>OZ026843.1:26739143-27322843 GCA_964023205.1 Lutraria lutraria
GGGTGACAAACGCATGAAGCGATGTCATCATTATAGGTTAATAGGTGCATCTCAAACTTATATAAAAAGCTAGCTTGCAACAAGACGAGTCAATTAAGTTCTATAGTTAGTTCAGGAAAGTATGAAAATGTTGGGATCTGTGATTCTTGTGGCTGTCTTGTCCGTGGCGCAGTACGAGTGCGCTCCACAAATAGGTATTGTTATTTCTTGATTTGTTAATTTGTTTCGTAACTTGTACATATTTGAGGAAAATCAGTACTTTGTTATTCGGAAGTAATTGTACTGAGTCAATCGCATTTTATGTTATCGTTGTAATATGATTTTCAATTACATGTAATACAAATCTAAATTCTTACTTTTGTCCAATGGTTCAGATGGGTATACTAAATAAGTAAACAGTCGTCCTAGAATTGCCTATGAGAAGTAACAGGGACTTTATGTGAAAAGGAGCATATTGTATATTTGTGTTACAATATTTAGATGTCTTTTGAACTGTTTATCCCTCTCTCGTTTGATAGATTATTCGGATTACCAAAAGCTGTGCTTGTTAGAATAAATGGCCGTCCACTACCGGTACTTTTTAAATTGTCGCACGCCTGCAGGGAAACTACCCGTATCTGATATCAGTATTAACAATCATAATTTCGAAAATGTTATTATATTTACCAGAAATAAAATTGTGTGCCATTCACCGAAGATAAATTTAGGCGGATTTAGGTTCTTAAGATCTTACAGTAATTACTGCTCTCTTGTCTGTTTTTATTTGTTTATGACATTTTAAAACGATATCTCTTAATTGTTTATTACAAACGTTTGTATTGATTCGTATTCAATTTGTTTTCTTTCTTACAGGTACATGTAGTGGTGCCTTGGCTAGAGTTGAGGAAATCCTTAAGAAGGAACCAAAGATACTTGGATTAGAGAAGCCAAGATGTCACACTGACGGTACATATCTGGGTATGCAGTATGGTGGCTCCCAGTAAGTCATACACACATTTCAATTGTTCGTAGTTAATGGCATCTACATTGTATATTACATTCTGCTATATTTTACTTATTTGAGCCTATGCTAGTATTTATTATCCACGCTATTATAAAATGTAACTTCTAATGTAAAATGAGCTGTAACGCTTAAATCGAAATAATTGTTATGTTCTGTTCTGCTGTACCCTACTCTGCTCTGTTCTGTTCTGTTATGCTATGTTATGTTCTGCCCTGCTCTGCTGT
The DNA here is from genome assembly GCA_964023205.1 of Lutraria lutraria. Classification (NCBI taxonomy): domain Eukaryota; kingdom Metazoa; phylum Mollusca; class Bivalvia; order Venerida; family Mactridae; genus Lutraria; species Lutraria lutraria. Next base: position 26,740,371 of record OZ026843.1, read on the forward strand.
GCTCTATTCTGCTCTACTCTGTTCTGTTATATAGTGTTCTGTTCTGCACAGTTCAGTTCTGTTCTGTTCAATGATAAATAGTTTGACAATTTCATTTTATCATAATAACAACTCTTGTTTTTATGGCAATACTTGGCAATGATGTATGTGTGTAATATCTTAGAGAGCCATTATAGTGTTATTGTGTGTCATTAGACAAAAACAACAAAATGTCATTTACCAAACGGCAATGAATGGTTTAATTTGCCAAATGAGATGTGAATACTTGTAAACATAATTGTAATCATTTATGACAGAATATTGCAATAATGTACATTTATGATTGCCCACTTCTGTATGCAAAGTGCATGATATTAGTATATAAGATTATAATGGTTATACTACATAATTATATAATTTATATCATATTAGGACTTATTAATCAAGCGTTTGATATTTACAAAATTATGTGACCGCTGTCCGTTATTCAATAGCTTAAATAGCCCCCAGTCACGTGTTTAATTACCCAACAATTTAATACGCCCAAAAACTAGCATTCGTTACAAGCAAATTAACATATTTTTCCATTATGCAACAATTACTTAAAATCTTGTCATACTTGTTTAAATATGTTTATGATTTTTGTTAAAGGGCCCTCTGCGTCACTAGTGATGGAACCCAGATCCCTAACTACTCGGTGAATAGATGGGAAACTGGACCCGACATGCACTGCAGTAAGTTTTTTCCGGGCCGTTTGGTTTATGCACATTCACGCGCAGTGAAATTACACATACATCGTTAGAACTAAACTAAATAGCTTGGCAATAACCGACCATTTCATTTACTAAAACTGAGAATTAACACTCACAGAGAGCCTCGGACTGACAAATTTATAAATAGATACTTGTTTACGATTGTTGCAGAAAAAACGGTTGAAAATGATTACATTCATAGCATAATTCCAGAATTAATGTTACTTAACAAGATTTGTCTAATTTCAATTATTAGTAAGAATTTAAATGAACATTCCGTTTGCAGTAAAAAAAGTTCTGATGGAAAAAATCAAATCTGGTTAGAAAAACAAGGAGACCCTCTTAGTCGAGTGGTTGAGGTCTCTGGTTAATAATCACTAGCCCCTCGCCGCTGTGAGTTCGAATCCACGGGGCCAGAACACTTCACACGTGAGGAATCTGTCCAGTTAGCTTACAGAAGGTTGGTGGTTCTACCACGATGTGTGCTCATGGCCATCCTCCCCCACAAAATCTGGAAATGTCGCCAAAAAAGGGCTATTGGTGCGAGGTTAATCCCTCGTCATCTAAGCGCTAGGGAGCATACATTTGAAGCAACTAATCCATCGTCCATTAATAAGTAATTAAGTAATTGAGACGGTGAAGAAAATGTTTGTTTTTTTTCATTTCAGAATGTGCACGTGACCAACACGAGTATCAGAAGACGAACATGGTCGGTAAAACATTTAACTGTGCCACGAACGGTAACTACGCCACTCATGGCTGTACCGGTTCTGTGTGTTATTGCCAGGACAGTCAAGGAAACCAGATCGGAACGGATACCGTTCCTATTTCCGAAGTACATTCCATCAACTGCTAATTGGGTCCTCGGGTAATTATATTTGATTCTTTTATATATTTGTTTTTATGTATAGATCTTCCTTCAGCCATTTACAAAATTTAATCACATCATAAACGTAATACGGTTTAGTACGGGATGTGTTAGTACTAACGTCAACTAGAGTGGATAAAACACGTCTTTAGTTAAATTGTAAAATTTATGCGTCATCAGAAGATGAAGCAGTAAGTGTGTATGTAGAACAATATAACTGGAAATACTGAAAGTACTCGTGCAAACTGAACTTACGTAGACTTGCACTGCAACATTGAACGTGAACTAGTTTAAAAAATGCATGGCGGATGTAGAAAAACGTAGAACTTTGGTCCGCTTTAAAATTCATGCGCACTGAGCGAGTCAATCGTAACTACTCGGGCATTTCCGTAACTGAGAAATACGCACTTTAGTTAGATAAACGCCGAGGAGTTCCGATTGTGAGCGAGTGACGGCTATGGCTATCGTTCAATTTCTAAAAACTGAAGAGCCCAAACATAAAGTAAATTTAGAAGTAAGCAACAAACAATGAATGTCATAAGTGCCACCTTATTGAAGCCTGAACTCCAACAGCGATGTGATCAACTGTATTTAAAAGTATACTAAGTCTTGCTTATTACTGATATTATATCAACATTTCTTTTTATTTCAGATTCGATTTTATTGATATCAGCGACACATTGAGATGAAATTCATGTATATCATAATGTTTTAAATAAAAAGGTAGAAGTTGATTGTTTTGGGGTTTTTGTGTATTCTATTGTCAGGGAGCTGGAAAAATGAACTACATTTCAGCAAATATAGTGAAACCTCACCTAGCGTCCACTTCATGCAAATTATGACTCAAAACAACACTCATTTTTGGACAGGTTTTCAATACTTTTTCCTATATTTTAATGTCAACATGATGATAACACCACTACCTCCAATAGTAAAAACATCAAGGTACAGAAAGTGTTTCTTTTCTACCTACGTGCAGCGAAAGTAAAACAATGCCGCCCTAGGTACCAAGTGTCTGTATGTAATTGTCAAGAAAGATTGTGTAAATCAAGCAGCTTTAGACACTATCTATTCCGATTTCTCGAAATGGACTCGCTCAACTCTTAAAAGGATATTTCCTAATTACACAGTCCTGCTTTGAATGGTTGTTTCAGCAATTGTTTATATATCCGAGTGGTTAAGGTCGAGGACTTCAAATCATTGTAACCTCTCACTGATAGAGGGGTGTGGGTTCGAGCCCAGCTACCGACCATGGCTATGTATGTAAGAAAGTAGACGATTGCTTACGGAGGATGTGAGTCTAATACTGGTTCTTCCCATGAACGATTAGGTGAACTGTCCGCATCATATGACTTAGACTGTTGAAAAGGGGCGTAAAACTCAAACAAAACAAAGCAACCATTTATATTGTATGTAGTACAAATATTTACAGTTGTAATAACACACGCCACTGTCCGTACAACATTTTACATATGCATTTGAATGCTCCAAATTATTAAGCAATTGTCACTCACCAGGCAGTAAAAAAATAATCTTTCGGCGATTGAAGTTAGAGCACTTCGGGTTGTTGCTGTCTCCCTTCGTAATAGTTGCTAGTTCAGTTCAGTGTTAAACTGGTTCCCGTTGACTCTCTGTACAAAGCCTTGGGTGCATTTCAACATGGAACGGGAACCAGTTTAGGCGACATACGTTTTTTCCCCCAGTAGTTATATCCCTTTTGACTTAGACCATTGTTTATCAAAGACATAGGTACCTCAATACCAATGTTCAACATATAGCTGAAACTCCATCACAGACCATTGTTCAGAATAAATATACCAAAGTTTATAAATGATCGTAGTTTATTAAAGACCATGGTTTATTATAGTGTTCGAATGTCTACCATGGTTTAGGAATTGATTAACAAGAACGAAAATATAGTACACAGAGTAACAATGTCACATTTTCAAGTGCCGGTATACCCGCTGCTGAAGCCATTAAAATGGAACAAATCTTATTTGAGAGGTATTGTTTGTAGGTCAGAATTCAGTGTTTGTGAAGCAGTTAATGGAACCCCGACAACTATTTAAAGGCTTGTGTCATTTGCAAATCGATGGACATTCGCCCTGATGTCAGAAACAATGTCATTGATCAATATCAAGAAAATGAGGGGCCCAAAATTGACTCCTGTGGAGTCCCAGCTTTAATATCATTGCATTTTGATTGAGCATCAGGCAGAACAACAGTTTGCTGTCTGTCACATAGATAATAAAGATGATAACCAATTAAAAAAGACTGTCAAAAAATCGAAAATGTTTGAGTCTGAAGAGTAGAGCATGATGTGAGATACAGTCAAAAGCCTCGCATATGTCACAGAATACAGCTCTGGAATCGACAGCCTCAGTGAAGAAGTTGTATAGATTTATAAGCCAGTTGGTTTACTGTTGAGTCACCAGGTACAAAACCTGATTTAAAGCAGAGTTAGAAGATCATTGTCACTATTGTGTATAAGTATGCCTGTTGACTACCCTTTCCAGGACTTTCCCTATGGTACAGAGTGGAGATATAGGTTGACAATTGCCAACATGAGAATGGCTTTAAGGAGTGACTAAAATGTCTTTCAATGAGCTAGGAAAAACTGAAGAGGACAGCGACTGGTCAAAAAGTCACAAAGAGGAGTGGACAGTTCAAATTTTATAATATCCTCTATCTTAGAGGTTGTAATTGTAATGTGGTCCAAAACAGGGCTGATGACTTTAACATCATTCTGCAGAGTTTGAGCACCTAACTATTCATTAAGAGGAGTTTGATCCCGACAAATGTTATTCAGAAGGTCTGCTTTGGTGATTTCATCTTCCACAGTGTTATCACCATCTTGCAGTGAAGCAAAGATGAACTCAATTTGGAGGAGATGAAAGATTTGAGACAAGTTCACCATGATTTCTTTCACGATGAAGAGGAAAGGAGATTTTGTGCTAACAAATTTATTGTGGTTTAGTTTGGCGTTTCTTATTTCATCAACATATGCAGTTTGGTTTTGAAGTCGTAAAAGTTAGTTAGGCAGTCAATCTTTCCTTAGCTTTATTTTTTGATAAACATAAGGAAAATCAACTAGCTATATTTTTTAGTTATTTAATATATCTTAGATGAAATAATGGTACTAAAACGCTCACAAAATGAGGTGTTTGTGAAACACCAATGCCCCCTAAAGGGCAAATGGATAGTTGACCTTTGACCTATTGATAGACCTTATCAACAGGGGTCATCTATCTATATTTGACCAACCTTCAAACCAAGTGAAGACCTAAGAGGCCAATACAGTCGAATTGGCCAGACAAGGTTTGATTACCAACGAGCAAAAAAGACGGACATGAGCAAACCAGCAATATATACCCCCATTTCTTTGAAGTGGGGGGCATAACTAGAAGTTTAAAAAAGAACCCTACAATTACAAAACTATGACAAAAATAAAAATGCAAATCATTTCAATTTCAAGACATTTTACCTAATAGAAATAACCGCTAGGATCCATAAGAATAAAGTTTTGTAAAAATACTAGTAGAGAATAAAGCTCAGAAAAATCAACTACCTAAGTTTTTTTAAGTTATTTGATATATCTTAAGTTTAAATAATGGTGGTCCTAAAACGCTCACTTAATGAGGTGTTTGTGAAACACCAATGCTCCCTACAGAGCAAATGGATAGTTGACCTTTGACCTATTGATAGACCTTATCAACAGGGGTCATCTATCTGTATTTGACCAACTTTCAAACCAAGTGAAGACCTATGAGGCCAAAACAGTCGAATTGGCCAGACAAGGTTTGATTACAAACGAGCAAAAAAGACGGACATGACCAAACCAGCAATATATACCCACATTTCTTTGAAATGAGGGCATAACTAGAACTTTAAAAAAGAACCCTACAATAACAAAAATATGGCAAAAATATAAATATAAAATCTTTTCAATTCAAGACATTTTACCTAATAGAAATAACTAAGAATAAGAAAAAAGTTTTGTAGAAATATTTAGGCAGTTGATTTTTCCTCAGCTTTATAAAATCTACAATTTAAGTTAAAATAAGGATAATAAAATGCTATCTTAATGAGGTGTTTGTAATTAAGAAATAAAAATCCAGAAAAATCTAAATTACCTCCCTAAGAAATGAAGCCATTAAAATGGAACAAATCTTATTTGAGAGGTATTGTTTCTAGGTCAGAATTCAGTGTTTGTGAAGCAGTTAATGGAACCCCGACAACTATTTAAAGGCTTGTGTCATTTGCAAATAGATGGACATTCGCCCTGATGTCAGAAACAATGTCATTGATCAATATCAAGAAAATGAGGGGCCCAAAATTGACTCCTGTGGAGTCCCAGCTTTAATAGCATTGCATTTTGATTGAGCATCAGGCAGAACAACAGTTTGCTGTCTGTCACATAGATAATAAAGATGATAACCAATTAAAAAAGACTGTCAAAAAATCGAAAATGTTTGAGTCTGAAGAGTAGAGCATGATGTGAGATACAGTCAAAAGCCTCGCATATGTCACAGAATACAGCTCTGGAATCGACAGCCTCAGTGAAGAAGTTGTATAGATTTATAAGCCAGTTGGTTTACTGTTGAGTCACCAGGTACAAAACCTGATTTAAAGCAGAGTTAGAAGATCATTGTCACTATTGTGTATAAGTATGCCTGTTGACTACCCTTTCCAGGACTTTCCCTATGGTACAGAGTGGAGATATAGGTTGACAATTGCCAACATGAGAATGGCTTTAAGGAGTGACTAAAATGTCTTTCAATGAGCTAGGAAAAACTGAAGAGGACAGCGACTGGTCAAAAAGTCACAAAGAGGAGTGGACAGTTCAAATTTTATAATATCCTCTATCTTAGAGGTTGTAATTGTAATGTGGTCCAAAACAGGGCTGATGACTTTAACATCATTCTGCAGAGTTTGAGCACCTAACTATTCATTAAGAGGGGTTTGATCCCGACAAATGTTATTCAGAAGGTCTGCTTTGGTGATTTCATCTTCCACAGTGTTATCACCATTTTGCAGTGAAGCAAAGATGAACTCAATTTGGAGGAGATGAAAGATTTGAGACAAGTTCACCATGATTTCTTTCACGATGAAGAGGAAAGGAGATTTTGTGCTAACAAATTTATTGTGGTTTAGTTTGGCCTTTCTTATTTCATCAACATATGCAGTTTGGTTTTGAAGTCGTAAAAGTTAGTTAGGCAGTCAATCTTTCCTTAGCTTTATTTTTTGATAAACATAAGGAAAATCAACTAGCCATATTTTTTAGTTATTTAATATATCTTAGATGAAATAATGGTACTAAAACGCTCACAAAATGAGGTGTTTGTGAAACACCAATGCCCCCTGAAGGGCAAATGGATAGTTGACCTTTGACCTATTGATAGACCTTATCAACAGGGGTCATCTATCTATATTTGACCAACCTTCAAACCAAGTGAAGACCTAAGAGGGCAATACAGTCGAATTGGCCAGACAAGGTTTGATTACCAACGAGCAAAAAAGACGGACATGAGCAAACCAGCAATATATACCCCCATTTCTTTGAAGTGGGGGGCATAACTAGAAGTTTAAAAAAGAACCCTACAATTACAAAACTATGACAAAAATAAAAATGCAAATCATTTCAATTTCAAGACATTTTACCTAATAGAAATAACCGCTAGGATCCATAAGAATAAAGTTTTGTAAAAATACTAGTAGAGAATAAAGCTCAGAAAAATCAACTACCTAAGTTTTTTTAAGTTATTTGATATATCTTAAGTTTAAATAATGGTGGTCCTAAAACGCTCACTTAATGAGGTGTTTGTGAAACACCAATGCTCCCTACAGAGCAAATGGATAGTTGACCTTTGACCTATTGATAGACCTTATCAACAGGGGTCATCTATCTGTATTTGACCAACTTTCAAACCAAGTGAAGACCTATGAGGCCAAAACAGTCGAATTGGCCAGACAAGGTTTGATTACAAACGAGCAAAAAAGACGGACATGACCAAACCAGCAATATATACCCACATTTCTTTGAAATGAGGGCATAACTAGAACTTTAAAAAAGAACCCTACAATAACAAAAATATGGCAAAAATATAAATATAAAATCTTTTCAATTCAAGACATTTTACCTAATAGAAATAACTAAGAATAAGAAAAAAGTTTTGTAGAAATATTTAGGCAGTTGATTTTTCCTCAGCTTTATAAAATCTACAATTTAAGTTAAAATAAGGATAATAAAATGCTATCTTAATGAGGTGTTTGTAATTAAGAAATAAAAATCCAGAAAAATCTAAATTACCTCCCTAAGAAATGAAGCCATTAAAATGGAACAAATCTTATTTGAGAGGTATTGTTTCTAGGTCAGAATTCAGTGTTTGTGAAGCAGTTAATGGAACCCCGACAACTATTTAAAGGCTTGTGTCATTTGCAAATAGATGGACATTCGCCCTGATGTCAGAAACAATGTCATTGATCAATATCAAGAAAATGAGGGGCCCAAAATTGACTCCTGTGGAGTCCCAGCTTTAATAGCATTGCATTTTGATTGAGCATCAGGCAGAACAACAGTTTGCTGTCTGTCACATAGATAATAAAGATGATAACCAATTAAAAAAGACTGTCAAAAAATCGAAAATGTTTGAGTCTGAAGAGTAGAGCATGATGTGAGATACAGTCAAAAGCCTCGCATATGTCACAGAATACAGCTCTGGAATCGACAGCCTCAGTGAAGAAGTTGTATAGATTTATAAGCCAGTTGGTTTACTGTTGAGTCACCAGGTACAAAACCTGATTTAAAGCAGAGTTAGAAGATCATTGTCACTATTGTGTATAAGTATGCCTGTTGACTACCCTTTCCAGGACTTTCCCTATGGTACAGAGTGGAGATATAGGTTGACAATTGCCAACATGAGAATGGCTTTAAGGAGTGACTAAAATGTCTTTCAATGAGCTAGGAAAAACTGAAGAGGACAGCGACTGGTCAAAAAGTCACAAAGAGGAGTGGACAGTTCAAATTTTATAATATCCTCTATCTTAGAGGTTGTAATTGTAATGTGGTCCAAAACAGGGCTGATGACTTTAACATCATTCTGCAGAGTTTGAGCACCTAACTATTCATTAAGAGGGGTTTGATCCCGACAAATGTTATTCAGAAGGTCTGCTTTGGTGATTTCATCTTCCACAGTGTTATCACCATTTTGCAGTGAAGCAAAGATGAACTCAATTTGGAGGAGATGAAAGATTTGAGACAAGTTCACCATGATTTCTTTCACGATGAAGAGGAAAGGAGATTTTGTGCTAACAAATTTATTGTGGTTTAGTTTGGCCTTTCTTATTTCATCAACATATGCAGTTTGGTTTTGAAGTCGTAAAAGTTAGTTAGGCAGTCAATCTTTCCTTAGCTTTATTTTTTGATAAACATAAGGAAAATCAACTAGCCATATTTTTTAGTTATTTAATATATCTTAGATGAAATAATGGTACTAAAACGCTCACAAAATGAGGTGTTTGTGAAACACCAATGCCCCCTGAAGGGCAAATGGATAGTTGACCTTTGACCTATTGATAGACCTTATCAACAGGGGTCATCTATCTATATTTGACCAACCTTCAAACCAAGTGAAGACCTAAGAGGGCAATACAGTCGAATTGGCCAGACAAGGTTTGATTACCAACGAGCAAAAAAGACGGACATGAGCAAACCAGCAATATATACCCCCATTTCTTTGAAGTGGGGGGCATAACTAGAAGTTTAAAAAAGAACCCTACAATTACAAAACTATGACAAAAATAAAAATGCAAATCATTTCAATTTCAAGACATTTTACCTAATAGAAATAACCGCTAGGATCCATAAGAATAAAGTTTTGTAAAAATACTAGTAGAGAATAAAGCTCAGAAAAATCAACTACCTAAGTTTTTTTTAAGTTATTTGATATATCTTAAGTTTAAATAATGGTGGTCCTAAAACGCTCACTTAATGAGGTGTTTGTGAAACACCAATGCTCCCTACAGAGCAAATGGATAATTGACCTTTGACCTATTGATAGACCTTATCAACAGGGGTCATCTATCTGTATTTGACCAACCTTCAAACCAAGTGAAGACCTATGAGGCCAAAACAGTCGAATTGGCAAGACAAGGTTTGATTACAAACGAGCAAAAAAGACGGACATGACCAAACCAGCAATATATACCCACATTTCTTTGAAATGAGGGCATAACTAGAACTTTAAAAAAGAACCCTACAATAACAAAAATATGGCAAAAATATAAATATAAAATCTTTTCAATTCAAGACATTTTACCTAATAGAAATAACTAAGAATAAGAAAAAAGTTTTGTAGAAATATTTAGGCAGTTGATTTTTCCTCAGCTTTATAAAATCTACAATTTAAGTTAAAATAAGGATAATAAAATGCTATCTTAATGAGGGGTTTGTAATTGAGAAATAAAAATCCAGAAAAATCTAAATTACCTCCCTAAGAAATGAAGCCATTAAAATGGAACAAATCTTATTTGAGAGGTATTGTTTCTAGGTCAGAATTCAGTGTTTGTGAAGCAGTTAATGGAACCCCGACAACTATTTAAAGGCTTGTGTCATTTGCAAATAGATGGACATTCGCCCTGATGTCAGAAACAATGTCATTGATCAATATCAAGAAAATGAGGGGCCCAAAATTGACTCCTGTGGAGTCCCAGCTTTAATATCATTGCATTTTGATTGAGCATCAGGCAGAACAACAGTTTGCTGTCTGTCACATAGATAATAAAGATGATAACCAATTAAAAAAGACTGTCAAAAAATCGAAAATGTTTGAGTCTGAAGAGTAGAGCATGATGAGAGATACAGTCAAAAGCCTCGCATATGTCACAGAATACAGCTCTGGAATCGACAGCCTCAGTGAAGAAGTTGTATAGATTTATAAGCCAGTTGGTTTACTGTTGAGTCACCAGGTACAAAACCTGATTTAAAGCAGAGTTAGAAGATCATTGTCACTATTGTGTATAAGTATGCCTGTTGACTACCCTTTCCAGGACTTTCCCTATGGTACAGAGTGGAGATATAGGTTGACAATTGCCAACATGAGAATGGCTTTAAGGAGTGACTAAAATGTCTTTCAATGAGCTAGGAAAAACTGAAGAGGACAGCGACTGGTCAAAAAGTCACAAAGAGGAGTGGACAGTTCAAATTTTATAATATCCTCTATCTTAGAGGTTGTAATTGTAATGTGGTCCAAAACAGGGCTGATGACTTTAACATCATTCTGCAGAGTTTGAGCACCTAACTATTCATTAAGAGGGGTTTGATCCCGACAAATGTTATTCAGAAGGTCTGCTTTGGTGATTTCATCTTCCACAGTGTTATCACCATCTTGCAGTGAAGCAAAGATGAACTCAATTTGGAGGAGATGAAAGATTTGAGACAAGTTCACCATGATTTCTTTCACGATGAAGAGGAAAGGAGCTTTTGTGCTAACAAATTTATTGTGGTTTAGTTTGGCCTTTCTTATTTCATCAACATATGCAGTTTGGTTTTGAAGTCGTAAAAGTTAGTTAGGCAGTCAATCTTTCCTTAGCTTTATTTTTTGATAAACATAAGGAAAATCAACTAGCCATATTTTTTAGTTATTTAATATATCTTAGATGAAATAATGGTACTAAAACGCTCACAAAATGAGGTGTTTGTGAAACACCAATGCCCCCTGAAGGGCAAATGGATAGTTGACCTTTGACCTATTGATAGACCTTATCAACAGGGGTCGTCTATCTATATTTGACCAACCTTCAAACCAAGTGAAGACCTAAGAGGCCAATACAGTCGAATTGGCCAGACAAGGTTTGATTACCAACGAGCAAAAAAGACGGGCATGAGCAAACCAGCAATATATACCCCCATTTCTTTGAAGTGGGGGGCATAACTAGAAGTTTAAAAAAGAACCCTACAATAACAAAAATATGACAAAAATAAAAATGCAAATCATTTCAATTTCAAGACATTTTACCTAATAGAAATAACCGCTAGGATCCATAAGAATAAAGTTTTGTAAAAATACTAGTAGAGAATAAAGCTCAGAAAAATCAACTACCTAAGTTTTTTTTAAGTTATTTGATATATCTTAAGTTTAAATAATGGTGGTCCTAAAACGCTCACTTAATGAGGTGTTTGTGAAACACCAATGCTCCCTACAGAGCAAATGGATAGTTGACCTTTGACCTATTGATAGACCTTATCAACAGGGGTCATCTATCTGTATTTGACCAACCTTCAAACCAAGTGAAGACCTATGAGGCCAAAACAGTCGAATTGGCCAGACAAGGTTTGATTACAAACGAGCAAAAAAGACGGACATGACCAAACCAGCAATATATACCCACATTTCTTTGAAATGAGGGCATAACTAGAACTTTAAAAAAGAACCCTACAATAACAAACATACGGCAAAAATATAAATATAAAATCTTTTCAATTCAAGACATTTTACCTAATAGAAATAACTAAGAATAAGAAAAAAGTTTTGTAGAAATATTTAGGCAGTTGATTTTTCCTCAGCTTTATAAAATCTACAATTTAAGTTAAAATAAGGATAATAAAATGCTATCTTAATGAGGGGTTTGTAATTAAGAAATAAAAATCCAGAAAAATCTAAATTACCTCCCTAAGAAATGAAGCCATTAAAATGGAACAAATCTTATTTGAGAGGTATTGTTTCTAGGTCAGAATTCAGTGTTTGTGAAGCAGTTAATGGAACCCCGACAACTATTTAAAGGCTTGTGTCATTTGCAAATAGATGGACATTCGCCCTGATGTCAGAAACAATGTCATTGATCAATATCAAGAAAATGAGGGGCCCAAAATTGACTCCTGTGGAGTCCCAGCTTTAATATCATTGCATTTTGATTGAGCATCAGGCAGAACAACAGTTTGCTGTCTGTCACATAGATAATAAAGATGAGAACCAATTAAAAAAGACTGTCAAAAAATCGAAAATGTTTGAGTCTGAAGAGTAGAGCATGATGTGAGATACAGTCAAAAGCCTCGTATATGTCACAGAATACAGCTCTGGAATCGACAGCCTCAGTGAAGAAGTTGTATAGATTTATAAGCCAGTTGGTTAACTGCTGAGTCACCAGGTACAAAACCTGATTTAAAGCAGAGTTAGAAGATCATTGTCACTAGTGTGTATAAGTATGCCTGTTGACTACCCTTTCCAGGACTTTCCTTATGGTACAGAGTGGAGATATAGGTTGACAATTGCCAACATGAGAATGGCTTTAAGGAGTGACTAAAATGTCTTTCAATGAGCTAGGAAAAACTGAAGAGGATAGCGACTGGTCAAAAAGTCACAAAGAGGAGTGGACAGTTCAAATTTTATAATATCCTCTATCTTAGAGGTTGTAATTGTAATGTGGTCCAAAACAGGGCTGATGACTTTAACATCATTCTGCAGAGTTTGAGCACCTAACTATTCATTAAGAGGGGTTTGATCCCGACAAATGTTATTCAGAAGGTCTGCTTTGGTGATTTCATCTTCCACAGTGTTATCACCATCTTGCAGTGAAGCAAAGATGAACTCAATTTGGAGGAGATGAAAGATTTGAGACAAGTTCACCATGATTTCTTTCACGATGAAGAGGAAAGGAGCTTTTGTGCTAACAAATTTATTGTGGTTTAGTTTGGCCTTTCTTATTTCATCAACATATGCAGTTTGGTTTTGAAGTCGTAAAAGTTAGTTAGGCAGTCAATCTTTCCTTAGCTTTATTTTTTGATAAACATAAGGAAAATCAACTAGCCATATTTTTTAGTTATTTAATATATCTTAGATGAAATAATGGTACTAAAACGCTCACAAAATGAGGTGTTTGTGAAACACCAATGCCCCCTGAAGGGCAAATGGATAGTTGACCTTTGACCTATTGATAGACCTTATCAACAGGGGTCGTCTATCTATATTTGACCAACCTTCAAACCAAGTGAAGACCTAAGAGGCCAATACAGTCGAATTGGCCAGACAAGGTTTGATTACCAACGAGCAAAAAAGACGGGCATGAGCAAACCAGCAATATATACCCCCATTTCTTTGAAGTGGGGGGCATAACTAGAAGTTTAAAAAAGAACCCTACAATAACAAAAATATGACAAAAATAAAAATGCAAATCATTTCAATTTCAAGACATTTTACCTAATAGAAATAACCGCTAGGATCCATAAGAATAAAGTTTTGTAAAAATACTAGTAGAGAATAAAGCTCAGAAAAATCAACTACCTAAGTTTTTTTTAAGTTATTTGATATATCTTAAGTTTAAATAATGGTGGTCCTAAAACGCTCACTTAATGAGGTGTTTGTGAAACACCAATGCTCCCTACAGAGCAAATGGATAGTTGACCTTTGACCTATTGATAGACCTTATCAACAGGGGTCATCTATCTGTATTTGACCAACCTTCAAACCAAGTGAAGACCTATGAGGCCAAAACAGTCGAATTGGCCAGACAAGGTTTGATTACAAACGAGCAAAAAAGACGGACATGACCAAACCAGCAATATATACCCACATTTCTTTGAAATGAGGGCATAACTAGAACTTTAAAAAAGAACCCTACAATAACAAACATACGGCAAAAATATAAATATAAAATCTTTTCAATTCAAGACATTTTACCTAATAGAAATAACTAAGAATAAGAAAAAAGTTTTGTAGAAATATTTAGGCAGTTGATTTTTCCTCAGCTTTATAAAATCTACAATTTAAGTTAAAATAAGGATAATAAAATGCTATCTTAATGAGGGGTTTGTAATTAAGAAATAAAAATCCAGAAAAATCTAAATTACCTCCCTAAGAAATGAAGCCATTAAAATGGAACAAATCTTATTTGAGAGGTATTGTTTCTAGGTCAGAATTCAGTGTTTGTGAAGCAGTTAATGGAACCCCGACAACTATTTAAAGGCTTGTGTCATTTGCAAATAGATGGACATTCGCCCTGATGTCAGAAACAATGTCATTGATCAATATCAAGAAAATGAGGGGCCCAAAATTGACTCCTGTGGAGTCCCAGCTTTAATATCATTGCATTTTGATTGAGCATCAGGCAGAACAACAGTTTGCTGTCTGTCACATAGATAATAAAGATGAGAACCAATTAAAAAAGACTGTCAAAAAATCGAAAATGTTTGAGTCTGAAGAGTAGAGCATGATGTGAGATACAGTCAAAAGCCTCGTATATGTCACAGAATACAGCTCTGGAATCGACAGCCTCAGTGAAGAAGTTGTATAGATTTATAAGCCAGTTGGTTAACTGCTGAGTCACCAGGTACAAAACCTGATTTAAAGCAGAGTTAGAAGATCATTGTCACTAGTGTGTATAAGTATGCCTGTTGACTACCCTTTCCAGGACTTTCCTTATGGTACAGAGTGGAGATATAGGTTGACAATTGCCAACATGAGAATGGCTTTAAGGAGTGACTAAAATGTCTTTCAATGAGCTAGGAAAAACTGAAGAGGATAGCGACTGGTCAAAAAGTCACAAAGAGGAGTGGACAGTTCAAATTTTATAATATCCTCTATCTTAGAGGTTGTAATTGTAATGTGGTCCAAAACAGGGCTGATGACTTTAACATCATTCTGCAGAGTTTGAGCACCTAACTATTCATAAAGAGGGGTTTGATCCCGACAAATGTTATTCAGAAGGTCTGCTTTGGTGATTTCATCTTCCACAGTGTTATCACCATCTTGCAGTGAAGCAAAGATGAACTCAATTTGGAGGAGATGAAAGATTTGAGACAAGTTCACCATGATTTCTTTCACGATGAAGAGGAAAGGAGATTTTGTGCTAACAAATTTATTGTGGTTTAGTTTGGCCTTTCTTATTTCATCAACATATGCAGTTTGGTTTTGAAGTCGTAAAAGTTAGTTAGGCAGTCAATCTTTCCTTAGCTTTAGTTTTTGATAAACATAAGGAAAATCAACTAGCTATTTTTTTTAGTTATTTTATATATCTTAGATGAAATAATGGTACTAAAACGCTCACAAAATGAGGTGTTTGTGAAACACCAATGCCCCCTAAAGGGCAAATGGATAGGTGACCTTTGACCTATTGATAGACCTTATCAACAGGGGTCATCTATCTATATTTGACCAACCTTCAAACCAAGTGAATACCTAAGAGGCCAATACAGTCGAATTGGCCAGACAAGGTTTGATTACCAACGAGCAAAAAAGACGGGCATGAGCAAACCAGCAATATATACCCCCATTTCTTTGAAGTGGGGGGCATAACTAGAAGTTTAAAAAAGAACCCTACAATAACAAAAATATGACAAAAATAAAAATGCAAATCATTTCAATTTCAAGACATTTTACCTAATAGAAATAACCGCTAGGATCCATAAGAATAAAGTTTTGTAAAAATACTAGTAGAGAATAAAGCTCAGAAAAATCAACTACCTAAGTTTTTTTTAAGTTATTTGATATATCTTAAGTTTAAATAATGGTGGTCCTAAAACGCTCACTTAATGAGGTGTTTGTGAAACACCAATGCTCCCTACAGAGCAAATGGATAGTTGACCTTTGACCTATTGATAGACCTTATCAACAGGGGTCATCTATCTGTATTTGACCAACCTTCAAACCAAGTGAAGACCTATGAGGCCAAAACAGTCGAATTGGCCAGACAAGGTTTGATTACAAACGAGCAAAAAAGACGGACATGACCAAACCAGCAATATATACCCACATTTCTTTGAAATGAGGGCATAACTAGAACTTTAAAAAAGAACCCTACAATAACAAAAATATGGCAAAAATATAAATATAAAATCTTTTCAATTCAAGATATTTTACCTAATAGAAATAACTTAGAATAAGAAAAAAGTTTTGTAGAAATATTTAGGCAGTTGATTTTTCCTCAGCTTTATAAAATCTACAATTTAAGTTAAAATAAGGATACTAAAATGCTATCTTAATGAGGTGTTTGTAATTAAGAAATAAAAATCCAGAAAAATCTAAATTACCTCCCTAAGAAATGAAGCCATTAAAATGGAACAAATCTTATTTGAGAGGTATTGTTTGTAGGTCAGAATTCAGTGTTTGTGAAGCAGTTAATGGAACCCCGACAACTATTTAAAGGCTTGAGTCATTTGCAAATAGATGGACATTTGCCCTGATGTCAGAAACAATGTCATTGATCAATATCAAGAAAATGAGGGGCCCAAAATTGACTCCTGTGGAGTCCCAGCTTTAATATCATTCCATTTTGACTGAGCATCAGGCAGAATTACCGTTTGCTGTCAGTGTCGCTTAGATGAGAACCAATTAAAAAGACTTCCAAAAAATCCAAAATGTCTGACCAGTAAAGCATGATGTGAGGTACGGTCAAAAGTCCTTGCTTATGTCACAGAATACAGTTCTGGAATCGACAGCCTCAGTGAAGAAGTTGTATAGATTTATAAGCCAGTTGGTTAACTGTAGAGTCACCAGGTACAAAACCTGATTTAAAGTAGAGTAAGAAGATCATTGTCACTATTGTGTATAAGTATGCCTGTTGACTACCCTTTCCAGGACTTTCCCTGTGACACAGAGTAGAGATATAGGTTGACAATTGACAACATGAGAATGGTTTTAAGGCGTGACTAAAATGTCTTTCAATGAGCTAGGAAAAACTGAAGAGGACAGCGACTGGTCAAAAAGTCACAAAGAGGAGTGGACAGTTCAAATTTTATAATATCCTCTATCTTAGAGGTTGAAATTGTAATGCGGTCCAAAACAGGGCTGATGACTTTTACATCATTCTGCAGAGTTTGAGCACCTAACTATTCATTAGGAGCGGTTTGATCCCGACAAATGTTATTCAGAAGGTCTGCTTTGGTGATTTCATCTTCCACAGTGTTATCACCATCTTGCAGTGAATCAAGGATGAGCAGGATTTGGAGGAGATGAAAGATTTGAGACAAGTTCACTGTGATTTCCATGATGATGGATAGAAAAAGAGTTTTTGTGCTAACATATTATTGTGATTTGGTTTCGCCTTTCTCCTTTCATCAACAGAATGGTTTCGAATTCATTGAAATGTAGAAGTTTTTTATTAAGCTAACATCATTTTTATTAAGATTACAACTCAACAATATCAATTGCGGCTTGTAATCATACTCAATTTTCAGTTTAAACTCTCAAATATTCTACCAACCATCCTTTAATTCAGAGTATGGTATCTTCATGATTTTCATGATAAGCCTAGGTCTATGTTTTTTAGAAGGGAAAGCGAAGCAAGAGTTTCTATAGTGATACGCCCAGTTTTGTATTAACAAAAACGTGACACCTATACTCCATACATTTGTGTTGAAAATAGTACCACTGGTTGTATAACTCTACCGATGCTGTTATGAAACAAGTTGGATATATTGCAGGATTATATTCATTTTGAATTATTACATTGTCATGGCATTTCAAACTGTACAATTTTTTAGTTAATAATTCAGTATTCATCCGCACAAAAGTTTCATCCGAACTATTATTTCATTCATAAAGACAATAAATAGTGCCCATCACCACTATAAACAAGGGAATCTCGAAAGGAGACTAAGACAGCGAGGACACCAGCTAATCGTAACTCCGCCTACTGGACAGACATAAAGTACGGAAGCACTAGCTCAATCTTGCGAAATGAATTTCATATAATATAAACAGAATTATATTCAGCCCATTTGACTGAATGCGGGGCATTTTAAGAATTCTTTCAACACAGGACCCCTACCATTGCTTAAGAGTTAACGCTAATGAAGGAGACACTAACTGTAATATTACATATAATTACAAAGTATTAAGAGTCAGAGGTGTTTAATTACAGTGAACAGGAAGTGGAGGTACGAGTTAACTTTCAACTTGAACAGAATTGGGAGCATAACAAGTGGACCATTACCAAAACGTCTTTATTACACTGAGCTAAACTGAATCTTTTTAGGAAATTATTAGTCCAAACAATAAATACATTTGGGTTTGTAACAACATTGTGGTCTAGAGTTGGTTGAGATTTTTGGTATTATCTAACACAAATCTACCAAATATCATCAATAACATTTTAACTTTCGCTTCTGACAGTACTCCCAGTGCTTTGATTGTATTCACTACTGCGTAGCAGATGAAAACAGTGTTTACATATTTCAGATTTTTTTACAGTTAACATCAGAAGTGAAAAACCTGAGAACTTTCTGCTACAAAGTATAGTTTTCAGCTCATTAAATAATTTACTAAAGTCTACAGTTTAAACTCTATAGTCCACGAGAATCAAACCATGAAATTTGATTACAGGCATATTCATAAACACTACTCCATTAATTAGCAAATACTGATTATCAGTAATTGGAACTTTCACTTCTGTAATGGCTGACGGTCACATAATAAACTAATGAAACAATGGTGCAGGCCTATTTAATAGAAATAGAATAGTCACACAGTATAGAAAAACTTGTTTATATGTAATATATGTGTAGTATTGTATAAATATTTCAATCAGTAGTGAATATCTCAGTGCTTTCAGCACTTTGATTATTCACATGTTAATCTTATCAAGCCTTCAGTTTAATTAGTGAAATGTTACAATAAGTGTGAAAGCAATCAGCACTACATGTATCTTTGACATAAATATATAAAACTACATTCTTATTAGAGTCATGTGGACAAATTAATATTAAAGTGTGACACAAACAAAATTGAAAGTATGCATTTTTAAGAAATCAAAACAAAAAAGTTGGCAACGCAAGGAACAGTTTGTAATAAACACAATTTTCCTATAAGGTGACATGTATGAAGAGTATTCAAATGAAATGCTTATGTTCGAAAACACCATGAATGTCCAATTGAATCGAAATAACAGGGACAATTCTACTAATAATTATGGGCATAGATTAATTGAATTTTTAAAAATGAATAACTTGTACATATTGAATGGTAGGGTTACCAGTAACAATCATGGTTTTACCACATGTAAATGCGTTAGTAGTGTAGACTATTTTATATGTTCCTCAAATTTGTTTTAAGTGGATACAATCCATGTATGTTCATGATTTTAGTGAGTTATTCTCTGACGTACATAATCCAGTTAGCTTAGAATTCAATTTCATAAAACCTTTTCATGGAACCGTAACTGAATCTAATGAACCTAAAATAAAACTTAGGGGTATGAAAATAAAACAAATGAGTATGTAGAAAATACCGTCATGCTGTTGACTCAATTTTTGATTCTTTATGTTCTTTCTAACAAAATAAAAAAATTTACTCAACAAAATGCAGTAAAAAACGCTGTAAAATTGATATCTAATTTATTCAAAGATACTTCTATAAATACATTTGGCTATCGTTATATGAAGGGAAAATGTGCAAATAAAGGCACCAATGATGCAGATCGAAGTAATCTGTCGCCGTGGTTTGGAACACAAAAGCATGTCATAACTTTCACAGGGCGAAATATTTATAAAAAATAAGGATAATTTGAAATATAAAAGTAAAGTACACAAAATTACTATGAACATAATAAAAATAAATATAACAAGAGGGCCAAGATGGCCCTATATCGCTCAAATGACAATGACTGTTCACTCATTAAAACATTGTTTTGAACCGGTGACCTAGTTTTTGACCCCAGACGACCTATGTTCGAATTTGTCTTACATATCATAAAGACAAACAAACAGTCTGACTAGGTTTGGTAAAGATATGATCAAAATTTGACATCTACAGTGTTAATAAGATTTTCCTAAGATTTAACCTTGTGACCTGGTTTTTTTACCCTAGGTGACCCATATTTGGACTTGTCCTTAATATCATTAAGACAAACAATCTGACAAGGTTTGGCCAAGATCCAATCAAAACCATGACATTTAGAGCTTTTACAAGATTTTTACCTAAGATTTGACCTTGTGACCCAGTTTTTGAACCCGGCTGACCCATGTTCATCCTTGACCCACATATCATTCTGCAGGCAAACATTTTGACAAGGTTTGGTGAAGATCCAATTAAAACTGTGACATCTACAGTGTTAACAAAGTTTTTCTAAGATTTGACCTGGTGACCTAGTTATTGACCCCAGATGACCCATATTTATACTTGACCGTTATATCATTAAAACAAACGATTTGACAAAGTTTGGTGAAGATCCAATAATAACTGTGAAATCTACAGTGTTAACATGGTTTTTCATAAGATTTGACCTAGCGACCTAGTTTTTGACCCAAGATGACCCATGTTCAAACTAGTCCAAGATATTATGAAGACAAACATTCTGACAAGGTTTCATGATCATCCAGAGTGTTCACAAGGTTTTCCAGCAATTTGCCCTTGTGACCTAATTTTACTACAGAAATGACCCATTATCAAATTTGACCTACATATTATTAAAATAAACATTCTGACAAAGTTTCATGAAGATCCAGTCAAAACAGTGATTTCTAAAGTGTTCACAAGGTTTTCCCTTATTTGGCCCTGGTGACCTAGTTTTTTACCCAAAATGGCCCAATATCGAACTCGTCCGAGATTTTGTTGATATTAACGTTCTGACCCAGTTTTGCTAAAATTGAGCTAAAAATGTGGCCCCTAGTGTGGTCACAACATAAAGTTTGACGACACACGACGCACACCACACGACGCACGACACCGGATGCCGGACGGAGAGTGATCCTAATAGCTCACTTTGTCACTTTGTGACATGTGAGCTAAAAATGGTTCTTTTACATTTTGTAAAACTCACATCACAAATCAAGCCCTCAGAGCTATATATGTACAGCCTAATTCGAAATTCAAATCGCTTACACTTTTCGATAAAACAATAAAACATATCCTTTTATATGGAGCTGAAATCTGGCGATTTAGTAATAATAAAGTAATTGAAAATGTCCAACTTAAATTTCTGAAATACGTACTTAAACGATCTACCCCAAACTATATGATTTACGGTGAAACTGGCATTACACCATTGTCACTCGATATTGAAGAAAAAATGATCTCATTCTGGATACGAATATTAAAAGGTCACAATTCAGTCCCATCAAAATTATCTTCCATTCTATATTTTATTCCGCAAAAATCATTCAATGACACAGGTGATAATACTAACAAAAAACATTTTCCATGGTTTCGTAAGATTAAATCAATATTGATTAAATGTGGTTTCCCTGATATTTGGCAAAATCATTTGGCTATGAAAATTACTTATCAAACACCCCAATAAATTTACTATCCTTTATTATAAAATTTAGAACACTCCCAGTTGAAACAGGTTACTGGAATAAAACTGTAATGGGGGTGGGTTAGTAATTTGTCCACATTGGATATACAACAAAGAATGGTAGTGGGTTTCTGTTTCTATAATGTGGTCACTATTGTAGTAGTATGGTACAATAATTATTGACAAACTTTGCATTCATCTATGGGATAAATGTATCTTTCCCTCTCAAACTATAAACTCTCTCTCTTCTGTGACTGTTAGCAACAAAAAACAAATAATTGAACCCTTCCTATGAAATATACATCTAGTTTGGGCAGTAAAAAGTAAACAACTGGTTATACCAGCACAAAGAGCTGAGAAAAAATGACTTAAAAGGTCACATTCCTTTAAGGGTCATTGATTTTCATCAAACCAGATAACTCTAAGAAATAATCAAAACTGACCACACTTCACAGCAAGGTAGACAACTCAAACAAAGAACAACACAGTATCACCAAGATTTACTTCCCTTGAAACTTTAAAATCAAACGTCGAAAACATCATCCTGCTACAAAACACCATTAAATGAACGTCTCTGCATAAACTGTTTGAAATTAGGTGATGAATATCATTATTTATTTGACTGTAACCTTTTTATTCATCAAAGAAAGCAGCTTTTAAAATCTTATCATTGTAGAAACCCAAGTACATTTAAACTAACTCAACTCTTCTAAATCTGAATATGTGAAGTTATGTAAGTTCATTAAAATAATTTTGAAAACTTTCCGCTAATTTAAATAAACCTCCTTTCGTTTGTTTTCTCTTTTTTGTGACTCTCCGGTGTCCATATTGGACATCATCTTTTTTCTCTTTTTGTGTAAAGAATCTCAATCCAAATGCACTCTACTATCGTAATGTGTTTTTATACTTGCTTATTTGTTTATGTTCATTTTCTGCATGTTAGTATGACTATTTTCTGAGTTCATTTTCTGCATGTTAGTATGACTATTTTCTGACAATGTCAAAGAGCCTCAACTAAAATGTTAATTGTTTACCTCATTTATTCATGCATCATGAAATGAGTGAATAAAAGTATTTTGACTTGACTTGACTTGACTTATAAGTGAAGTTGACATAAGGAGAATCAACAGTAGAAGGAAGTGTACAAAAAGTGTATTGTATAGTTCAATTTTCTTTATGTTATTAATAATTATTTCAAGGAAGACCCTGCGTTCAATAAACACATATACCCCCATTGGCACACTTGACACAACAGATTTCAATGGAATTTTGTCATCCGAAATTGGTAATGCTATAGGGCTGATAAAGAACTTGAGCACTTACCTCTTGTCCAGTGGCTGCCACAGGATGCATAGTCTTCATCTTTGTTTACTGAAAAATATAAATTGATTACATGAATATTTGTATATATGTTTTATGGAATAACAATAATAAACTAGACAGAAGCACTGTAAGGTGGAGCAATATATGCCCAATGGTATATAAGTCTGGCAACAAAGTTCATTTTGCATGTGAGTGACACTGCTGTATTGTGAGTATTTTTTTATCTAACTGCCATCATTTGGTAAATCTTTATTGCAAAATACAGGAGGTAGAAAGTTCAAAGAGAATCATCAAAAACTACTTACAACAAATCCAATATCCTTAAAACACATTAAAATAAATAGACAAGGTACAACTTTCAATATTTGTTACCCTGACATTAGACCAAAAACTAGGGTCACTTCCTGCTAAAACCTGAGTGAATCTGATTGGTCAGGACCCTTTGTTAACCAATAAATGACAAGCTTATAAAAAGAATTTGAATGTTTACAATATTCACCAATAAAAGTCTATGTTACAATTGTGATTAAAATGACAAAATCTTCAACAGCAAGTGTGACTATTTCAATAGAAAAATACCTGCTATATACACAAGGTGAACTATGAACTCACACCTACCAGATTTATACTTTAATTGTCTTTGTAAGCTATCCACACCTATTTTCTCAAGCAAAAAAAGTAAAAGAGCATTTTTATGAGGAAATCAATTAATGAAATAATACATAACCATATGCATCTTAATCTACATAAAATTAGGAACAAATTGATACCAAATATGAATATATTTCACCTCCCAAAGTCCAACTGATAAATAAAAAGTGTCTATTCATTTTAATTCTGAACAGAAAGTTACAAGTCTGTGTTTCCTGAAGATAGATACAATGCAACCTTTCCAAAACAACACCCTTTGGGAGTAGCAAAATTATGTTGCTGATGAGAGGTTGTTGCTTTTGAGAGGTTAAATTATTAGTTGAATTTTGCAGTGGGAAAAATCATTGTGTTGAAGGGAGGTTATTTAAGAGAGGGCCTCTCTAGGGAGGTGGCACTGTATAATATAATAAATTATTAAGGTTGTAAAGTTAAACCCAAGTTAATTAATTGCTACCAGGGATCAATATAGCATGATAGGGAAACCTCTGATGAATGGATGACTGAGCTAAAGTCATATTTCTTCTTTCCTTCTGGTGATCTTTGTTTACAGGTTTGACTATATACAATACAATAACTTTATTTAAATGATGTAGGCCACTGGTCCATTACACAGAATTACATACATACAACTTTAGTTTTGTGTGTCAAATAGTAAAAAAAGAAAGAAAAAAAGTATGCATGCATAATATAAATTGTAGTTTATGCTGCAGGGAGAATTTAGAATCTATCTTTTATTATCACTGAAACTTTAAGGATGATGGTATTTGCTGACTTTCCTTAGAATAAAAATTTCCTTATCAATTTAGTTGTGTTATACTTTTTTTCACACAAATGTCCAGTCACAATAAACTGGAACATTTTTCTCCAAATAATTATTGTCAGTGGATAGATAAAATAAATATCTCAATAACACACATAAAGTCAAACCTGTGAATAAAGGCCAGCCATGCTAATAACATAATGTGACCTTTATTGACAGGTGGTCTTTTTTCAGAAGTCTTTTTCTTCTAAATGTCAATCAGTTTTTCGAAGACTGGCCTTTACTCACAGGGTGGCCTGTATTCAAAAGTGACTTCTAACACAGGGTTGACTGTATATCATATGAAGGACATTGGAAAGATAAAGCCATGAACAATTTAGATCCATTTATGAAATGCATATAGCCCACCCGGTTAGGTCAGTGGTTAGAGCACAGGTCTACTGATCAAGCGGTTGTGAGTTCAAACCCTAGGCGAGGCTCACACTGTTTGTGACAAATTTGACTGAAGATATTATACATCCCATGTTTAATTGCCCCAACCTCTGGAATATGTGGTGAAGTTTGGTAGTAACTTGTGGATAGAACATATAGTAGCCTATGTCACAGTATAATTTGTGAAGTTCAGGGAAGCTCAGGTTAGGTTAACTACCTGTCATATGACTGAAATAATGTTGAAAATGGCTTTAAATCTGAAGAAATATGAAATGCAATTTTCCATACCGTAACCACAGAAAATCTTATTTTTCAACCATATCTAACAAGAAATATCTTTAGAAAAAGATAATCGGCACAGATACAGTACAAAATGCCATATAGCTGTATAGTTTTTGGACACAGGCAAAGTCAAGCATGGCGACACATTGTAAAAAGGAAAAAATTAATTGTATTAATTTTTTGGTAAAATTTACTCAGGGGGTAAGGTCACATTTTCGTCTTTTATTCTCACCAGCTATGGCAGGAAATCCTCAAGTTGTGTAAATAACTGTAATTATAACAGGGCTTTCATTTGACCCTTGAAATGAGTAAAATAAGGATACTGACTCCTGAGAAATGGTACCAAAGGGTCGAATTTGTATTTACAATAGGAAGAAATTTGCTTAAATCATTAACAGCCAAAGGTCATATTTGACCCTAAACTTTTGAGGTATAAATTAAAGCCCTGTACTGTAAAAAATGATCAAGTAAGAAATAAATAATAGTAATGGAATATGAAATGTAGATGTTGATATTTCATAAATTTTGTTTTTGTTACCATACAAAAGCCCTAAATCTGGTACTCCACTCACATGTTTTTTTAACCTTTAAAATTGTTTATTTGCCAGATTTAACATTATTTTACACCAAGTGTACTGTTACCATAGCAGATCAGGGGTGGTATTCATGATAAAATTTTCCTTAGGGTTGAAAGTTTCAAGATTTTTTCCTTAAATCTAAAATAAATCTTTAGAATTATTCAAAAACATTTCAACTTAAGATTTTCCTTAAAACACGCCATTTTTTCCTTAAATTATAAGGAAGGTCGTGACTTCCTTAAATCTGTTAAGGACGTCCTTAAGTATAAAAAAAATTCAATATGTATGTTTAGAAATTGAATAGAAATTAGAATGTCAAATTCAGGTGGGCTGTATTCACATTTAGTTTCTTTGTAGTTTGAACATAATTATTGCATCTGCCAAATATTTGTATCATCAATGTTATCCTTTTAAAGTGAAATTTACTTCTTGATGAGTATACATATACTCATATACAGTCAGATAGAAGCTGTATGCAGCAAAGCATTCGTGCATTAATGGTTTTATGCCATTGAATGTCAAGGAAAAGTGCCTATATTGGTTCAAATACATACAACTGTACAAAACTTTATTGAGAATTAAGGCCTTCAGCCCATGATAATTAATTACATAATAATACGTCTCTGCTGATATATATATTATAGAGTAAAGGTATAGAACTCCCGGGCTCAGAAATCACACCGGTCATGTTCATCAAGGTCCTGATGTAACAATTGTGAACCGATTCTTAAAAGCCTGGTCTTATTCGACGCAGAAATAATTTCTCTTTAACCACCATCCACTCTTATATCCATACATTGCTCTGAACTGGAGCAATAAGCCCTTCAACTTACAAAAAGTACCACTAGGCATCGATGTGACCTAAGTTTCTTTTCATTAGCTACAGAGTAAATTTCTTTATTATTCCTTCGGAATTTCATACCCTATCCGGTGTAAATCGAAAGAAAATCAAATTTGTTATCACTCACGGTCGACGAATCATTCCATTGATGGGTACCTAAGGCATTACGATTCATTATTTGATGATTCAAACTCTCTTTGGCAAAATGACTGTTAAAGGTGAAGGTTGCCACACCTCCGATTTTGACCAATCGTTGAATGGTACGGCATTTAAACTGTGCGATTATGGCAGCTGAGAAGCGAAATCGACGAAAGATGGCGAGTTCACTACCTTGGAGTATTTTATACACCCAATAAGGCCAACATTTTTTTTATTTTCTGTTTTACGGGAATTTTTTCAAAAAAATTGAGACGGGGGGGATAAATAAAAATGAAAATAAAAGCTGAAATTTGGAGCAGTCGAAAAAAAATAAATAAAAGTGAAATTATTGGCGTTTTTTTTTTATTTTGACTGATCGCTTATTATAAACATAAAACAAGTGTATTTAAACTAGATTCACATGGGATTACAATAAATATACAGGTTTTTACAAATCAGGCTATATCTCAAAGGGTAATATAATATATACAGTGCTTGGACATATAAAAATATCCAATCAAAACCTGTTGACAAAACTTTATTGATACCCATCACTTCTGTGAAGTTTCATTCAAATCTTGTCAAGTTTTGGAGATGTCATGTATATTATAGAAGTCTATAAAAATACACAAATGCTGATGAGAGCATGCCCAACTGAAAGTATACATGGGAAGTTTAACTGAATTCAAATTTGTCTAATCACTATATTGAAATTTTTTTTTACAAGAAATGACATTTGAATGAAACCTGACAAGAAGGTGACCAACTAGACAGCACTCACAAAATACTGTATACAGACGCAGAGTTGGACAGATGGACAAGCTGAAAGAAGAATATACCCATTCTTACAACTTTGTTATGCGAGATATTAACTGTCTTTCTTTTTAAATCAATAAATTCAGTAAAAACATATTTTTTCAGACCAGTCCACATTAAAGACCACTTTAAAGAAGTTATTTAAAGAACTGTTTATGTAATGTTGACTAGATTCACATAAACTTATAAAAATGTATTTATAATAACTTAAATTCTCACCGACTCCTTAGGCTTATTAGCTCTACCACATTCTTTTTTGTTGTTTTTATCTGAAGTATTTGCTTACTTTCGTTTTCGCATGTCAAATATACCAGATGCTTTGTATGACTAAATTGTACATATCAGCGACATTATATCTAAACTATCGCGTTTAAAGCACCGAAATAGAATACCCTTTTAAAAATCGTCCAATTTTCAACACAACTCATAATCTAATATTTTATTTGTCAAAACCCGTAATATGAAGCTAAGATGAATATGGCTTTAGTTAGTTTGTAGCCCTTTAAAAGTCTTGGGAAATATCAGCTATAATTGCTGTTATATACAGATACTCAAACTGTGGATAAATGAAATCATTTTTTGCTAATATTTCCTAAGCCTCACATTGTTCTCTTGGCAATGTGTCCAGTTTTAATTTCCCATTAGTTCAAGAAAGCTTAATGGTATAAACATGAATACATGTTTGTCGCCATTTACAATGACAGATGGCGATACATAAAGTAAATATAAATACAGAAAAGTATGAATACATATAATATTAATTATCAGAGGATATATTGTACATCAATATACAAAACACATGATATTATTATCATTTACAAAAAATAAAAAATACATTGGAAATTCATTAAATAAGCTAATTCTAGATAGAGACTGTGCTCTTAATTTATCTGCATGATATAAATAGGCAGCCAGATTTATTGTAGTTTTCTTTTAAGTGTTTTTCATAATATTGCAGAATTTATTGATTGTAGGCCAGGTACTGTAATGGCGTTTAATATATTTGTTTCTAATGTTACTATAGTGAGGACATACAAGTAAAAAGTGAAATTCGTTTTCAATCATATTCATACTGCATAATTTGCATATTCTTTGGTTTCTTTCAATGTTCCTATGTATTCCATCTTCTATAGTGCAGAACATCTAAAACGACTTAAGGTGAATCGTCAAAGCACAAATTTGTGAAAAAATAGCCACCTGACATTTTTGCTATGCGTCCTAAAAAGTGGCGTTGTTCAATAATTACTGAAAGTACATAACTAAAATTAGTTTTTATCAATAGCTAATGATTCAATGTACATTTCTGCACCAGTAAAATAACATTTGATGATTAACAAGTGTCTATAATTCTCACCTGAACTTATGATAATTCCATTTGCCAAAATAATGTATCATGATATCAAAATTAATTTAAACTACAATGTCCAACAATAACTTTAATATGTCATTGAGGGTATCCATATTTCAATTTTTCACTTTTAAATGTTCTTCCATGTTTATTTTCAATTTTTAACAGTACAGTCCTTTCATCACTTTTTGAGTTACACAAATTACTACGATTTATGAAAACCTGATATGTTTGACGTCATAGAAATCTGTTTGAATATAACACACCAATATTAATTTCTATCAACACATTTTGTGAACTCAGATAAAAACGTGCTTCACGAATCCCTCTGTATCCATTATTCGTTAAAGCAAACATCTTTTATTACTCGCACATTCTTTCTTTTGTTGTGTATTTAATACATAATCCAATTATCCATACATACCAAATAACAAACGTATAAAACGATGTCCTGGGATGAAGGGACGTATATAAATCGAATACATTTTGTAATTTGCAACAAGTACTTGATTGGATCGTCGCCCTTTAAATATTTACAGATGACAACCGTTATGGCGAACTCGCATAAGACGATCTGTTCGCTATAAGAAGAAACAATGGAAAATATTTTCTGCTTTTTTGTACATAAACAATTCAGCTTGCGTTTTGTTCAGGTTATTTCAATGTCCCGAACAACAATTTGGCATTTTAAATAATAAAAATAGTTCGCTCCACATAGTGTGCGTTCATTTAGTATGATATGGTATTCATGGTAGGCCTATTTTTTGCCTGTGGTTGTTGTGTAGTGATTTAATGGACAGGTTCATGTCCTGGGTTTCGTTTGGATATTCTACATATCAGTTTCTTACATTCATAGCTTGTGCTCACTATTTGCACATAGTTACATTCATTCATGGTGTTCATTAACTCGGGTATAAATAAAACATAAAAGAAATAAAGTTAATGCATGTGATTTAAATTCTAAATGAGGCTTACTCATAATACAAATGCACAAATTCTATTTCACAATTATTGACCGTACTCACAAGGTAAAATCACATTAAAGTAATATCAAATAATGCAATTTCTATAACTATGTACGTATACAATATCTATCTGTACATCATCTTTGTTAATCATCAAATATTATTTTACCTATACAGAAATGTACATGTAATCATAAGCTGTTAATACAAACTCATTTCAGTTATGTACCCTCAGTTGTTATTGAACAACGCAGTGTTTTTGGATGCATAGCAAACAATATCAGCCCATGGCCATTTTGTCTTTAAATATGACACGTTTTTCTGTCTGCTCACCATGTACTTAAAATATGCCAAAACGAAATGCTGCATTTTCTAAGCGGGTGCTTACAAGGACGAATTAGTAATGACTCGCCTAATTTATATTACGATTCGTCAGTTTATTAAAAACTTGCCTACCAAATCAATACATCTTAAACTTGCACTTAATTACATACTAACAAACAAGGACACAATATAGGTGTCTTCATTTACCATAAACAATACATTTTAGATCTGAATGTAAAGATGTTTTTTTTAATGTTTTACTGAGTTTGTGAATGTGACTGAGACTTCATATAACCGCTACGCTACGATATGGTAGTCTACACTATTCCTTGGGAATAAAAGTGAAAGGAGTATTTTTCAAGCCATTTTTCAACACTATTTCATTTACATACCATACGGTGGCCGATTCACCTAATTAGTTTTCCAGTTTGTTAGTTGAGTCCAACAACCAGTCATATGAGGCGGACAATAAATCTAACCATCATTCCGGAGAGGAATCGGTTCTAGACTCCCATCCTCCGTCCTACTTTCTCACATACAGAGACGTGGTCGGTAGTGGGGCTCGAACACATGACCCTCTAATAGTGAGAGGTTACAGTGATAATCATGGTCAAAATACTAGTTATAAATTATGAATTTTATAAAGAAGACTTTATAGCGAATTTAACGCCCCTTTTCAACAGTCAGAGTCATATGAGGCGGACGGTTCACCTAAGCATTGTTCCTGGGAAGAACCAGTAATAGACTCCAATCCTCCGTATGCCTACTTTCTCACATAAAGAGACATGGTCGATAGCTGGGCTCGAACCCACGACCCTCTGCCAGATTTGAAGTCAGCGACCTTTACCATTCGACCGGTGAGGGGCGTCAAAAAAGACTTTAAGTTCTGTATCTGAATTAATGTTTAACATTTTTCAGTGAATTTTTACGGTTAGAACATGCCAAGTGACCACAACAATGAAATACGACTCTGCAACGTAAGGCCATACTGTTATTTTATGTTGTTAAGCGTCAACATGCGTCAACATGATTTTGTAGAACCTAACCACCTAATTAAAACACACACAAACTTATTTTGAAAAAAAAACAATCAATTGCAATATTCTTGACTTTTCTTTAAAAAGACATCATACATTGTATTAATCCTATTAAAAAGACCAACAGCCAACTGACTAGCTTTTAGTAACTCAGAACATAGAAACCAAGCACTTCTGATTCCTACTAGTCAGTGAATCCTACATAAGGATGCATGAATTCAAATGTCGTTATAGTCTTTGTTAAAATTATGGGTAAAAAGGGGTTATATACGTATATAGGTCCTTGGTAACGATTTTCCTTTTCTATCTTTACCAAAATTGTCACAAGCTTGTTTGGCTGATGGAGCTCAAAATTTAGACTCACACGAACGCATAACAAAATTATAAAACTGAATAGCATAATAAAAAAACATCATAGGTGATATACACAGTATATAGAAGTGAATATATGTAGGACAATATTAATTATCAATTTGTATAAAACAATCACGATGTTTTTTTATTCTTGAAAGAATTGGTAACAATCTGTTTCACTCTTCATAGAATGTAGAATGGAAATATAGTGTTACGTTTTCATTCTGATTACATGATAGTCGTCCGTCGTTCGTGTTACAGACCGTCACTCATTAGTGGTATGGTGTTCTCATTCTTGCAGTTGTCTTAGGTGACTGTAGAACTTCAAATCGTTAGACTATGTCAAAATCACTTCCGCGCCGGATATCGTATTGTACCTTATTACTTTTATGAACAATGATGATGCAAGTATGTCCGAGCTTTTAAGACTTCAATGATACTTAATGGTTGAAACAGTCAGTGAAATATGTGTTATTATTGCATGCAGAATTTGAATATAAATGAAACTTAAAAAAGGAGGTAACAAAAACAGTATTGTGGGTACTTTAAGACGAGTTACCAAACATTGACCGATATTTATCTGGCAAGCAGGCACATTATAACTGAATACGATGTTTTCATAGTTTTGTAGATCTATATTGTTATTGGAGTACATTCATGCTTGTGAACAAAGGTTATTCTTAGGAAAGACCAAATGTAACCTTTATTGACAGGTAGCCTTTATTCGGAGGTCAGTTTGTCCTTAATAATCAACGTAATTTTAATAGCATGGTTTTATACACATGGTGACCTTTATTCGGAGATGATTGCTAACACAGGCTTGGTTGTATCTAAAACATTATATAAAGTATGTACAGTTAGTTGTTTGATTAATATATGTATGTGCAGACACATTAAGTCACTGTAACAAAATGTTTAGGTCTGGACATGTGAGTGGTCTTTAGTTGTCGAGTTATATTCATAGGCACTCGATTTGGACCCACGCTTATTTTCGTCACTACCGTCAATCGAAAAGATGGCGAGTTTACTACCTTGGAGTATTTTATTTACTCAATAAGGGAAAAATTAAGATTTTTCTTTCGACAGATTTGCGTTGTTTGATGGGTGAAATTGAAAAATAACGTCTGTAACGTATAAAAATCACGAAATCGAGTGCCTCTGGTTATACTGTGCATACTGTATCATAAAATATTCAGGATTGGGAGAATTAATTTGTATAATCACTGAAATCACGATAAACATGTGCAGATTGTAAATACACGGTTATCATTATCAGTCTCTATAACTTGTGGTGTTCCTCAAGATTCTATTTTAGGTCCCCTACTTTTTCTGATCTATGTTAATGACATGTCAGCAGCAGTCAAGAACAAGGTCCTACTTTATGCAGATGACTCAGCTGTTTTAGTCTCAGCAAAAGACAAAAAATATATTGAAAATATGTTTACCTCCGATCTAAATACTGTTAGCCAGTGGCTTATCTGTAACAAACCCTCTTTACATCTGGGTAAGACAGAGTCCATCCTTTTTTGGCTCTCATAGGAAGCTTAAATCTCAATCCAATTTTGATATTGATTGTAATGGTCAAACAATTGAGTCAAAATTATCTGTCAAGTATCTTGGAGCAACCGTTGGTCAGTTCTTATCTTTTGAATCCATAGCTAGGGCTGTAATTAAGAAATCTTGTTCCTGATAAAAAAATGTCTATACCGTAAAAGTGAATATTTAACATGTCTGACTAAAAGGCTACTGGTTAGTTCACTAATTCAATGTCATTTTGACTACGCCTCCTCTGCCTGGTAACTCAAGATCTTAAATACAAGTTAGGGGTCACTCAAAATAGGATTATAAGGTTTGTTTCGGATTTACATCCAAGAACACATATTGGTAGAGATCATTTCAAAGCCTAAAATTTCTTCCTGTTAAACATAGGGTCAGTCAAATAATTCTTTGTCATGTTTACAGGATACATTCTGTACTTTCACCAATATATTTGAAAGAAATTTTACACCAAGTTTAGGTCGAAAGCATATTCCTCTGGCACTGATCTTGAAATGACAGACAGTGGTAGGTACTCTATCCCGGTGGTGAAAGGTTTTTGAAAGAGGTCATTTGCCTATATTTAATGGTTGTAGTCTGTGGAATATGCTACCTCATGATATAAGGAATGTCAATTCCATTTCCTCTTCTAAACACAAGGTTAAGGACAATCTGTTAAATTCTATTGATATTTAAACTTAATCCCATTCTTTTATTATAGCTTTGAATTTTATAGACTTTTTCACTTTAGTAACTACACAAAGTCAATTTTTGTTTTATTTTGCATGGCAACTTGTTTCATGTTTTTACTAAGTCATCAACTCAGGTGAAATTTATAACACATGTTTGACTGTTAGTATCATGACATTCTTACTTTCGTATGTTCCGTCCTATTTCTAACACAAATGTTTACACAATACAGAAAGTACCAGAACTATTGACACGATCGATTAACACTTTCTTGTGTATGCAAAGTAGCACAATAAGACTAAACAAACAATTAATCATTCAAGGTTAATAACTCACTGAACATTAACACAAATTTTGCATTTTATCAGCTGTGAGAAACGGACAGAAAGCACATTGTTTCTGGTTGTTCTGACCGTTTTTATGTCTTTATCTTTTAAATGTCCGATGGCCCATTTCTTGTCTTATCAGGTGATATTTAACTTTAAAGATAAGGTCATTTACTTATTTTGTATCAGAAAGAACAATAATGAAGTTAATTATTTGTTTGTTGATAGTTGCCTCCACTGCGCACGCGTCCACACTGTGTCCACCAGATGTATGCACGCGTATATTATGCGCTCCGGTAACAGCTGATAACTGTGACGGTGAAGTCAAGTCCAAAGGAGACGAATGCGGTTGCTGCGATGCATGTGTACCTCTTGGTATGTTTATCTACTATTTGAGGGCCGCCTCTCTGTTTTCATGTTTTTTCTTTACTTAAGAAACTATGCAAATATCAGTCGTTGAAATATGGACTGGAGTTACGCCACATAAGAATTAAACCACAAGTGCACATGCGTGAAGCCAGTGATCGAATGTTTTGCCACTCAACAATTGTCCAAATTTTATAAAACGATGGAATATGAGAACGTATCAAATGTTTCGATTCTAACCAAAAATCAAGAACAAATTGGATTTGCGTGTATCTACGAAAACGATTTAAAAAAACATATGTTCTGTCGGCTCTTAGATTTTGCCACCCTGTATTTAGCAAGACACATGACGATATTCACCATTTTAATTGCTGGGGTGCAATTGGGTTGGTCAATCGATACAACCAACCATATTTTATCGTAAAATGATACATGGGTCACTTCTCTGTACATGTATGTTTTATTGGAAATTCGCAGCTCGTATTTGATAACCTCTTTTTGGCTTGTTTACATAAATACTAGTACTTAATTTATATTGGTTCAGCGATAACAGCGCTAGACAGATATTCCTGCGATCTAGGTTCGAATCTCGGTTATGGCAGTCATAACCTTCTATGAAAATTTAACAAAAATATAGATTTTCTTCCATAAGTGGAGAAATAGCCAGCTCCTTATGGAAGTGTAAGCATTACAGTCCGGGAAAACTGGTTAGGTGAAACAGCCGCCGTATATAATTGCAATATCGTTGAAAAAAGGCGAAAACCCAAGTGAAAAAAAAAACTTGCGAACCGTTCTTAGGCGAAACCCCCGAAAAAATAATGTTTGGGAAGATGGAAATTATTCTCTAGGTTTAACTAATAAGTTACAAATACATGACCATCTTTCAGTGTATTTCGTTGAAAACAATTTTCTTACGAACATTCGAAATCTTATTAAATATGTATACATTGAAGTTGTGATGGAATAATTGGTTAATTCTATACATTTTTTCAGTCTAGTACAATAATTCGCAAAAATAACCGACGTGTTGTTAACGTATTTTCTTCTTCATATAGAACTTGACATGGTAAAGATTTGAAGTGTCCTTGTTATTGCCAGAACATCGGGAGATTGAGATAAGGACGAAACGCTCCTTTTGAACTTTTCAAATTTGGATTATTATATATTACCTCTCTCTATTTCGAAATAACATAAGCTAGTGTTCATATGTTTGATACTACATGTATGAACTTTTAGTTGTGGACTTAACACCATACATGCTTTGCAGAAAACCTTAAGAATGCGGGACAGTCTTTATCCAAGAGCTATAAACATTCCAATACAATTGAAGCTCTCTTCAAAACCTTCAGTTATCTAATGGTATACGCTATATAGTGTAGTTTACTTAAAGAAAGTCTTGAACATTTCTAGCCATTCTCTGTGTACTTAAATCTAAATTACTTAAATTACAAAACATGAACAATTACACCTTCATAATTATATTTGCAAAACGTAAGACCAATCACAGACACACATGTAAAACATTTCCGTCAAAGTCTCTCCTGGCCATTGGTTAAAATTTTCAAACTCTCTGATAGATGTATGTATAAGAGCCGACATTTTATTTAGCTCTTTAATTTTGAAAGATAGTTCGGTCCTCATGCATTACTTAAAGAGGTTTGCTACAGTTTTCACATACTTTTAGGCAGAATGAAAACTGTTGAAGAGAATTGTTTTAAACTTCGCATGATCATAATATACGAAAACAGAAACATTTTAAGCGAAAACAATTGGTGTTCTCTTATCTCGCTTTTGAGTTATTTGCCCTTGAACAGTTTTTATTCTGCCTATATGTCTATGTGAAAACACAGATACTTGTTTAGAAAAAATACCCCACCCACCACGGTCGCTTTTGCCACTATCAAAACATATAGACTAGTATTCTATATGTATTGATAGTGGTATGAGTGACCGTGGTGGATGGGGTATTTTTTCTAAACAAGTATCTGTGTGTGAAAACTGTTACATGGAAATATGTAAATACGTGTTCACTACTACCCTTACCATTAGGACTCTAATGGTTTAGAACTAGTAATTGCTGCACTCAACATTAGCGCTCTAATGATTTAGAACTAGTAATTATTGCTGCACTCAACATTAGCGCTCTAATGATTTAGAACTAGTAATTGCTGCACTCAACATTAGCGCTCTAATGATTTAGAAATAGTAATTACTGCACTCAACATTAGTCGCTCTAATGATTTAGAACTAGTAATTGCTGCACTCAACATTAGCGCTCTAATGATTTAAAACTTGTAACTCACTGTTACCTTCAGCTCTAATAATTTATAACTAGGAACTGTGACCCAATCATTGCGACAGTATATTGCTCAATTGAAATCTAGTTACCACGTGTAATACTCAATATACCACCATAACCTCTTTATACATGCGTAAGTACACTTGATAATCAGGTTACAGATGCATTGTTTTACCATGTAAGAACGGTTAGTAACTTTTCTTTAGGACCATGTGCCAAAGAGTTAGCAGAGGTCAATGCTCGACTAGTAGCAGATACAGAGCACATGTTGCTTGGTTTGGAGCGCCCACTGTGTGATACAGATGGTTATTATATGGGTATGCAGAAGAGAGGATCGCAGTAAGTAGGAGTAATCTGAACTGAATGTTATTTAAACGCGTGATTGTCTTAACCCATTACAATGCCAAAACCGAAAGTGTAAAGTTTTTGACTTCAGGTTTTCCTGCACACCCTTGCTGTCAGTCCAGTGTCTTAACTGTCGGGTGACTGGCTTCTAAAGTTTCATTGTAATATCCCGAGATTTGATAATGTTTCAAGGGGAAGTTGTAAAAATTCACTCTGGAAATTCAGCAAGTTAAGGTTTAAATAATGAAATCGTGCACGACCTCTGGCGGTATACCTACTTGATACAAATAAATATAACCCCAAATCATTGCTAACGTATGCTGAATGTAATTAGACAGAACATAACAGAATAGAACATGCTTTATTATGTAACTTATACATCAGGGTATCTAGTTACAAACATGCAAAACTATTTTATTTCATTTTGTCACGTGACAACCATGGCATATTGTTCTGCATGTATCATTTTATCTTTGCTGTTATTGTTATTATTATCAGTGTTGTTGTTTTTGTTGCAGTCGTCATGTTTCGAACGTCAATCGGTGACAACTGGGTATGTTGTAAAGGTTAATTATATAATTAGCTACTATGTGTGAGTTGTCTGTGCACACAAATGTGTTTAATTATTTTACTTACAGGGCATTTTGTGTCACTAAGAACGGTACAATGATTAATGGATACAGTGTATATAGATGGATGGCAGATGATATGAACTGTCGTAAGTCGTATGATTTATGTTTTAAGAAATAATATACTAATAATGACATAATTCAACGCTGTATCATATAACGATGCTACAATGTAATCTATGTTCTGGTCTCGCGATTATAAAACTTGAGATTGGTTTCCCAGTGCAAATTTCGTATTGTAACATAAAAATTCCTCTATTTGAGTAAACAGACATTGATTGGCCGAGCAAACTATGAACTTTTATACATGGTTCAGTTGAACAAAAACAAATCGTAAAAGTATTGGCAATGATAAACTGATAAAAACGATGTACCATGTTTGTTCATGTTTTTTTTTTCAGAATGTGCACGTGACCAGCAAGAGTATAGACAGACTGGTTTGATCGGTAAAATGTTTAACTGTGAGCAGAATGGTAACTATGCCTCGCATGGTTGTACAGGATCAGTATGTTACTGTCAGGACAAATATGGTAAACAAGTTGGGACATCTACAGTACACATTGGTCAAACAGACTCACTGAACTGCTAAATTATATAATGTTCCATATACATGTACGTGTAATTATAAAACATAAATGTGTAAGAAACTGCTTGTTTTATATCAAGCAATGCCCAATATAATAATAATAACGACTTTCTTTTGTATGGATAACATATTTGGTATAAAACCAATTTCCAGTATGGTCCACATATAAAACCTCGATAAAATTTGGGATGAAATATGTTGGTCTCAACAT
Source organism: Lutraria lutraria (assembly GCA_964023205.1). Taxonomy (NCBI): domain Eukaryota; kingdom Metazoa; phylum Mollusca; class Bivalvia; order Venerida; family Mactridae; genus Lutraria; species Lutraria lutraria. Next base: position 26,779,033 of record OZ026843.1, read on the forward strand.
CGCCATGAACGCATTGTCGAGCAGTAATATGGAGGTAAAGCGGGTATTTCCTTGCTTATTTCGGGTTTAACGCCGATTTCCAACAATGTTTTATTCATATTATGGCGGCTGATTTATCTAACAAGTTTTCTTGGACGGTATTCTTATCAGTAATAACTTACCCGGCAACTTCTCCAGACGTGGAGAAAAATTGACATTTTGGACAAATTTTCATGGAAGGGTAAGACCTGCCGCAACAGGGAATCGAACCCGATAATCGTTTATTTTGGTTTAACTGAACATGCAGAATAACACATGTTCATAAACTGGGTAAAACTTGCAATGTATCAAAAGAATGTTTTTATCAAAAAAGCAAGAAATATATTAGTGTATAAATATAAAGGTTACAGAACTGCGTAAGTATTAGTCCCGCACGGTCTAACAAAGATCTGCATATTTGTGTGCGGAAAATCCCCAATTAAAACCTGTTGGGCCCGATAACTACAATATCTGTGACCAAAGTGAACCATTCTGTGGGTAGAAAACATGTTTCTATACTCATAGGAGTATAAATTATTCCCACATACCTTTTCTGAAAGATGCATTAATGATTTTTTTTCTCCCCACTATTTCCCAACTGAAAACGAAACTGGCGTAATGGCGGTAAAATGCCGGTGTCATGGTAAACATTGCCTACTCACAAAATAATTTTAAGTACACGTTTAAATAAGCTGGCATGTCAACGAAACGTTGGCAAGTTAATTTTCAATCAACTTTAATTAATTCTAGGTACTCATTATAAAGATCAATATAGAATTAACTGTCCGACGGTATTTGTGTACAGAGGGAAACTGGATGAGGCTAAAGTCCGTTCGTACCTTTTTTTTCATGCGACGTAAAATTTAAGTCTAATACATGTATTTCAAATTTGACATTTAACACAGATTTTTAAAGCACATTCATGCAGATTATTGTTATTTGTATTGAATTAAGTAAGTTATACACGTAATTGAAGAATTTTGACGTAATTTTAAATTCCGCACATAAAAATTTTTAATCATGATGCAGATGTTTGTAAGGCTGGGAGGATGGCCCTTCCGAATTTGTTCACGAAAATCGGCCAACCGGAAAGCCGAATTAGTAGGGCTACGTAAGTATCAGAAAGTCAAAGTTCAATAAACGGAACAAACGTATGGTATTTACATAAACAGCCATGATCGACCGACGCTTAACAGCATTTAGTGCATACATTTCTATTACATACATGTGTGTTATGTAAAAAACTGTCAATATAAGCAAATCAACTCATTTATGTTCCAGACAATTCAAATAGTGAACTTAAATTAAAAAAAAAATAGACACCATACTCAATTACAAGCTTTCCCCTTATGCTGATTCCTCTTGGGAGACAATTGTGTACACTACGGTAGCGCTACGCACTGTCATGTGTTCTATTGCTCGGAGAATTATGGGTATTTGCAGGATCTACTTACAAAATAGAAGTTATGAACAATAACATAACGTGACGTCACCGTATGGTACACATTGGAGTCAAGCGTACTTCAACATTGCGTTTTATTGAATAATTATAGTGCACAAGTATAGAAATGGTATAACAAACTTATTTTATGTAAATAAACATACATGTACTTCGTTGGTGATAAACAAACAATATGGTTGTTTTGGCATTTATAATCCTTCCGCGGAACTATACTTTTAGCGTATGTATAATTATCCAAGTATGGATAGTAATCAGTTCTATGTATAGAGGTTAGACAAACGTAGTGACGTCACGCTATGTATAGAACGCTTAGGAGATAGATTCACAACGCATTTGTCTCCCCCTAACTGTTTATAAGGCTATAAACAAGGGAGAGCACCGTGTAGAAACTTTCCGTTTCACGTTGCAGTGATACAGAGTCAACAGGGTCCAGTTTCAATTGGAGTGGCAGATATATCTATCATTACAATATGCAATAGCCAGTGATTAAAAAAAAACAATGGCCGTTTGTTCGAGCTAAAATCTCATAAATTGTCTTTTAATGTTTCAAAGTTAATCATAATCTGACAATAAATTCAATAATTATATAATTAATGCATTATTCGGACAGAAAATTTGATCTTAACGTATATTTAAACATCAATCAGCTCGATCTGTACAATAACAATACTTTGAGAATGGAATTTAGATTTAAGCTCGGAGACTATTCTCAAGTTGTATAACCTCGAATGTTTTGTACGTTCTGATGTGATATGGCATTGAGTTCCTTGTTTAATTAATGACAATTGAAATATATTTTATTGGGAGACACACGAGCAACAGGTCATACAAGAAACCGGGTTTATATCTTTTTTCACTGGGTTTTAAACGTCGAACAGAGAGACCTACGCGTATAATTTGCCTACTCGTGCCATCGTTTTGCATTTTAGATAATGTTTGGATTGACTTTGAAATTTATACATCATCCCGATTATAATTGTTTTTATCACAGATCCGTTACTACTGTATGTACCCGCCTCCGTGGTCGAGTGGTTAAGGTCGCTGACTTCAAATTACTGTAAGCTCTCACTGATAGAGGGTCATAGGTTCGAGCCCAGCTACCGACCATGTCTCTTTAGGTAAGATAGTAGGCAGTTTCTTACGGAGGATGTGAGTCTAGTACTGGTTCTTCCCAGGAACGATGCTTAGGTGAACTGTCGGCACCATGACTCTGACTGTAGAAAAGGGCGTACAACTCGATACATGTATAAACAAACAATACTTGTACTACTGTATGTGGTTGCGATAAAATTATATGAAGATTCCAGTGTTGTCTGTCGTTTTCATGGCCAAGTAAGAGTAATGGGCTTTTTACATTTTGAAAAGAATTGGTTATGTACGTGTTTAAACTGCTAAATTCTTTCAACTTTGTCGGTTAGAACAAGTCTAAGCGTTTTTTTTCTTTGACCACAGCAATTAGCCTATTATATTATTTACTCAGTGGATCGTTAACGATTCCTTTGTTGAAGGTTTACCATTATATCATAAATAATATAGGATCTTTTTATTTGTGTTTATTTGAAGAATATAAATACATTAAGTTTGTTATATAATTATGTTATAATTAGAACCAATATGGCAACTAGCCAATTAAAAGTAATGTTTAATACCACAACCCTGGCCGAATGGTTAGTGTTCCCGCCTTCGGAGTGGGAGACCGAACTTCAGTGGAGACTGGGTTAGAACTGTTGCGGTTGGTTGGTGAGCCGTCATCCAATTGAATAATGGTGACCATTAGCCATCTCAGTCAGGCGCCCGGCCAAAAAAGAGAAGGGATTCCGGAGGTACTGTGCGCGCAATAGATAGGTATCTCATAAGCCAACTTGGCTGGCCCTTTCAATAGAGGTGGAACTATAATAAACAAAACATTTACCTTTTCTAATTAGATAAATGATGTACAAAAACAATAGATAATGATTTTTTTCTTGATTTGAATAGAAGCGAATGGGGCAAGATAAGTCAATTCGTAGCTGTAAACCTCTTGATGCATTGATAATTTCTACTCTTAGATCAGTAGCTAGAGCGTTACGAGTATGTCTACTAGTCTTGGAATCATGAATTTGACCTAGGTTATCTGTGAATATCTGCGTTTAAGGTCATTCGTTCTTTGTCGCTGGAAGTGTGTAATGTTATGTCTAACAAGAAATGCTATATAAATTTCAAAAAGTGTAAAATCACATTTTGCATAACCCGATAGTGGTATCAACAGAGCTGTGTCTATAATTTAACAAACGTGATTATTGTTACAAGTTATTGAAATAAACGTTTTCCTATCATTTTATTCCACGGTTAAACAATTCAAGCAGCGTTTACTGAATTTTAGTCTGCCCCGCTCACTTTTACAAAAAAAATATGAACAACAATATATTTTACCTTGGAGAAGAGGAAAACTATATATTGAAAATGTTTTATTTTGGGTTGTTTAATGTCAGAGTTATCTCTCTTTCATCCTTATTTATAGTTGCTTATCGAAATTGACACTTTAGCTATACTTGGATAATAATGATCCTTATCGCATACAAACAACTACTCTGTATAATGGGACAGTAAGGTATAACTTTATACACTTTAATATTTGGGTGAAGAATTAAGCAGTTAAGTTACAGAGAAATGGGTTAGTGCTGGACCTGGCCCCGTGGTTATAAAACTTGAGATCCGATCTCAAATCTCAGATCTTATCGATAAATGTTTCTAAATCAATTACGATCAGACAATAATGATATTTTTGATACAGTAACTAGTCTGAAAGCATAATTAATCTGAATACTCAGCTGCATCTTTTCAACCAGAGTACTTTGAGAATAAAATTGAGATTTGAGCTCTGAGTCTGTTCTCAAGTTTTATAACCTCGGACATTTGATTAGATTAAATTGACTATGTTTTACTTGACAATGCCATAGGCTTGATGGGTTGTTCAATGGCAGTACACTATGTCATTGCGCACCTGCCGCTTCTAACATGAACTGTGTTTTTTTATAAGAACTCGTAAAAAGTAAAGGAAAACAGTATAGCGCACCAAGGAATGGCTATTGTAACTTAAAGAATTGTAAAAACAGTCCATGGTGTTAATGTCTCATTTAGGCGTGAAAACGGGAAAAGGTATTTTTCTGAATGGTCAAACGCGGATGTTTGCCACAAAAATGCAAAAAAGTGTATTCCGTTTTCAGGTCTTTATCCAAGATTCTAACGACAAACTTCTTTCACATAATCATAGCATACAGTTGTAAATCCTTGGTGAGGTGAGCTACATCATTTTAAATTATTTAAATGATTTCATACAAAAATAAGGCAATATATCTGTGAGTCGAGAGATGATGTTTACAGATAGGAGGTCCCGGGGGGACCAATAAGCAGGTGCGCGATGACGTAGTGTACGACCATTGAGATTTATATACTCAAAATCTTCTAAACTTCTACAGGTAAAAAGACCTTCCCCCCCCCCCCCCCCCCCCCAAGAAAAAGCATAGATTATTCATTCATACGATTAGTTCCCAAGTTTATTGCAAAATAAAGTGATGTTTAATTTTCATGTCAAATTATTACAGAATATAACTACATTTTGGTAAACATATGTTGTGTGCATTTAAAATGGTGTTAAGTATTTCTAGTATTCGATTATAGATGATCACCATAAGACGGTGACTATGTGTCATATTAATTAAATGCATGCTATATTTATATCAAGAAGAAAATATGCATCGGTCGCAATTAAGTCAACGCTTTACCAATACCTTAAAGTACATTGACGCAGGAATTATAAAATGATATGTATACATGAAATAGTTTACCCTTATTTGGGTACAATATAAATTAGGATCGAATTGAACGGATTCCCATTAATTGGACTTCGATCATATGTAATTCAAAAATAAATTGTTTTTCATAAAATACATGTTCATGTATAAAATAACACAAAGAATTGTCTATACCACGATAGGACAATACAAGTGAAAGTTAACCATCAAATTGACAATTAGCAGTCTATTTCAATTGAAACGACTTTGCTTTTGGTTGCTAATACTTGTGTAACTATCGCTGACACGTATTGTATGTTTTCCTAAATTTACACATACACAAAATGACCGTATCAATATTTTGACAATACATTACGAGTTTCCGTTGTGGTCTTTGTACTCCGATCTCGTTAAACTGTTAGTTTTGCCCATGGCGACCTCTTGCTTGTATTAACAAAGCCCGTTTAAGCTGTAACTGCGTTATTTCTTCACTTGAAAAATACACAAAACATTTATGTAAACTACAATAGTCATTATGTCGTTTTCCGCTTTACGCCGTCGTGTTTTTTCGCGGACGATAATTGTAATGGGGAATTGTGAGCAAAGGGCTTAGCGCTGGAGCACAATAATTGGTTATCGTTTGAACAACACTTGAGTCTAAGGGGCTCCCGTTTTGGGTATATTTACTCTCTGATCAGACGGGGTTGAAATTCAATTAGTGACGTTGATACCTAGTTTAACATCAATATAAAAGTATAAAGTGACTTTACTTATACTTTTGTTTCTACTTAAAAGAGACTTAACAAAAGTATTTGCTAGCGATATGATTAATAGAAGTAATTTGGTCAAACACGTCTTTATCGAAATCCATATTTGACCAAGATTAAAGATGGATTTTTATCAAAGAATAACTTATTACATTCGTATTAAAGACAATCGCATTTTATTAAGCTTGATAACATTAATAGCGTCTAAAGTATTGCCGCTTTTTAAAAACTATACAAAAGTAGTTATTAGTACAAAGAAGTCAACCAGTGCCATTAAACTTAAATATGAAGAAATACCCATAAAATAATACGATTTAAAATGTACAAAGTGACAAAAAGTTTTAATTTTGTTGAAGAACATCACGAGACGAACATATACTCAATTTTAATTTCTATCAACATATTGAATAAAACAAGTACAATAAAGCTGCGACCACTTCATTATTCGGACAACCTTAAAACGACATCTTTTGGGTCGAAAATGCATTTCATTTTAATGACAAGAAAACCAAGGATAAGTTAAAAGTCATGTTTTCGGTACGACCCGTATTGTTGGTATACCACAATGAATGGTGTGATATCAATTCTTTCGGTTCTAATCCTTTGATAAAACAGAAATGACATTTCCTTGGAGCAATCACAAAAAATCCAATTTAACGATCGCAAAACGCTAAGCTTTATCGAGGGATTAGTTTCAATACGGCGAGATTTAGACCGATTATTACGCTAGATTTGACAATAAGTTTTAAATTTGTACGAAAAAATGAGCTTCTGTCGGTCACCTCTTACCGCGTTATATGTGCTGTTATGGATCTAGTACATTTTATAAGCGATTACGATACTGCCACATATTTTCATTCCCTATTTGGACTCCATAAAACTTAGTCACTTAGATGCAAGGCTTTCTTGCCATAGGACCTTGGGTCTAATTTGTGTCAATTTCGAAACGTGAAACCGAAGGGACTGTGGCATTACTATAAAGTTTCTTAAATTATAGATAAAGTCTAGTGAGAAAACACTGTACATAGGGTTATAAAAATAATTTAATTTTACACTTTTTGAAATACATTGACTATGGAAACTGTATTGAAAAATACAGTGAAATTACATCCACTTGCTACCATTGACGGGGACAATAAAGATAAATTATTTTTAAAAAATTACGCTTCGCGACCATCTCACACCAACCACATGTAATTGGATCAGTTTTCAATATTTCCTAGATACATTCAGTCAACTTGACAAAGAGACCACCTCTCGTCAAAATCTAGATCATTTTCTTTTTCACATATGTGGTCTTTATATATAATATAGATGTATTATTGTCTTTTTATTCTCGTTCACTTGCTACACAGCCGGGGTGAGCCTTGTCAGATACTTTTTGAGTTCGTCCACATCAACTGATGATGTTTCGTCTCAGTTGGCCATGCTCCTGGTCGAGCCTTTTACAATTTTGGAGTACATGCTCCGTGATCTTGTCTTCCTCATCGCATGGCCAAGCTGTTGATGGTGATATTTTCAGCTTTTTATGCAGGTATGCAGGTCTGTTATGTCATTCCCTCATTCTCACTATTATTGTTTTTAACTAGAAGTATCATTGTAACTAGACACATCTTAATTAGATTGCTAATCAACAAATCAGTGGATAACACTTCATAAGAATTTGCTTGAATTGCATTTTTTTACTTGTCCACATTCGGTCAACCGAACTGTATCGAATTAGACATACACGTGATAACTATTTTGAGTTGATGCATACCTTTAGCTCTTATAAAAAATTGCTCAGTGAAGATTTGATAAGCTTTCGTTTAGATGTATTAATTAGTCTATGGATAAGATTCCCTTTGATTTACGTTTATCTTTTCTTGTATTGTATGAAATATGTATGATATGTGAGTTTAAAGCTTTTAATAGGACATCTTAAAACATTCACAATACCAATCACCTTTGTAACCGAGGTTTGCTGCGGTACAATAATGAAGGCTACATAAGTATCTTTTTATCTGTTGTCATGTCAGTGCCACCCAAGAGAGAGGGGATGGAAGATACAGGAGAACCGGGCATTCATATACCTACTCTTTTTTCGAATAATTTTTCTCGGTTCTTGTTCGTACCTGGTTTAAAACACCGATACTCGTCTCATCCGTGTCCTACGGTTTTCGTAACACAGTCCTTGGCTCAGTAGTTTGGATACTGAAAAGGCGTCCCTGGAATATCCAAAGGTGGAGCCGATATTCGGATCCACGAGTTTTCGTTCAGTAGTCCAGTACGTGACCACTAGACCATGGATAACTATTAAATGTCAAAATCCAATGCTATAGGATCTCCGTATTTGCGATCATTCTAAACGACATACTGATTATGTCTGGTTCAACAAAGATACTGTACAAGCCTAATAAATGATAGGATTTATCAACGCTAATAGACAGGCGATTATAAGATTAGGGCCGATTTTGGCTTGTCTTATTCATTGCCAGTGTATTAAGACCTGTTTAAAGACTTAAACTAGCCGTTTAAGTGTAACAAATCATCCGTAATGTCACTCTTAACTACTTATGTTACAATAAATGTGGTACTTTTATTCACTTAATGCTACCCCAAAATACTTGAAATCAGCCCACTAAATACTGCAGTAAGCCTAATGAAGTATACCTCAAAGACTAAGAAACCGTTTGATTTGTTAATCTATAAATGATTTGTCAAGTCGATGGGTCTTTATTTTGTAATATAATTCGCGGATTAATATTGTGTTAATACTTTAAATGGCATAATTATTTGACTGGACAATCAACGCTTGACTTGACTGAAGAAAAATAAGTAAATGTTACATATATCTACTTCATGCAAACTTGAAGTCTATCCGTGTGTGAACATAGTTCAGCCCTTTCTATGAAGGGGCCCCTGTGGTACAGGGGTTCTGGTCTCTTACTACCAATAACCAGCCCCTCATTATATGAACACACAGACGCTTGTTTAGAAAAAAGAGCTTGTTATCTTCTAGTAGTTGTATGTATATTGGTAGTCATAAGAGCGAACGTGGTGGGTGGGGTAATTTTTTCTAAACAAGCGTTTGTGATATGAACATAGCAAAACATAGAAAAGTCGTTTTCCACGTGTTACAGAGACAACTTAATTGATTTTGCATGAATTATACACTGCTCAACTTAAAAAATGTGTCGCCTAGATTTGTTTACATCTTACAAATACACGACACTATCACTAATAAAATTATTTTATTCTATAACATATAAATAAAATGTAAAATGTATAATACTCTTCAAGATGTGGAGTTTACGATAGAATAGAGACAATATCTGCAAAGCATATCAAAAAGAGTGCTCGTCATGTTCACAAAATATTCAGAGTAGACCAAATTGACGATTATTAAAGTTGAGAAGTGTACTCATATACTCATATACAAGCAATACTTTCATCAGAGCGTTTTGCGGCAATAAAATGTATTAAATGATACAGGCATATCAATATTAAGAAGATGAATATATAGGGAATTAGAAATAAAGAAAACAGACTTCGTATGGAGTAGTTGCAATGTTGCCTGTATAAAGCAGGACTCTGTAATACCGGAACTTTAAGACCAACTCTCTATTGTCTGGCAACATCTTTTTAGTCATTCCCCATATTAAAAGACCTGCAATATTAACTCAAAAAGGCAAAATTATATGTATATCGGTGTATTTTCATTTCTTGCAGACAACTTATTCTTTACGATTGAAACATCGGTACCTCGTCTTCAGAAGAAAAATGAGTCCACAAAATTTGTCATAAATTGCTCAAATAAAAATGAAGTATAACTGTTACAATACGAATATATGTAACATGTTGTTAAGGTTGCCATGAACTTTTTTAAATAGATTTGACAAAATAATGTTGAAAAGAATGCTGCGAATATACAATGCAATTTAAAATTTATTCTAAGTGTCCAGTGTAGCGTGGTGAGTTGTATATCGTTTTATATTTGATATAATTAAATTGTGTCCCAGTAACCGAAAATTGTATAAAAGGGTTACGTAAAATGACAATACGTTTGTGTTCACCGTGATACTGTTGTACACGTGATGTGCCCATCATTTGAAATTGTCAACATTGACACCACGCCCACGAACTGTCCTGAAAGTTGTTTTCTATCCGTTCGGAATACCTCGGCCGATTCCGTGCCTCCATCTTACCTTGGACCGACCAGGGTCTTCCATTTGAGCCCTGTTCGGACAGTTTGGTTAAAATATTTCCGCAAAACAAATTGTAGATTGTCCATCACAGTAACTTAGCGTGGTAATCACTTCTTTTCTACAAGACAACAAACAACAGATTGTAAAAAAACAAAATTGACACATTTTATTCATGGGGGTCGCCATATTTGTCCGTCTTACAGGCAATGCAAACGTGTTCAAGTGTCGGTTTACGGAAACACAGCCTGGATCAGACGTAGTGTGCCAAATGCTCATTTTAACTGGATGTGAAATATAATATGTACTAACATGGTTACCGGTCATTTATATTGTTAATTTGTAAGAATCTATGATATAATCATAAAACTCTATGAGTCGACTAGCTAAGAAATACAGTTTGATGTAAAAACATGTACGATGTAAAGGTATTTGGTATTAACATACATGAGTTCTGGGTCCGTATTCACAAAGCATCTTATTTTTTAACTTAAGTTATATTTTTCCTTAAATTCGACTTTTTCCTTAACTCTTTTGTGCTTATATAAAGGAGGAAATCACAATAATATGATTTTATCTTTGTTCTAAAGATGCCAATTATGAAAAATGATAATTCATTTTCACACTTTTGATGACTGGTTTACAAACTTTTACCATGAAGAAAATTTACACTTATTATAAGTAAAAATTTCGACTTAAGTTAAAGAAAATCTTAAGATGCTTTGTGAATACGGACCCTGACAAGAAGGGAGGTAAAAAATCGTTATAAAGAATTATTTGGCAGCCATTTGTAAACTGTTCAAGGCTGCAAGGACATACATTTATAAAAGAAACTTAAATATCGTTTGTATATACATGACTTTGTACCTCTTTTCTTTTTCGTATGTGAATTATTTGTATCGGTATGTTGTACTTGATGTCAAAATTGGCAGGTTATCGAAATCGGCAAAGCAATTTCTTTTAGTTCATTTTTGTACTTAAAATGCATATAACATAATTTCATGTTGTTCTATATCCTTACAACGAAGTTAAGAACTTAGAAGGGGAAAATATACTTCCCTGTATCCGAATTTTCACTATATCCGAGTTCACTGCAACTTAGTTTATTTTATATCTATTTCTGAGCTATTTTATTTCATTTTCCCAAATGTATACTCACAAGAAAAGAAAAAGAAAGTGTACACGTGGTTAAGGGGACTTTTTTATACTTATAGAAGAAATTATTGGCAAATTTGATGAAAATGCACAAAAATGTATTGGCTACACGATGTCGTAATTTCAATTTAAAATTGACAATTTTCAGAACATAGTTTTACATGTGAATGACTATGCGTCTTGAGTTTATATTTACAAAATATAATGCCCTATATGAAAGTGCACACTTTCTTTTTCGTTCTAGTATATGTACCAATTAACCATATTATCATCACATCATACGACAACAGTCGTCAAGGACCGTAAATCGATTCACAATCCATGCGAATTGAATGTCCAATTTTTTTTTAAAATAGCATTTTTTAGGACAACCACACTCCGTCATCATAATGATGGTACATCCATTGTATTAAACCGTTAGATAATCTAACTTTTTTAAATTTTCGCTTCATGCTTTGAGTTAGAGAATGCCGTGTCTTAATGATGAAATACGACTTGACAGTAGAGACACGTGCAAAACGAACGTAATATATTAAGCTAAAATGCTCCTACTTTATGTTTTTACGTCAAATGTAAAAAAACCTATCCCGACGATTCGTTTTCTTCCGTTGGTAGAAAATAGTTCCTCTGTAGAATTGCATAATCTATTTTTACCTAAATAGATATCAATAAAATGATAAAACTGTTGACTCTACTGCTTTGAAATGCAGTGCGAGTTACATGTGCACTCAGCCCCTTAAGAGTTCAAGACAAAACAGCCCCTCTTTATTCCAAACATGTCAGCTCCCTGACACCAGCGTATTTCAATATTTGATACATTTAGCCCCATTGCATATCCAGAAAAAAGCTTCCGCGTGTATGATTATATGAAAACACAAAAATACGTTTAAAGAATTTATTGTTTTCATAGATGCAATTTAAATAACAAGACTAGTTTTAACAACATTATACAGTGTACAATAACAAAGATTGTTTATCTATAAAATGACAATATTTTCACTCTATACAATATGGACATGTATTTAACAGCACGTTACGAACAAAATGAAACAGAATAACAGAATGTGCGTCTGTAACAAGCACTAAAATCGAATACAATCTAAAAAAATATTTACACAATATCAGCAAATTTAAACTGTGGTGTCACAAAAAAGAAACACGAATTTAACTATTCGTCAAATACGCTTCTCTCTAAATAAACCTACTTATGATAATGAATTTCATAAAAATGAACTTGAATCTATGCTAAATTCAAACTGTAAAAATAGTACAAATTTTACTGCAAAGCCTTAGCATATATTCCAATTTATTTCCAAGCACAAATTTATTTAATTCTTCGTTTGTGTACATGAGATTTACCACTGATCGTGTATTCATTGTCCTTCATTGGTCAATGAATGCTGCTGCGATACAGGTATACATAGATACTATGACCAATAGCTACCATATAAACATTCATTTAACCCCTAACTTTCACGTTTTTTCACTCAAATTTGTATATCGTTTAAAACACATTGATGACAATAAAATATTTGAGGAATACCCTCAAATGAAACAGTTTACACTAAATAGTAAATTATGATTCGACAATATTAGCTTGCTATTGCTACTGAGAGTGAATCTGATATGAATGCATGCATTAAAACACAACTCGTAACGAAATGGCCCATTAGCAGATACAATAAAAACTGTGAACAAAGGTCAACCTAGGGAAAGACATGATGTGGTCTTTATTGACAGGTGATCTTTAATTGGAGGTCATTTTGTTTTTAAAAAAGCAATGACTGTTTTGATAAGAATGACATTCATTCACAGGGTGGCATTTATTCGGAGATGGTTGCTAACACAGGTTTGACTATACTGTAATGTCTATGAACTAGATATTTCATTCCATGTAATGATAGGTCAGATAATACTGGACGATGGCTAAAAAAGTTTCATGCTGCCAAAGAATTCTTAGAACACTGTATTGTATATTTACATTGCCCCACAGTGCATCACGTGACGAAGCGACCCGGAAGTGGCTCCGATATGACTAAAACTTTACTGGCCATTAAAATATAATAGCTACTACGTTCTATTAGACATTTCAAGCTTCGAATTCAAAATTTCGTCATGTTGTCACGAGTTTTCGCGATCTGACTCAACAACGTCAATTTCTTCATTTTCATCATCGGAATTCACGTCATAAGATGAACATCCGCTTGTGAATGAACTTTGTCCTTTTACCAAACTTTCTACGTCATACCCGCCTAATTTTACAACAGCTTTGTGTGTCGTCTGCTCGTCACTGATCGTCCCGGAATGTTCATCGTACGTCATACTATCGCTGTCATCATTTACTTCAATGTCATCAGAATCGTTATGACCTTTCTTTTGTAGCTTCTTGTGCTTCATTCGTCTGTTCTGAAACCATGTCTTTACCTGCAGGAAAATCATAAATAAATTATATTTTAAAGAGTTACCTAGGATATAGTGCGATTATATTGATTTTAACCGAAAAAAAAGATATTTTATTTGATATTACCAATCCGCCCGCATATATCCATTAACTTTTTTAGGCTTATTCGGTCATTTGGCTTTGAGGTTCGTTATTTACATAATTTATTATGTATGCAAGCTTAGTATTATGGAAAAGTAATGTTGTAGCGAAAACATCTCTAAATAAAACAAACGGTTTAAAATCAGAATATAATGATTACACCAATTTTAAAGCCCCATTAGCTTTTTAAATGTTAAAATTACAGTAGGTCTTATTTTAGCTAGAAAGATGCCTTATTGATGAAACTGACTTTTACTTGCAAGAAAAGCATTCTGAAATTTTCTTTTAATAACGTAGAATATATAGAAACATAGCAATGTATTTTACATATTGCAAAAAAAATAAGGAAAACACCTGACAACATGTTTACGAGATGTGGCTGAAGAAAGGCATTATATTATGTAAATATTGTTTTGAAGCAAATAAAATATATTTCTTATGACTGTACTATCATTTTATCTATTGTTCTATATTAAAAAATTCAAACGGTCAATGGGGCTTGAATGTCGAAAGGTATATTCTTAATATTGAGAATAAAAGCTTGTCAAGACGCTACACACCTGTGTTTCCGAGAGGCTAAGCTGCGAGGCCAACTCGACTCGTTCTGGGGTGGACAAATACCGTTGGGTTTCAAACCGTTTCTCTAAGCCATTAAGTTGCTGGTCACTGAACACGGTCCTCGCCTTCCGGCGTCGACAATGTTTACCTGGACTGTCATGTTGAAATAAAGGACCCAATGGAAAACCTGGAATAAGAAAATGTTTTTTAGATTTTTTGAAATGCAAATGTTTACTTACTGGACTGAATGATTCCAAAATAGTGTACACGCAAATTGTATTCATTGTTTTTTATTACATATGTAGAATTACAATCAAACCTGTGAACAAAGGCCACCCTTGAAAAAGGCTTAATGTGGCCTTTAATGACATGTGGACTTTATTCTTAGGTCATTTGTTCCAAATAATCAATGACGGATTTAAAATGAATGGCTTCATCCACAGGATGGCCTTTATTTGAAGGTGGTCGCTAACACATGTTTGAATGTACGTAACAATGTCTCCTCAGTATAAAACATGTTTGTCATACAACTTATTCTACATTTTGACTAACAAAATTGATCATAATTTTATATAGGCACGGTTATATTATTCAGATCAATCTAGACTTCTGAATTCCGAAAAAATCCCATCGTCTGATACCCACAGTTGCTAACCCCACTCTACCACAAACATCATGTGATGTGTGTAACGGAATGGAGTTAGCAACAGTGAGTATCCGAGAATGAAGATTTCCAAAAATCCGATTTTTTTGGCTGATCTCACGTGTGTTCGGATTTCCGATGTTACACTGAATGATTACAAACATGATATTAATCTACAATGCAGGAATACCTCAGTATGAGACCATCTCAAGATTACGTTCCCTCACTATAACGGTCACGTATTCAAGGACAGGTTTTTATTATTTCATATAACACTTCATTATAAAGACTGCTTTTGGTGGCACCAGATGACCTTCGACATTAGTATTTATTATATAACCATATCTAGTTCTCGTAGTTTGTACATGTTTATTCGTCAACAACTAGTATATTATGACTATACTGTATACAATAATTAAACACGGAAGTACATGACGAATGGATGAAACCGAAAGCTTAAACCTTATTTATTGGTTCTTTCTCTTCAATTATGTATTTCTTTTATCATTTTCATTTTTATTATCATTATTACTACCATTATTATCAATCATTATTATTATCAATAATAATTTCTTTATTATCACTCACACATTTATTATTACTTCTTATATTTGTATTATTATCGCTACTATCTGTAATTTGTATCCAATTAATCTAAGACAAAGAGGTGTTCAAAAAGGACTTATCTACATTAAGACAAAGACGGAGCTAGGCACTATTCGTGTAATATAAACATTACATTATTTCTTGTGTCAAACTTTTTTTCGGAAATTCTAACGTACAGTACAACCTCTCTTTAGCCAGCAACAGCATGACTTTCCCCACTGCACGATTTAACTATCGACTTAACCTCTTTAGTTCAACAACCTCTCAACAAAGTATAATCCGAAAGGGTGTTGCTTTGGAGAGGTTGCACTGTATGTCTTTAGTTCAAATATTTCTTTAATTTTCTTATTTTGCAATTCGAACGTAACGAACTGTTGGAATGGATTTTTTCTGTATGATCACTTTGACATCATAAGAGCAAATACATGTCGCGGTAATCCGATTATTATTATCACATGAATACAAATTAAACACCATAAGTAAGCATGTATCTCCCAACTTAATGATTAAATAGCAAATAATTCAGTGCTGGAGTACATGCTTATCATATTCTAATAACAACATTTAGCGCTATGATATCACAAATAATTTGCATTAAATAGCGTGTGGTAAAAGACGCACAGTTTTGAAATAGCGACCCCACTACGAAAGCTGTAACATACACAGCTTTGCGCCATTGGACAGCTCCAACTCGACAATTTCATTTCTCACGTTCTTTTCAGCATGAATAAAGCGGGCGATTGCAATTTAACTAAGTGCGAAGTGTGCGGACGTCAAGTGTGATAATACATGTTTAATTTCTCGGCAACAACTAGAGGGGCTAAATTGCAATTAGGCAGTCTCCAACCATTCAACGTCTTGTCACTAATTGCAATTGAATGCGCAAAACTGTGAAGACCAAGGAGAGAATTACAAATAGAAAGACTTAATACCCCTTTTGTTGACATGTTAAACAACATAATCACCATGTCCTTATAAACGCAAAAGGGGTGTTATACTGGGCGATGATATTTACACATTGTTATTGGTATTGCGCAAAATTCCGCTAAGACACTAAATTGAAAGAATATATGGTCCGTGGAATGCAATTCAAAGCCAATGGTTTAACAAGACATACTAATATTTTTATTACTTTTAAACAATGGTAATACAAAGGACAGATTATTTACTAGACAGAAAAAAACAGAGCTAAATTTATTAACAAAACAGCATTTTCGCAAAACGCAACAGTCTAATAAAATTGATTTTTAAGGGTCACCTATAGATCGGGCGAACATTTTCAAATGCCGCTGAGACAATAATGATATGTCGTGGATTTGTTTTGAATGTGCTATTTTGCTTATGATTATTGCTATAATATAAATACACAAAACAACCTCTCCAAAGTAGCAAAATTGTGTTGTTGTTTTTGTAGGGAGTTTGTTGCTCCAGAGAGGGCCACTCTGGAGAGGTTCTACTGTATACATAATGTTAAGTATTTTTTAATTTTAAAAAATCAGTGTGGTATTTTTGCGGTCGTATTGTAAAATCTGTTGAATAATATGCGTATGATTTACATGTACATTGCATTTACTTACCAGATGATGTTGGCGTCATGAAGTGGTGTTCGGCATGTTTAGCAGCTAGTCCTTGTACATGTTGTAATACGTGAGGAAAAAACATGGGCGCTGCCGGGAAACAGTGGTACCCAGCATACTCTGCCGGAAGTGACGGCCGCATAATGGCGGACAGATTTGAGAGATTGTTGTATTCACGACATAGTTGTTTGGGCTTACTGAATAAAATGTCCTCAATGAAGAATGACGACGGTCTTGAAGTTGCTGTACCCTCCTTTAAACGACTCAACTCCATTTTGATAATTCTGAAATTAAAAACATAAGATTTATATTGTTGTTGCTCACTATAATCTCTAATTTATGACAAAGCTCATATCATAAAATTGTCATGTCTGTTGTTTCTTATATCACATACCAAGAAATGAACGCATTTGTATTTATTGTGATACTAATGATATAGATGACGAGCTTCATTTTATCTGTAAATGTCCACGTTTTCATGATCTTAGATGTATTTATATTGATAGATATTTTTACCAAAGAACAAGTATGCAAAACTAATTGAATTGGTGTAATGATAGAAATATTGTTCTAAAATTGAGTAAACTTATTAAACATTCTTTCAATCGTAGAAATAGTTTAATTAATAGGTAAAATATCTTATATAGTTATGTGCTCATCCCCGAGAATGTGACATGTGTATTTATGTAATTGTGTAGTGATTAATATGTATGGTTTTGTGTATATATATTTTGTATATATGTTATAACGATATGCATGTTGTACAAATTAATAAAGTATTATGTTCTGTTCTGTTCTTATATCACTATAAACAGAGCTCATTTATACTAATGACGTATTTTTTAAGAATTACAGGGTACTTTAATGTATTTTATATGTGTATATTTATGTATGTATTGTTCAATAACAAATCAGTATAAGCTTAGAGCCTCCAATCCTATCATGAATTAAGGCATATTGCAAATACATGTAGATAAAACTACTGCAAATTCATAATCGTATTTTTGACAACTATATCATTAACTCTGTACAGCCAAATCTTTTAGTTATTATTATTATTATTAACATCAGTTTTAAATGAACTCTTATTTTTGGACGGTTTTGAACTTTTCTCCTTCTATGTTAACTTAATAATGTGAGCACATCTGTTATTCTTAGTGTAAAGTAGAAATGGATAAAACATGGATAAGTGATTTAAAGCAAGTGTGTACATGAATATGTACATGAATTAAAGAAACATCTCAGAAGTCTAAGATCATGATTTATGCTCACTGGCGTCACGTGGTACGCTTAGGTCAGCGTAATCATACCATTATAATCGAATTTCCCTACGAAGCTTTTAGTTTACTGCATATATGTTGTGGGGGCTTTTTTGACCGTTTAAAGGATGCATCAGTTGTCTATGGAATAATTTTGTAATCACAGATCGCATTATTTCTGAAACTACTTCCTGCTTCATTTGATTACGATTGTTACCGAGGGGAGTTTAAAAGACAAGAATCGGAACTTAACAGAACACGGACAGTGTTATTAATTTTCTTTGATTAAGACGTTTAATGAACAAATGTCGATCGTAAATTCGTCGTTAATAACTAATGGGCGCGTAATTATTATTCAGTGAACATATTTCGCCTCATTTCGACCGGTTCCGTAAATAATTGCTGGACATAATGCGTAGTAATACAAACGGAAGTTTGTACAGACTAAAATAGTCCGCTAATAACTGTTATTTATTGGAGCTTTTACGGATGGACGCCGTATACGGTATGCCCATTTTACTCGTTCAGTGTCCAGTGTGTCGTGAATCTTGCACGTAAATCCGGTTCTTTGTTTGACAATTTAGCTGTAGGCGTGTTTAGCACCGCCTTAATACTGCACATATTTAAAAACTATACAGCAGTAAGCCTAATGCTATTAAAATTAATATCACAGAACTCCATCCAAGTTAATAAAAAAATATAGTTTTTGGGGGTTTAACATGGTACCAACAGTTAGGCTCCTTTAGCGACTTTTCAAGACCTAAAACTACCGCCTAAATATAGATCCACCGATCTAGCATACATAACCTTGCTTTACGGCTTCCATACATGTGGGATTTGTCATGTCACGAGTGGGGTTCGAATTCACATTGCTGAAAACGTCTAGCACGACACTCATATTTTTAAAACAAGCATAGGACGAAAACTTCTCGCAAAGTTCCTTTTTCCAACTTCAAACTAATTGTTATTATGCTATTTTTAAGATATTTTAAATTTAATTAAAAAAGATACTTAAATCTTTAGAGATCCGGCTGTATTTACTTCGCGAGTGCCGAATGGTTATTACAAGATAAGATTTTATCAGAAGAATTTACTAGTATGTCCCGCATTGTCTTAGAAATCAGACCAGATTTATGCTGGGATACAATTTCACGAACTAGCCATATCTAAAATTTATTCTATGTTTTTGACGGCGCAAATATATCAGCAATACGTGTGCAAATGTATCTGGAAATATAACGAGGTTGAAATGTATTTATATTCGACTAAATGTGTCTTAACTATTGGTCATTCATTTTAAAACCGTAAAATCTCATGTTAATCTTTTATTAAAGTTATTATACATCACATCGATGTAGCGCTTAATTATATAAGTCAAATGTTCTATACATTTACTTTTTGTGTTCACTTTTTTAGGTAAAGATATTATTATTATGACCGTTTTGATTACATCTTAACTACGCTTTTCATTATGTTTAAACATGACATAAGATTCTCTGATCACTTTACTAGTGCAACCTCTCCAAAGCAACATCCTTTGGGAGTAGCAAAATTATGTTGTTGTTGAGAGGTTGTTGCTCTAAAGAGGTTAATAATGTATAGTTAAATAGTGCAGTGGGAAAAAGCATGATGTTTTAAGGAAGGCTGTTGCGTAAGAGAGGGCCGCTCTGAAGAAGTTGTACTGTACTTGTCTTAATTGGCATTAAAGTTGTACTTTTCAGCCACCTAAAGATAGGGCTATATATATACATCTTAATAATAGACTGTCCATTCTATATAACATATGATGCTAACTTTCTAGCATTGACAACGACAATTGGATGTTCGAAATAAATTCAAGGAGGAAATCAGAGTAAAATATCTCCGCCGAATACAATTAGTCGGAAATTGAACGCCATCTTGTAACAATTGAAATGCGTAATACGTTGTTGTGGTGATTGAATCGAGCCAAGAAACTTGATAAATTAATCGAATTTTCTGATTACTTAAGTTAATTTCGGATAAAAACAGCTTAATTGGGGAGTTAGCGGGTTTCTGTTCATCTTTTGAAAATTCTCGTGATTTGTGCTTCCGCTGGAAACTATCGCATTAACTTAATAGAGAAGATCAGTTGTGTTCCAAAAGAAAACTGATTTCCCTGGAAGTGCTTCTCAGAATACGAAATATTCCCAACAGACGACAATCTTTAAACAATAATCAGAGAATTATCGTAATTTGTAAGCCGGTGTGGTATTTGTACCAAATTAAGACGTCTTCGGGTGATAAAATAGTGCGTTATTTGCCGAATTATTGTCATCGAACATTCGACAAACTCTGTAGATTTTGCCAAATTAATCTCGGAAACCAGCCCTAATTAGCTACAAAGTGCTCACAACAGCTAATAATTCGGTATCACGGAAGCTCGACATTTTCGTTGGATTTTTTATCTAACGTTTACGGCTGTTTAAAGATCTTTTCATTCGTTCGTTTCTTTTAATATTGTTTTAATAAAAAGTGGCTTGTTTGTCAGGTTAGTATTGGACACAACAACACAACTTTCGTTCTAGATAACGTTTCATTCTATGACTTTAAAAACTACACGATGTGTGTACAATATTAATTAAAACTAGATATTTTTAAGAGTAAAAAAACGATACAAAACCATGATTTATCACGTTCTAACAAAGACTTATGAAATTTTATACTCATACTAGTATAGTGTGTTTATAAGTCCTCGGTTCTAATAAAGCATTTTCAGGAAACTGTCAGTATATAATCAAAACCTTTTTAATAAGTAAAACATTTAAGAAAGTGTTGACAATTTTATCAAGCAAGATAAACGCGAACACAGAAACGAAACGAAGTGTATAATGATGCGAATTGTTGAATATGGTAATCAGATTCGGAAACAACTGTCGTGCCGAGTTTAATGGCTACCCAAAATGTGTCTCGCGGGTGTTTATTAACGCCTAATTAAGCTTTAATTGTAGGATCAACTAACGGTCTCATATGTTTTTGGTTCCGCTATTCGAGGCTTAAAATCTCTTCATTAAGCTGTAGACTCACAATTTGTCGCAAGATTAACCTCATTGGGAATTTACAAACGTCTTAAAATGATGTTTCATTTTCTGAACATGTGATAGGACCATCTTACTTGGGCTTTGTTTACATTCCGCTTCATTATAGAGATTCGATTTATTGCTACATTCCATCATGTCACGTGACATGATTGTCAGAGGAAGCAAAAAATTAGGACTTTGAATAATAAATGGAACTATCAGATCTTGTTAAATTATAGCCGTTCTTGTAATGCTTGTTCCATACTCGTCCACGCGGAGGAGTGGTTAAGGTCGCTGTCTTCAATTCGCTGTAACCTCTACTGATAGAGGATAGTGGGTTCGAGCCTAGCAACCGATCATGTCTCTTTATGTGAGAAATTAGGCAGTTGCCCACGGAGGATGGGAGTTTAGTATTGGTTCTATCCAGGAACGATGGTTAGGTGAACTGTCCGCCTCATATGACTGACTGTTGAATAGGGGCGTAAAATTCAAACAAACAACTACTTGGTCTATTGCTTTGTTGTTCCTTTTTGCTATTTGTATATTGACGTCATTTCCGCTTCACGTCATTAAACAGAACTTTGTTAAAAAACAAATGCTATTCCAGTTTGCTTGTTTAAGAACAGAAACGATCTATGTATTACGGTAAGCAATGTTCTTTCGAAGACCTGTTTTAAACAGCTCAATTTCAAGTAGAAACAACAGGAAATATTGAGACCGACCGGAAAATAATGGTTCATTATACTATGACCGTCGTATTAATGTGATCGCGTCTGTATAAATTGTATACAGGCCAAAAACATTATGTCCCTGATATTTCGATACGGGCCATATTGTTTTTAACCTGTCTATCCGTTTGTCTGTTCCAAACTTTAACATTGCCTATAAAATTAAAACTTCATAATTATGTTGTTTCCTCATGACAACCTCTACAGGACTTGTACATTGCCAGGTCTGCATGCCAAAGGTCAAGATCACCCAGAGGGGACATTGCCTCTTGTTTGTTTTGCTCTCGGCTTACGGGGTACTTAAAAATATATATTAAACAATGTTAAAGTTCTCCTATGTTGTTCTTAATTCAGTTGAAACGCATTACATGTACGTGCATTTGACTGTCGACCTAAACTAATGGACCTGCCAATAAAATGTTTTTACTTTTTGTGCCTAATGCATTGTTGATGATATTTTGTTGCAAGCATTAGAGGATTTCTTTTATCCTACTTTTATGATAATGACTTTTAAAACAACGCGACAACAATTATGTTTGTATAAAAAGTATTTCATATGGCAAAATACTCAGTTTATTGAGCAAAATGACCATGAGACCTTGACTTCATTACCGAAAAAAATATCAAACTAGGTCACCAAAAGTCCTTGATATACACAAAGTTCGGTAAGGTCTTAACAATTGAATCGGAACCAAATATTTAACCACTACCTTGTTTGGACGAAAGACAATGAAGCGCTTGTTTATCTTTTTTTAATACGTCTGTTTTGTTCATAAAGTATTACTGCTTAACTTTGACCTCAATCGTATGACTTCTTTGATAACAGCATTAATCGTGTCAATGACAACTGCGCCTCAAATAATGCAATCTCTTCCAACCCAGTTGTGTGCATAATTCAGATTTAAAAAAAATAAACGGAATATAAGTATCGCTTATAAATAAATTTCTACGAAACATGCTACTGGGCTTAATAATTTTATTTAAAAAGGCGCTATTCTGGTGTTCCTTCCATTACTGAAGCCCGCGACCATTCGTGTCGGGAACCCGCTTAGTCTAATATACAGAGTCAATAGGTACTTAAATCCCCCAAATCATATTAGAACCCGAACAATTCATTATTTATAAGACTGTTTATAAACCTATCTTGTTCTCCATTAGGCAATAAATATACTTAAGAAATTCCGTGATGCTGTAATAGACTGCTCTACGGGCACAAATGAATCCATTTAGCCGACAGAATTCCGTAATTTCTCGTCCTTAGAGTCCAAGAACTCTAAAATGACAAAAATCTCGAGACTTTTAGAGAAATTATTTTGTTAACTGAACATAATGCTAGTTAATTCAGTGTAATATCGGAAAATGTCGAGAAAATTGCCTTTCAACGACTGACTTTGAGAATTCGCCCCTTTTCCAGCACCGTCCTTCGGATATTAAATTTCCTTGACAAATGACGCCGTAGTTAAAAGCCATTTGCGAGCAGTAACGTAGTTACGTTTGCCAGAGAAACACAAGCTAAGCAAAGTGGACCCATGCTAAGACAATTTCTGACAAATATCGGAATTAATTGGCAAATTAGGGCGTTTAAATAATTTTCTGCACGCTTCAAGGTAGTAATATTTTGTCATTATTTTGAGCAATTTTCGCCAAGAAATGCATCTAGCTTCTGCGAGGATACATATAATGTACGTGCAATGCCTTCGTTCTATCAAAATTAATGAAATACAAGTCTTTTAGGGCAATTTGCATGTCCATTTACACTTAAATCTTATGGTTTCTTTGCTTGTAAAATGGAGTATGGCATGTGACATGCAAATCACGTATCGTGGTAGAAATATTAAAACTCGAATGTTAAATAGATGTATTTGAACTCGGATTTCAATTTATGGTTATTGCGAGGTAATAAACGAGTAATCGTTTGCTGTAAACATCGTTTTTGTTTACACTCAGTGAAACTTAATTATAACATCATAAGATACTGTATTCTAGGACAATGCTACAATCACTAGGTTGTAGTCTCAAGGTTATAAAAAACTTTAACGAAGTCTTGGAGCTTTAACCCCAATTCCAAGAAGTACGGGTATTATTGTTGAAAAATATTAGACATTTTAGCTGTTTAATAATAATAATAACTTTATGTATCGAAGGTTACACATAAAGACAATGAAACATTAACAATGATGAAAATGAAACAATACTTTTTAACAATGTGGTCCTCTTGAAAAAAAAAGTAATCATTCAAAATGATTATGTAAATATTCCAATGTCATATGTGACAAAGTGTTTCGGCTAGCAACATGGTCACTGACTAATAATCGCTAACCTCTAACTGTGAGTTTTGAATCATATCCAAGACTAGACAAATTTCATATCATGCGAGGAAGCCATCCACCTAGCTTACTGAGAGTCGATGGTTCTAAAAAGGTGAAAGCATTGGGGTCTTCATTCACAGTGAATGCTGGAAAAGTCGCTAAACGATATTGACTGTTGGCGCGACGTTAAACTTAAGAAAAAATATGTGTATACACAAATTAAGACCAATTACTTTGATGGCAAAATTCAAAAATTAATATCACTGTTTTCTTACATAATTAACATAGAAAAAAGAAAATACACTATGTGAAGACGAAAGATGTGTAGCTTCCGACCTATGTGTGGTTACTGATGAAAGAAGAGATCGTTATGGTGTACGCGTAAAATGTGAATAACGAAAGAAAGCTTGCAGCAATTTAAAATATGTTTTATCAAATGGGTTTTTACATATTTAAAACAAGAGTTATATCAACTGGTATAGTATAGTGGCTAGTTGAGTATTGTTTATGTATCATTGTTATAAGCATGCACATAGTAAGTAGGCGGTGTTCATTATCTGTAATCATAGCTAATTCGTACGCACACTAACTAATGCTACAGTAAATTTGAATGAAATTTTAGTCGGATCAAGATGCCCCAGAGTTCATATCAACGACAACGTATTATTAAATATACGCATGGAGAAAACATTAAAATAGGTTTAAAGGTTGTCCTTGTAAAATGATCAACGATTTAAAGGAATACTGATCATGTAAACTCATTTGACGTAATCCCTCCAAGATCGGGGATTCGCAAAAAGCAAGCCTTCTTCGCAAACATCGTTGTTTTAAAAGGGTGTTTCATAACAAGGCTTACAAATGGGTGGTATTCCGTTATGTGTGTATATACCATTATATTAGGGCTTGTTACGAGTATCCGAGTAATTCAGGAGGCGACCGTTCGTCTGAATACCAATAAGATGGGACTTGAGTACTCAAGAAATTGTTTCAAAGAATTTAGTTGACAATACAAGTTTCGCTTATGGTTTGGAACAAAAAAGAAAAAGTATCGCAAAAAGACAGATCTGCCAACCTCAAACTACATGTACATGTCAATGGATAGATAATTATTTATTCTAAATGAACGAGACTAATGTTAGCTTGGAGGCTTTTTAAACTTATAAAACTCCAAGCACTAGTGATAATAAAAATGGTCGTTTGTAAATTAGTCGTTCGTGTGCTAGATAGTCAGAGAAAGTAAATATATGTAGTTTATATTTACTTGCTACGGACAAAAAAACAATACTATTACTAATGCATCTAATTCATGTTTTGGCATTTTACACAAAAAAGACGTAGTGAATTCATGAAAGCGACAAGGTGACATGACATTATGTTTCAATGTGACAATAGTAGATTTTAGAAGAGTTTGAAGAATTTTGCTTCTTATTAATTGGTGCACATAATGTGTGACATATCTTTGGAATACAAACTGAGAAATCAACTGTTCAAGCAGTACAAGACTGGTTACGAATCATTTATAATATGATAACTATTGTTCACAAACAATGAAGTTTTATTGCAAAAGTCGTTCACTTATGTATCCAGACACGGTTTTCGATGACTTTCTTGACATAAAAAATGATTTTACTCTTCCGCACGCGACATCTACGAGTTTATGCTAGCTGTAGACGTTCACCAATCTGTTTCATTACATCTCTAAATAGAAAACAAAAGCTCTGTTTCTACGAACATTGCGCTCGTTCCAAGACTATCAGCATCACGTGGTATTGTGTATGAATTGTTCCAAAGGTCAAACAAAATGTTTGCCAATCGTAATCAAAATCTTGATTCTTGTAGAATTTATCATTTGACTTTTGAACCATAGTCTTAATGATTGTGTTCCAATATGATTACTTATTATGAACAAGGCGGGTGTACATAGATATTCACCGTTGTTTGCATCAAGATCAGAGTACAATTAGAATATTTATTATCACTGTAAAGACGCACGTCATGTCAATATGTTGTTATTTTCATCAGACACGATTTGTCAAATAAAACACATACGTAAATATTAATTGGAAACCGTTGAGCACTTAATATATCTAGTGTTAGCACAGTACTTGAACAAGAAACAAGGAATCATATATCTTCATACGTTTACCAGTAGAAAACACTCGGGCACAATAGATAAGAATCCACCCAATATTATCTAGTTTTAAAGTTCATACAATTATGTATAAATGTGGTAAAATCGTGGAACAAGTAAGTGAACAATTATACACCAATAGTATTAAATAATCAAGTAGAATTACCAATTGGTTAACAGCTGTATGAGCAGTGTTCACACATAGTCGTATATTCCAAACCACAGCTTATTGAAATCGACATTTAAAATGTCGAAACCTGTCGAGTATTTTAGCATAATAAATTAATTTGTTTATAAATAAGTTATTCAGCATCAAATGAAAATAAATAGTGTGAGTTGCTTGTATTACCCGCTCCTCGTGTCACGTGACTGCACTCAATATAGCTCTACCTTTTTTACTTAAATATGTTTACTTATATTAATTAAGCGACTGTTGAGTATGTCACTTACAGTACAGAGAGACGAACTTTTAACGTTAATGAATGGTACAAAAGTTACAACAATGTCTCAGATAATTTATTGAGCAAACATTCAATTATGTGTTATTCATCAGATTAATAAAGTCGGCCTATCTGTTCAGGAAAACCAAAACCTGAAAATTCTTGGTATGATCCTCGTTTTCTACTTAATGTCTTATAAAAATTAAATTACCCTTGGTCAACTAAAAACATTACTTTGGCCTCCGTGGTCGAGTGGTTATTGTATCTGACAAGGAATCACTAGCGGCCTTCACTAGGGAACTAGGGACACAATTTTACAAGTAAGGATGCTCTCCAGTTGGAAAGTCCCAAAATGCACCTTGATGCGCCGTTCAATCCCGGTGAAAAACATAACTCATAGAAAAACTGTAATTACACCGAATGGTATTTATTGAGTTTGCTGAGAGACGTAATAAAACAGTTTTTTTTTTCAAATTGACATCCGGTTTGTTAAACGTTTTCTAGGGTTTTTTTCAAGCCTATGTGTTTAATTTAGATATTGTGCAGAAATCGTAGAATCCTGTGGATAAGTAATTGAACAAAAAAGTGTATGTTTTAAAAGGCAGATCACAGAATGTAAAAAACACTCTTTCATTGGTATTCATTTATTTATTTGGGTTTTCCAACAAGTTTTCATTTATATACGGCGGTCCACTCACTTAACCAGTTTTCTTGGACGGTATTCGAACCAGTACTAACTTACCGGCCCTTCCATAAGAGGTAAACAACGTCTCCACATGCGGATGAAAATCGACAATTTTGTCTAATTCTCATGAAGGGGTATAACCTCAGCTACTGCAACCAGAAATCGAAACCGGATTGCCGGGTTACAATTCTATCTCACCACCAAGTGGACAATGGCCGCGGCCCCTCTTTCATTAGTAAATCACTACCTGAACAATAACAGAAATCTGTTTTACGTGAATTAGACATTGCGGAATACAGTGAAATCTTGATGGTAACGGACCACAAATATGACAAAAAAACTTGATATTCAGATGATCACGTGATCAATTCGAAATATAAAGAAAATATAGAAACAGAAATGGTCGTCATGACGAACTGGTCGTAATTTTAAGTTTTACAACAGTATGAACATCAAACCTGTGTTAGCGGCCACCTCCGACCAAAGGACACCCTGTGCATAAGAGCAATTCTTTAGAAAACCGTCAATGATTGTTTAGAGCAAATGACCTCTGAATAAAGGCCATCTGTCAATAAAGGACACTAATGTCTTTTCCTAGGGCGGCATTTAATCGCAGGTATGTCTGTACCTGTGATGAACAAAAAACTTATCATTGTGATATATAATCAGACAGTTACTCGAATTTGTCCCCAAACCTGCGATAATATTTAAGATAGCAGAAAAATATATCTATGTAAATACATGTGGTGTCATTATTATCATTATTGTTTCTAATTTTATTTAATTAATTCAAGGTCATTATCATTGTTTTTAATTCGTTGTATTATATGTGTTATTCTATATCTCTTATAAATCAACATTGATAGGCATTATATATGTCTTTTATTGACATATTTTATATTGTATTGTTTATTTATGTTAATGTATAATGAAGAGATTTGAATAAAAGTATGTAGATTCAAAATCAACCTGCGATTCAACCGTTCACAAAAAATGTATACTAAAAGCATATGAAATAAAGTAGTGTAAAAAAGCCACATAATTATAATTTGTTAGCTTGGTCAAATATAAATGATTAGCTAATGTGACCCTTGCTGTTCGTATTTATCTTTCTAATTCATGAAATCAATACAATATTATCAAAACGATATGTGCGCTGGTATAACGAAAAGTCGGGTTCATTCCAGTCACATATAGAATATAAAATACTTCAAATATTTGTTTATAACACCATGCTCTCATAGATCAATAATACTCCATATGTTTAAAGAAGAAGTTTAATACAAATGTATTTTGTTCTTATTTCCTAACACACAACTATATATAATGGCCATCCACAAATTTATCTGTAAGTCTGGGAGATAATATCGATGTGTAATAATACTGGTGTTAATATTTTTTGTGAACTATAGATATTGTGTTATGCTAATTACATACTAATAAACCACACATAATCGTTTTAAAACTAGACTTAAAATCATAAAAATGTCTTTACAAATTTATCTAAATTCTTAAAAATTCTACTTCGAACGGAAAAAAGATAGAAAAAATGAAAATCATAAAAATAAGTACATAATTTATGTGGACATTTTCAGTTCGTAAGAAAACAACTTTATTTTATTCAAATATAGTTCAATGTCATGAATTCATTTTGTTACTACCGGTTTTTTGGCCATTTTCTCGTCATTCTACATATATATTTTTTGGATTGTCTAGCCTACTTCCAGCGCTGGAAAAGACACACGTTTGCTTTGTTTTTGTAAGTGTTGAAACTGAACTTGATTCGTCTAAAAATAATCGTCCGAAATTAGTTAATTATCGAAGAAAGATTTATGTCTTGTCTTTTTTTATTTTACTTATATTAATTTGTATGTATATATTATATGTTATGCCGATGAGCTGTTATGCTCAAGTCTGAATAAAGGTCTTGTTCTGTTCAGTTTTTATATTATCATTAAGAGATGCTTTGTTGTATTCTCAATAGTTTATTTTCAGTTTATCCTTATTGAAATTTTGAAATATTTGTTATGCTTGTTATACACAACAATCGCCTTGTATATTATGTTAATGTGGCCATGTTTTTTAAGTATATTCATTGTAGGTAAACAAAACAAATGTAGTTTTGTATAAGTCTGAAATAAGAAATCGGTTCTGTTCTGTTTTTATATTCGTACGTGAACGGAATGTTTTTACCCTTTTATATCTATCATTTCTGTACTTATTATTTATAAACAAATCTGGCTTTCGAAGTCATCAAAAAATAGTTTTTCTTAGAATATTATTATTTTCACAACAAAGCACAACGTTGATATTAATTAGCAACACATTCGCCAAAAAGAAGTTACTCAAATATTACATTTATGCGATCTGTTCTGTTCTGTTCTCTTCTGAAATATTCATCTTGTGTTGATAAACGTGATGAAATTACAACACAGACATTAATAATATTGAACCGACACGTATGGTCTCATTAAATTTAGAACTAATTGAAAGCAACATTTGTATAATAATATATTTTGACAACGGACGCTAAATATAAATACATATTTTAAAATTCAATATTTACTGTATGCTTATGGATGTGGTCCTTTTTACAGAAACAATAAAATGCTTATCATTCAAATATCTTTATTGTCCCAGCTGTATCTGTTTTAGAAATGAATTTTTCCATGACAATGTTTTTTAATTTATGTTAATAGTTTCGAAGCGCACGAAAATATCTTTTTCATCGGATATTATTCATGTGAAATATTATTATATTATACATGAACTGCTCTTGTTAATTTTCCTTACAATTAATATGTAATTTAGTTTGAAAATTCCATTAATTGTACATAAATATCATTATAGAAATATCACTGTTCGTCAATCGTAAAATATGGATATTTGTATCTTTGTGGTATATTTAGCTTTTGAAAATGAAATATTTCTTCTCATGTAGATTCTAAATTTAATATAATGTAGATATACATTTCCAAAGATAACTAAACTTGAGGTTAATTATTTTTTAAAAATGTGTCTAGATAACAGTTATGAGACTATGAAATAATTTTTTTTAAAGATTACTAAAAAATACGGCACCTAACGAATATTATTGTTTTCGAAGACAAATTTTACAGTAAACTGAATAAAAATTTTGCGCAAAATTATCTCAATAGAGAAATCTTGCAAAATCAATGTTTGAGAACATAGATTTTTGTCATTAATTTATTCATCTCATTTGAATATTGTTTAGAAAATATTTTCATTTCGTCAGGTTCGTTTTCTGTCAATGGTGTCCACTTTTTGAGTGTATTATTTGTCCATATAATTTGTACTTTTTACATGGAATTTTATAACAAATTTTAAAAAAGGGTAATTAATGAACAGAATAGAGCAGAACAATTAATGATTTAATTAATGCAATGATTTATAAACAAATGTAGCTATGAATGTCATTCACATATAGGCGATCAGAAATATTATTTTGTTGATTGATTTTTCAAATCATGTGAATCATATAGAAATGAGTACCATGCCAGATTTTCAATTTTAAGAAATAATGAGAGAATTTAATTATTTCCAACATTATTTGGATCTGATAAAACTGGGGGGGGGTTGCTAATTTTATTCGAAATGTGTTGAAACTAAGTCAGCACTTAGAGACGCACATTTTGAGTTGTTGTTTTTATGTAGAAGGACAACAAAAATATTCATGAATATTTAATATCAAATATCACATTCTGTAACCCAATCTTAAGGGTTATCATCAGAATATTTTTATGACACCATTTCCTAAAAAATAGCGTTTTCTTAAAGGGTAATAGATGTTCGCAAGTTTTTTCCGGAGTGGGAATATTCAACAATTATGTTTTATTTATTTATTATAAATATATCTTTAATTGCAATCTAGCCTCAGATATAAAATACTCAATAATTTCAGAAATATTCTTATAAATAAATGAAAAAGTAAACTGCGTCACTGTTAAATTAAAATTGCGCTTTTTCAGAAATTACATATATTTTCTAATTTTTTTCATGAAATTCTTTAATGGAATTTTATTGAGAAAAGGACCATAAAAACATTTAAATTATATTCATTAGAAAATAATTATACGAACTTTTTGATTCGCTAAAAACCAAGTTCATTGTCACTGTATCTCTAGAACGCGAAAATTCGGGAGAAAAAACGCAAGTTTTTCGATCGAAAAAAAATGTAGTCCGGTATATCTAAATTAATATTTCCAAATTAAAGTGTTTTTATTTCTTACATATTATATATTTTATCCCGACAGGTTGTTAATTATCTATTATTGGAAATCGGCATAAATTGAACCATTTCATTTATTTTATATATTTTCTAATAAAAAGGCGGACCAAAAACGGGTTGCGTCGACACCATAATTTTGTCATTTTACTTATTTTAGACGTAAAAATACTTACCTAAATGATGACTGTTAATCAAGGAAGATATTCTTTATGAAGTTCTATCAGAATAAGATGTGATCTTGTTATTCCAAACGTTCTTGAAGACGATTTTAAACACAATATCAAACAGATCACCGCCAATACTCGAATGTCGCCATTCTTAACGTGCCGACAACAGTGGAAAGGCGTTTAAAATAATTCCAAATTAATCATAATTTATTCTCATTTTCATATCAAATTACTTCACGCCGGAGATAAATTGTCATCAACTCTGTAACGTTTGATTTATCAGCAGAGAACGATAATCGTCCAATGAATATGGAGCTTCCAACATTACCGTCCACAGATCTCGCGAGGCCTAATTATAATAGAAGCACCGCTGTAGAAAATGGGCGGAGCTTACGAGTGGAAAATCAAGTGATTTTCATTTTCTGTTGAAGTAATTCCTGAGTACGATTGATAAAGATTATTGTAATTGAGCAGCACTGTGGTATTATAATCGTGTTCATTTCAGTAAAATCTTACAAAATAAGTGAACTTCACTGAGTGGTTAAGAGTGAAAAGTCCAAGACATGGCCAATGGTGATTTTCATTGTTTTGATTAAGGACTTATAAACATACAGAATATACTAGTATATAAGTCCTTGTTTTGATCAAACATATACAAAAAGTATAGTTTCTATGAAGTCTTATACAAAGAATTCAATCGACAGCAATAAAGATTCTTTATTGACGCGGTTTTTTCTTAATTTCTATTTAGTGTTCCAATGTAAAAAACTAACAAGAAACGAAAGGTTATTATTCAGATTTAAATAAAAAAGACTAGCGCTAAAACGGAAATATCTAAGAAACAATGTATTCTTCATTTTAATAATAACAATGAATAACTCAATATTGAAACGGTTACTAATCAGAAAATATGCCCCTTTTTACCGACAAAAAATAATAACAAAGACCAATAATAAGTAAAACGCACGTTTTTAACAATGACCAAATATGAATTGCATTCTTTGAAAAATGAATAATTTCGTCATTGACAAAATAAGGTTGTAATTAAAAGGTATGAACAAAAAACGCACCATCTCAGTAAAGTCCAACAAGTATAAAAATGCACTTTTTCGAATCATATGTTATTGTGTATGTTTACAGTTTCGCGCAAATAATCTAAATCTTATTCTACTTGCTGGAGCATCGCTCAAGATAGAATGTTATATCTAATACCTACTGTTGTTCACACATTCTGATCTTCAGACAAGGTAATTGCAATTTGCGGACATTTTTTAGATATATTTGTGCACTTAACAATAGGTCGTTATTCAATTGATAAACAGATTATAGACTGCGCATGCCGGGTGTTAATAAATTTAAGAATTCGGAACACTTCGGGCTTAATAACAAACGCTTAAGACATGGAAAAAACGTAAAACCACCGCGCGGAGTAATACAAAATAATCGTACGATCTATTTTCACGACGAGTCACCCTGAATATGGCTTAATGACAGATAATCACGCAAATAAGAACATAAAACAAACAATCTTAACAGATTTCGAAGGGATTGCAGATTACACGCATGCGCAAAGGAGAAATTATGAAGTTTGTTGAGCTTTATTGCCCCCGTTGGGACAAGATATACCATGCTTTTATTATTCTGTATGGAATATTTGGAGAGAAACTTTGCGTACAAATTTGCTAACGAGCACGTGATTTGGAGACGTTGTCATTGAAATACAGAACATGCCACTTATTATTTCATATTTGCGACCGGCTTAGAGAAAAAACCTGAATGACAAAATAGCAACAATTTCTCCGCTGCAATCTTCTTATAATTGGAACCATGAATGATCATGATAAACAAAATAATCATCTTCAGATGCATTTTACGCGACTTTTTGTAAACACAGAAAACTAGTCTTTTTGTGACAGACTTGTTCCATTTTAACGTTACAATTGTTACAGTAAACATTTTGTTTAACACATTTCTATAAATAATTAAAGACACATTCAATTTGATAATTTTATTCAGAAACAAATGGGCTTTAACTTGACTCCAAATTTTCAGATAGAAAAGCAATTGTAACACTTTAACTTATTAATAGCAATCAAACATAAATAAATGCGTGCTAAATTAGTTGTAGAAAAGTTACATATATAAATGTACATGCAGTTCTCCAGTCAGGCTTAACTGTTCAAAATGTTATTGCGACATTTCAGCGTAATTGTACAGAACAGAATTATTTTTATTAAGTAACGTATACATACTCGTACATGTGATTGTACAATCGTATCTATACATGTATATAAATGTCACTGTTCGCCAATCTTATATTATGCATATTAACATCCTTGTGTTTTTTTTTTGCCTTTTGGAATTATATAAAATGTTTCTCTTTTCTCATATCTAGTTACAAACATATGCAAAAAAACGTTGCATTTTATTTTGTCACGTGACAGCAAGCGCACCCTTACACAAACATACTCCCTCGCTCACACACCCGTATTGTATTATCATGTTTAATTACATTGATATGACAGAAAAAGGCAACTTTAATAAATAATTATGTCATTTGGATAGCCTGAATTCAAAAGCCAATAAAGGAATAATTGAAACAAGCATACGGAGACGATATTCGAAGCCACGACCCATGAATCTGCTTGTCTGAAACAGGGTCACCCACAATTCATTTGAAACACCCTGTTTAAAATCAGAATTTGAATCTGCACGCACTCAGCTCTATTCCGCCCGAGAATGAAAAATTGAGTTTGAGAATTGAGTTGATTTACTTAATACATTATGTACATAAATGCCAGATATTCTGTTTGAATACTAGTAATTCAATTCCTGGATTTGCGTCTTTTTTTTGTTCATGCATGGGTATGTCAAACTCATCAACTAACTGTATATTTACTACATACCATCATTGAATGACTCTCGATTTTCGAAAAAAATGAATTGAATGAATACAGAAACTAATTCGATGAAAAGCACATACATTGTATTGGACATAATGAAGCGTTTCTACTGGTTCAATGTCAAGTTGAAGCGTAGAAGAAACAAAATAATGTGATATAAAATAACTGAGTAATAAGTGGGTCGTATTATTGAAGTTACCTCTAAATGAGGTTTACCTTATACATAAACACTCGATTGACACAACTTTACATTGCATTATGTTGAATCTCTGAATCACAGGTATATGGGTTTCGCTCAATCACCGGAGTTTTTGCATATAGCATATATGTACAGTACAACCTCTCCACAACGGCCCTCTCTTGAGCAACAACCTCCCTTCAACAACAGCATGATGTTCCCCGTTGCACGATTCAACTATTAATTTAACCTCTCTAGAGCAATAATCTTCAACAACAACATAATTTTGCTACTCCCAAAGTGTGTTGCTTTGGAAAGGTTGCACTGTACATGATATGGTTGATATACATGTAATTGTTACATGTATTTAATTCCACGTGTAGATACCGGCACTCAAACTTCGATGTGACCTAACACAACGGCACCACTATTTTGAAGGTCTTTTAAACAAGTTAAACATATTTAAATATTAAAAACGGATACGAAAATGACTGTCGGTATAATGCTGGAGTACATCTTGGTATTGACGTGGTTGTTAAGTGAAGCATTGTTTTTAATTAATTACAACTACATGTACCTGTTACAGGCTTATAAGTCCATGACCAGACAATCATGGAGTTATGAAATAAATACAAAATTGCATTAACAGCTGCACAAAGTTGAAACAAATGTATTTTACAATAACAGTTATTCAGTTCATACAAATCGTAATTAGATAATAATGATATATCTTATTTGTTAAGTTTAAACGACATTTTATATATATACAAAAAACTTTGAATGCAAACATTAAACATATGAAAAGCTTGTATCCGTTAATGAAGTATGTAATGAGCATATCCTGCCTATTGTTCAGTCGTACAATATTATTAAATGATTATATCATTGAATATGACCTCGCCTCATTATTCAAACCACATGTCTATTATTATGGTCCGAAAGGTCTTACATACAGGTTTTATTTTATATACAGTAAAACCTCACTTAGTGACTACCTTAATATAATGACTACCTAGTTATAATCGTCATTAATCTTAAGATTGGTTATAAATACAGTACAACCTCTCCGGAGCGGCCCTCTCCTGAGCAACAGCCTCTCTTCAACAACAGCATGATTGTTTTCCTATTGCATGATTAAACTATTAAT
This sequence comes from Lutraria lutraria, assembly GCA_964023205.1. Classification (NCBI taxonomy): domain Eukaryota; kingdom Metazoa; phylum Mollusca; class Bivalvia; order Venerida; family Mactridae; genus Lutraria; species Lutraria lutraria. The sequence goes on from OZ026843.1 coordinate 26,815,552, forward strand.
CTAACCTCTCTATAGCAACAACCTTTCAACAACAACATAATTTTGCTACTCCCAAAGAGTGTTGCTTTGGAGAGGTTGCACTGTATTTCATCTGTTTCAACTTGATAACCCAACTGTGACCGTAATATCGAAACTTTATTGTGTATACTTACTGTCCGTAGCCAATGAGAGAAAATAGTTCCTCAGCATTTATCATCGATTATTTTCTAGTGCATCTTATGCTCGCTTGGTCCAATATAAGTGGAGCATTTGGGTTACGAACAATAGGTTAGTGAGGTCGAACCCTAAAAAGGACGCGTGTTGTCTGTAATCGATATGATTGCAGGAAATTGGGCGGTTATTTGTGGAGAAAAGGGTAAGTACTGACCAGGTGCAAAATCCGGTCAAATTGTAAAGTTACCTACCCATCGGTAACACAGTGGAAATTTATACTGTTTATAACAGATGTAAAACGTCGATTTAATATTTCAATATGTCCTGGGTCGTTATATCAATGTCAGTTGACACATGAAGCAACAAGGCAACCTTAAAGGAACCATTCCGGAATATTCAGATTTTGGTTTATTTTCATGTATATAAACGAGATTTCTTTTCATGAAGTACTTACGGTGTATCAGGTTTAATCGATGTCCGATGTAAATGCAAATTATGCATTTTATGTAAGAAATTACGTCAAATACTACGGTAGAAATTATTTTCCAAAACCTTTAAAATAATTCCCCAATGACTGCTCATCGGCTGGGTTGGGTGTAAGTAATCTAATCGTGACAATATATAAATATCACATCCCACATAGGGTGATAGAACGTAATGTTCATCCGAGACAAGTAATGTCGACCGAGGCGTTAGCCGAGGTTGACATTACTTTGTCAAGGGTGAACATTACGTTCTATCACCCTATGCGGGATGTGATATTTATTTTATTATACCGAACAAAACAATAATTAAGAAAGACAAGAATGCAACAAACTTGCTAACAATTATACGGTTCTTTTCGTACTGGTTGAGTCAAAACACTAAGTCTTCTTCAGAGATTGAAACGAAGCATAGTTATTTTCGCTGTCAAATTCTCTTCTGGTAAACGGGATGTCAAATTATGAGTGGATTTTGATAATCGCCCATACAAATGTCCAGGATGTAGAACAGATTGACTAAAACACGGCACCCGTTAATATCGCGTCAGCGCGTGGGGGCAGTTTCGTTATGGCAAGCGGGCCGAAATGTAATGTCACAGGGTAACATTACGGATTGTCACCCTCTGACGTCACATAAGGCTATAGAGTAAATAAGTCACGTGAGGTATAATAATATAAGTTGTTTTCACTGACAAAAGTCAAAATCTTCTTTATAAGATAAACATAACATATTAACATTCACATTCTCTGGTGATACCTTGACTAACTGCAATCAGGCTTGTGAACAAAAGCCACATTTTAGAAAGACAAAATGTGGCATTTATTGACAGGTGGTCTTTATTCTGAGGTATTTTTGTCCTATACAATCAATGATGGTTTTTAAAAGATTGGCCTTAATTATTCACAGGGTGGCCTTTATGCGAAGGTGACCGCTAACACAGGTTTGACTCTACAATGGCATTTCGGTATCACGACCATCTTTGGGGTTCGAATATTTCATCAAATTAATAAATCTACAGTAAAAACCTAACATTAAGACCACCTTTTGGACGAAGAAATCCAGACTTCTGACGTAGTCTCAATAACAAGTTAAAATATCAGGCCGGTAGGAATTTCAGATTTAGGGGAGCTAATTTTAGATTTTGTTTGACAACGATTACAGCCAAAATTATTGGGGATGTAAGCCCTCCATCCCCCCCCCCACCCCCTCTGTTACTATGGCTCTATATATAACGGAATTATTGAAAACTGGTGCGAATTTTGATTGTTTGTATTATAATATGAGACCAGACTGTAGACCGTATTATTTGGATCTTAAATGTGACCATTAATATTTATTTCAGTATAAAAAGCATATAAAACATGGTACATATATCACAGACATTAGATTGCCAAAAATGAAAATACATAGAAATATTAAATGAATATAAGTTTAAAATATTGTAATTTATATAAATAGCATCAATTTAAAAAATCAAATTTAATAAATAGTGGTAATTTAACCATGATTGTCAACTTAACATACCAAGGATGACACAAAAAGGAGGAAACCCCTTATTTCCATTGTAGTCCTTCTATATGGGATTTGACCCAGAGAGGCAAATGCAGATATATATTAATTTCTAGATAAGATAACACAACAGTTACTATTTATGAACATAATATTAAAAAATAAAATATGGATATACATGTATTAACTAAAAAGGTATCACAATTCTTATATGATGATCACAGTAAACATTAAATACTAGTTAAGAGATGTTGTTTGACCTCAGATTTAAATGTACCTAATTGATTAATATTCTTAATATGGACTGGAAGGTAATTCCACAATTTGATACCAGTGAAGGAGAATGATTTTAAACCAAAAGAACCAACTTTAGGAACAGCATAACATCCATGGTGACTGAATATGGTGCTATATGAATGAACTTAATCTTGAGAAATAAAATGAGTGCTGAGGTACTTTGGGCTTACACCAGTTTTTATCTTTAAAACATTATATAAAACAATTTGTTCCACTCTTTTATCTACAGGTAACCAATTTTGTTGAACAAAATGATCTTTACTAATATGGGCCCTATGATCAAGATTAAGTACAAAACGTATCAGCTTGTTTTGGGTTACCTGTAACTTATTTTTCCAATGTTTAGTTAAGCCATGATACCAAAAAGAACATGCATAATCAAAATGACACTGAATAAGGGAAGAGACTACCATAATACCGGGGGATTCTGTAGTTATTTCCGGCTATTTAGATGTTCCCTGGCCGTTATATGGGACATTGTAGATAAATTAACCTCTTTTCAGAAGCTCTATTTTGTGTTCCGTAAGTTATCATTATTTTCTGGCATTTGTCAGTAGTTTAAATTTATAATTATGACGAAAATGGATGCTTAAAAAAATGTTGATTCGTTTGCGACTTTGTTCAATACATGTTGTAAGAACTTTATAGAGAAAGTTACGACATGTCGTTGAAAAGAGGGCGATACTTGCTTTTCTAAATAGACAATATCAACAAAGAGAGCCATCTTTGTTAACACTCAACGAAGACTAGCATCTCATTATAAACTATTGAATGGTACTTAGGGCTCGCCCAGGAACATAGCATCTACTGACACAAGACTCGAAACAGGTCGTTAACTTTGCTTACTATAGAACATTGAAGATCTAATTTAACTTCAGTTTTATGTAACTTTGGATTGTGAAGATCTTTGACATTGAATTTTATTCTTATTGTCTGTTTGTGTCGAGCGTAATGTTGAAGTAGTGACTATATCATTATGGTTTTGTAAGCACGCTAGGAGTCACAACAACACATATTAAGTAATATTTGCCTCACCTTTATCGTAAATCGTATTTTTTACGCGGTTTCTTAGGATTTTTAGAAGATTCGAGGGAAACCGAAAAAAAATCGCTGCATTTCAAAATTGACGGCTAGTCGATACCGTTGTAAAAATGGGAATATAAATTTTAAAGTATACAAACCGAATTACAGATCTTACATTTTAAACGTCCATTAGCTTTTTGAATTTAGTAATACGTACAGAACAATAGATGAATGATAGTAAAATATAAGAAATAGATTTTATTTGTTCTAAAACAGTGTTACACATTAATGCCTTTCTTTGGCTATACATCTCGTAAAAATGTGGTCAGATGGTTTAATTTGTTCTTTTTTGTAAATATCACTGAAACAATTTTATCCTACAGTTCTTTATATATATAATTATGTATATGTACTTCGTGATTTAAAAAGAAAATTTCAGAATGTTTTTTATTGCAAGTAAAAGTCAATTTCACTGATAAGACATCTCTCTAGGTAACGCATGATATCTACTTTTATTTTAACATCCAGAAAGCTAATGGTGCTTTAAACTTTTTTTTTCAACAGACTATATTGGTCAAGGTAGATTAAAATATGTGTCCAAAATTATGAAATGAAATTTAAATTTTAAAGAGTTCATACTTTGGAATATGTCGCTATAAAAAGGTTATATATTGCATGTCAGTAAATATTCCTCCTACGTCGACGATTTTTTTTTTTGGTAATGACGATCTATTTCTATAAGCTAGCTTACCGAGAAGATTTAAAAAAAGACTTTGTGCCATCAACAACAAATGTTATTTTCGATCCATTTCAGTAAATTCATTTTCATAACCGTAACTCCGAACATAAATTATAATTGAAAACTACATTTTACCAGGCGTTTTTTAAAAAACAATTTAAGTATTCCTCCGTCAATTAATGTAGCGAATTTTATACTTACATCTAAAGTAGCTGCCGTAGATCGACATTTTATAACTTTGTATTTTAACATCCGCATATATTTGTGTAACTTAGATGTATATTTAATGTTGGATAAAAATGTGTATTTAGACAAACTGAGTAATCTTATGGGTACCAGTACAATAACTAGTGAACCTGAAGATCCCAACTATATATATCGATCAGTTTCAACGATGAAAACTTTGCATGTAGGAAGTTATTATTCCCTGATACAACGTACTGGGGCACTATCATGTCCCAGCTAGGATACAATAAGACCTTCGGGTACTTCCGTACCTGCATGTGTCGATATACATGTATGCATGTATTATACCCGAAATTAAATTTAAAAAAGAAAGAATGTATGTCTAAAAGTTTGTTTCTGGTCACATATGCTCACTAAAATTGAGGTATTGGTAGGCCGGGATGGGTTTTTTTCTCTTGTAAGTATCGGGATGTATCGATGTACCATTCCTCAGGCTTTTAAAAAGTTTAGTGTCGCGGGGAAAGTCAGGTAATCAGAAAAAAATTATCACCTGAAACTTATTGTGAATAAAACGTTTATTTAAAAAAAATAGATTTTTTCCCGTATGATCAATGTCTCCAAAGGCATTTGTGTTATGTGGTAGAGTATTATGCACGATCATGTTGGCAATCAAAGACGTACATACTTTTTATATTGGCATTTTTTTTGATGACAGAAATACTTTTGAAAATGGTATGCAATTCAGAATTTATCAACCCTGATAATTCAATGCAAACTTATTTTGTTAATGGCCTTTAAATCAGTGGTTGATACTTAAATGCAAGTCGTACCAATTTTTCTACAAGCTAAGGCTAGGATCATATTCATTGATGAATGTAATTGTAAATTATTGAATTGTTATTGCACTTTTGAACATATTCTATACATGAAAAATGCATGGCTATAAAAATGTGACAAAATAGAAATAATACAATAATTTCTTGAGCAGATATCTGGGTTGAATGATTTCTTGACAAGAGAACCCAGTAACAATATCTCAATGGTGATATCAAAACGGCAAGTTTGAATATCTATTTCAGATGAATACGACTTTTTCTTACCAGTATGTACATAAATAAGTGGTACGAATTTGTCTGGTGACGAATATACAGTGTCCAAGAGTAGCCTCCCTTTTCTATTCGAGTACTTCGGATTTTACCCTCAATCGTTGTTGTTTGTTTATGAATATTTATTAACTCGTTTCTCCAAGTTTTGCTTTTAATGTGAGCTAAAATGCCTCTCGGAGTCAAGCCCGTGTGCAGTTCTTGCAAGAGCAATGCGTCTTCTATGTGGAGCAAGAATGAAAAAGGCGAAATTGTGTGTAACGAATGCGTAACAAAACAGACCCACGGAGGTGCCAAGGAACCAAATGGCAATGGAAATAATGCAACAAAGAAAAGCAGTGCTAGTACGGAGACTGCTCAGGAAAGAGTTCTACGTAAAAGTTCCAGAAATAAGCCGTCAAAATATCGAGTCAGTGCTAAACCAGTAGCCACTAAGGGAAAGGGTCGGAGAATTATTTTTAAGAAGAGTGTAAGTTGATTAATTTATCCACTTGAATATTGAAAGGTTAATTGTGACCGTCTTGTTTATTTTGATATCATGATTTGTGGGGTAAATATTCATCAAATGAAAATGACATTATTATATAATGAGTGTCGGCCTACAGTGCAAAGGGTCTTGGGTCCAATCCCTGGTTAGGACTAGAGCTGGGACGAGTATAGTAATAACTTAGTCAGTACCCGGGTATCGGGTCAGGTAAGGCTACTGGCTACTTCCTGGGCTCAAAATTACTACCTGGGTACCCTTGAAATAGAATACATATAATTCCATATTAAACTTGTTAAGAGTTTTTAGAAAACAAAACATACATTGATCAGATCATTTTTGTTTACCTTACTGAGCACTATTTTACGACAACATGACCGATTTCTAAAATTCTATTTTTATATAAAATTTATCTTACAAGTTAACAAATACTAATCCTGTTTTTTTATGCTTAATTGCTGCTCTGGCAAGTATAAACTATTGTTCTTATGCCAATGGTCAAAATATTAAAACAGAATATTTTTATCCATTTATTTGCAATACTGTCTGAACTTTTAACTTACTTCATTGAAGTATTAATTCATGTTACTTGCAGAGTACAGCAAGTAAAATGTCTGCATGTACATGTATATTTACTGTTATTTAACCTTGGAGTCGGACACATGTAACTTTGTTCAGCTATATTTATTTATGAAAATAATAGAATTGGCATCACTCAGGTCAAGACTTGCTGGTTGCTTTGTGATTGTTGGGCCTGCAAATGCATAATAGTACATTCTGTTAATCTTGTGTCAAAATTGAATTACTTCTACACTGGTAAAGAAATGGTGATTTATATTGATTTTATATCATATTCATTACAGCAACCCGTAAAAGCTCCTACAGCTATATCAACTGTTGTAACAGGACAAAGTATTTTCTTTGAGGTAAGAAACACTGTAACATATACTATGATAATTATAATCTGTAAAAATTTGAGACAGAATAATTTTACAAATTACATTAAACTTTAAAGGAATAAATACTTAATCTGTATAAAGTTTATTGGTTTAGTTCAATTTTCATTGAGCCAGAATATATCATTTTCTTGATGTCTTTTAGCAAATTGTACATGAAGCATCCTGTCTTGAATACCATTTCCATTTGTTCAGTATATGAGTATGTGAAGATATTATTTTAGTTCTTTTCAGATACATGTACAAATGTACTTTATTTCAGGGTACCTATTACCAGGTTGGAGATATTGTATCATTGATTGATGATGATGAGAACTTGTACTATGCTCAGATACGGGGATTTCTTCAAGACCAGTACTATGAGAAGAGTGCTGTTTTAACATGGCTTCTTCCCACTATGGAATCTGGACAAAATAAATTTGATCCATCTTCTTATATACTGGGTTTGTTCTCTTTTTTTAACAATTTGTTTAAGATTGATTTTAATTAAAATGTTGCTGTTTTAATTCCTTTCAAGCAAGCTTCAAGGGCTGGACTGCATTGATGAGTGGTTACAGTCTCTGATCACCTTTGTGAGTTTGAATGCCATTTAGAACAAGAAAATTCACATGTGAGGAAGCTGTCCAGACAAGTTTAAGAAGATCTGTAGTTTTACCCTGATACATATGCCTGTGGTCCTTTTCCGCTATTTAATGAGAAACCAAAAGCAACATCAAACTCCAAATCCCATGCAATCCAGGCTGGATTATCCAGCTCCTTTTTAAGTCATTACAAGTACACTACTTTTCCCTTCTAAGTTCAGCAGCTATCACATTATACTGTACACTACAACTGTTATGAAGTTAGTTGGTTAATCATTACTATTTCAGTATGAAAACTGTATTTTTTAGTCTCAAAGTTAGTGTTATTTAAGTTTACTGTATGGTTGTTATTCATATACTTGATGTATAAGATATTTATTATTTTTCCTTGTAGGCCCAGAGGAAGATTTACCAAGAAAAATGGAATACTTGGAGTTTGTGTGTCATGCTCCATCAGACTATTATAAAAGTAATAAAGCTCCATACCAGACAATTAATAATTCACCGGAATTGTGCTACATTTGGTCATCTTTAGGACCAGAAATCCGTGCAGCACCAGATAAACTTGATGAAATCTTCGGACCTGAAGACAATTTGAAAACTGAGACAGTTGCACAATCTCCACCTAAAAAATCAAAAGTTGACAAAGTGAAAGTGAAAGAAGAAAAGAAATTTATTGTTGTTGAATGAAAATAGGAAATTTTAATTGTGTTAGATATTCACCATGTGTTCAAAACGATAGATCTCCTTCTATGACATTGTATATGTTAGTATGTGACAGTCTTGTCAATCTCTGTTTTTCCTCTTAAATTTTGGGGAAATATTGTAAATTTGGTTTGACTACTGTACACTACCAAGTCTATAGGAGAATTACTTGCGGAATTACTTGCAGCCATAACTGCTGACAAATAATCCATGATGTTCAGTAACTCAGGAAGTACCGGTACAGTACAGCCTCCCCAGAGCGTCTCATCTGAGCAACAACCTTCCTTCAACAACATGATTTTCCCATTGCCATTATTCCCATTATTATTTTTACTTCTCTAGAGCAACAACCTGTCAAAAACAACATTTTTCCAGGATTTCCTGTTTTGTTCCCTGTGTCTTATACACAGTTTTGACTTATAAATACACAAGTGACTACAGTATTGGTGTCAGACTGAACGAGCTCCAACTTGCTTTTAGGAAACTATCATTACATTTTTGTTACTACTGACTGTAGTAATAATTAACATTTGTATCATGTACAATATATCACAGTAATGGACTAATGGTGTACCTTAGCATAGTTATTAAAGATCGGATGAAAAATTGTATTCATTCCGAGACTCATTCTCTTCATTGTTTCAATAATAGATATAGACTTTATTGTGAAATACTGGCTATACAAATATGTACATGTAGTTTATTTTGGTGTCAAGGATTTCTCTGTAACCATATGTAAAATTGTTCCACTGAACAGGCTGTCAGCAGTATATATTAGTAATAATTATTCGAGGCTCATTTCATCATGCAGGTTCAATTGTAGCTAAAATCATGTTTTCTATCATTGTTGAAACTGATTTTAATAATAATCAATCTGCCGATTAAAACCATATAAGTACTGTACCACTACCACTTAGTTACAAGAAACTGATGTCTGCACAGTTCATAACAGATACTAGATTGTGTTTTTGTATTATTTGATCCATTTTAGGATACACATGGACTCATGTATCAGAATAGTGTTGTTCTTTTTCTGGGTAATATAGTCACACAATTGAATTAAGCAGTACTATGATTTAATCAGCTATTGTAATCATTCATAAATAACACTACAGTACATGCTTAAAGTACTCAAGTTGGTATATTTACTTTATTTTATGTCAATCTTGAGTTCAGTTTTTAAATTTATCCAATTGGATTCCATCATGTGTGTTAATAATTATCAAGTGTCATGTACATGATTGATCAGTAATTGTCATTTTCTAGTTTTACATGATATTATTTTTCCTATATCTTAAAAAATATGCTTCATAATTAAAGCTGTTATTTTTTAAACACATTTTCAGGTTCAGCATGGAGGTCACTGACAGTTCATTATGTGTTTCTGTATTGGTCCATTTATTCAATTTTGCCTGGATAATCATGTATTGAGTCATTTTTGAAATAACTAGTAAAAGTATACTGTGATAATTATGATGTTATTTCAGATTTATACTGTTTTAACTTCATTAGAGAATGTTAAGCATGGAAGTTCAGCACGATACTCATCTCAAATGTTGAGAACTAAACTTGATCCATTCATAAGTCAGTCAAGGAATATATATAACACATCTGATTATAAGTGATTATGCACCTGTCATTATTTTGCCCATCCAGGGGTGTGGCGAGCATACACTGGACTTAAGATGGAAGATCATTTCCGACAGGCAGGAATTTGATAAACTTAATGACTCTGTGTCCAGGGAAATAGACTTTGGCCAGGTTTTACATCCCTGTCGCTTTTGATACACCAAGTAGGTGCTAGGCTGGGAATTTAGACAAATACGATTGTTTCTAGGGTGGTGATTTAGACATAAAAATCTAAAAATGTCAAAATCCCTTGGATCAGCTGTGGCTGGAAAATAAACATATTGTTATTAGTGGTGTATTAGCAGATGCAACCAATGGAAAATTACTTTTAAAGTAGACAATTTGAAAATAGGTATGCTCTGTAAATAAAAAAAAGAAAATTATACAATTTTATTATTTTATTTCTTAAAAATATATCATACATAGCATCATATGCTATGTGAACATAGACTGACCTGGAAGGTAACATCAAAACAATGAACAACCGTATGATAACTTGAATTTTCTACACCAAACCGTGAAACTAATGATCTTACACTGTAAACATTAAACCTATATCATGGTACATCCCTACCCTTAATATGTTATAGTTTGTTCTGGATAAGTATATATACACAGAGAACACATGAACATATGATCAGGGATATATCTATACATCAATTCTCATACTTCAAAAAAATCTATTTCAAAGTAAACTATGACAAAACATGGCTCATATTTATCATTCGTCATTCCATCGGCATAATTGTTCTGAACATGTATTTAACCATTGTATCTTTACAACCAAAATAGTTTCTGAATGAAATTCAGATTAAAATTGTATATCCATGGTATCAAAATATCAATATGATATTATATATAAGACATGTCCACAAATATGCACAATGCATGTGTATTAAGGCTGACAAACATACAAAAACAAAACAGTCAATAGATCGATCTTTCACAGAAGCATCGACAAGCTATAAATCCTGAATAATACTTTTGACTAGTTCTACATATAACAATAACATCTTTGATATACATGTATATGGACTAAAAAAAGGTCTTTTTTGACAATGTTCTTCAATAAACCTTTTAGATATTTATAGAATTATTTTGTCACAAATATACCCATTTTTAGGCATCATGTACAATACACCTAAAGCCATCCTTCAAAGAGCTTAGGTTTGCAGTAACATGATGGACTCTGTACTGACCCAAACATGTTTTAAGCGATATTGACCTTAATTTTTCCAGCTTAAAATTTAAAGAACAAATACATAATAATGTTAACAACAAAAAATTGCCAGCCAACTTACCCCATGTTAATAAATTTAGTTTTTAAGGCTGCCCTTAAGAACGGTACATAGTTCATGCCATTGAAAAAAAACACACATTTTAAAAATCAAAGTAGTAATAAATAAAATCAATTAAATGACCAACTTAAACTTAGTGCTAAATTGAGCTAAAACAACACAATAAATAAGTAGTGTTATAACAAAATATGTATATTATATTACATGCAGAAAACCAATGATAAAGAAACAGGACAAGTATTTGCAACAATTAATAATATGTCTGATTAAGGAAACCATTATCAACTATTTACGATTATTTTACAACAATTGATTTGAACTGCAAATAGAAAATACAAAGAATTTTTAAGGTTCTGAAATGTCATTAAAAGTGGCAAACAATTAGCCATAATGCTAGTTAAGTAAATTTGTCAAATGCTATTTAAAATAATAATATGTACATTGTTTATGCATACGTACATGCGATGAGAAGTTATAATTCAGGCAGTATTAGCAGAAAAAACCTGAGAATATGACAGTCACTGATAATAATAGCCAAACCTGTGATAGCGGCCACTTCTGAATAAAGGTAACCCTGTGAATAAAGGTCATTCTTTTAAAAAATGTCATTGATTATCTTGAGTGAATTGACCACCAAATAAAGGCCACATTTTTCCAGAGGATGGCCTTTGTTCACAGGTTTGACTGTACACTGACAGTGCTGGTATTTATGTAAACTTGACTCACAAACTCTAATTAGTCTGTCAGAATTTGATGACCTGACTAACAAATATTTTTCACTAGTCTGTTTGGGTAGCGCTATAAATATAAATACTAGTAGTCGAACACATGTAAATATAGGATTATGGGATAACAACAGCCTGAAGCTTATAATGAATGAACCGATGAGTGTCTGACACTCATGTCAATGGTATCCAAGTCTGTCTTGTAGCCCGATACAATAATTCGTTCAACAAAAAAATTCACAACTTGACCACGGTTCAGTTTATCAAGAATTAAGAAAAACGATGTGCACCAAATCCACAGCATGTAGATAACGAAGCAAAAATATAATGTCCGTAACAATTTTGCATGATCTGATAGTAAATATCGTTCATCACCTCCAAATACTGATAATATATAGGTGTTAGCAAGACTAACGTAAGTCTGACAACGATATAAAAATACACGCATAAAATACAAGATAAATCACTGTTATCTGTTGTCGGACATCAGCAAATTTCTCTCTCGGAAGAAAGATTTAAAATATTCAAATGAACTAATCATGATAGCACAGGCTGGTGCTACTTTGATGATTCTAGGAGCTAAACCTGAAAATAAAATAGGTTAGTTATAATTTTTACTCCAAATTCTCACATGAAAAAATCTGTCAGTGGTACAAGTCATAGGGGGCAAGCATGTTGCAGGGATTCTGTTGAACTAAACAAAATTCACTATGTTTCGGTGGGAAAAGATGAAATATCTTCTTTGATGTTTCGAATTATACAGTTTATTTGTTGGTTTTGTATAGTATAATATGTTAGCTATCAGTAGATACCATTATTAGAAATTTGAGTGGTTTTTGAAACAGGTACATAGTGTTTAACAAACTTGGTGCAGAAACCATCATTTTGGAAGCTGTAACTGTTGTATATATATTATATATGATAAATGCTAATTTGGTCCGTGTTGCCATTTCAGGCCTTAATAACAATTAAATGCTAACCCTGCAACATGCTAGCCTGTGAACTTTCACAGCAATTTCAGTTTCAAATTGAGCATGATTTTGATGAAATTTAAATCTTGCAACTTTGGTATCTGTTGATACAGGTAAGGCATTACACAAAAGTTTATAAATCAAACTCGACTCATTTTGCTGAGACATTTCACCACAATGCCTGCAGGATACCACCATCATTTAAGGGTACAAAACACTAACTCAGAACTTAAACTCGCCAATTATACTAGATCAGTAATTAGATATTACCAGAATCATTAGAATGAGTACCTGAAAATAATGCCTTAATGCCCTGTTGTCTGTATAAATTTTCTATAAGTTTCCATGTGGAAGTGACTTCTTTCTTTTCTGAAAAAAAAATAAACACAAGTATAAATATCAATCTATCTATTGAAAGGTATTCAGAATAGCTTTTATTCAAGTGCGAAAGTCGAAACATTTAAAAATCTCAGTACTGCGGAAACAAATCATTTCGATTCAGATCTGCGAAAAAGACCACAGATATGCCAAATCATGCTGGAAAACTTTCACAACTGTTATTTTATACTTTAATCCAAGTCCTGAATTACTTCCCATAGGATGTTCAAAATGATACATTGGTGAATCTTCATAATTACCCTAAGACATAGTTCCAATCATTAACTTACCTTTAGAAAATACAACTTCACCTAAAGCTATTTGTCTATGTGTTTTTATAACATCAAATGGTAAAGTGATCACACCAGCAATCTGTAAATAAATGATGTACTGACACATAGAAACAGGTTTCTGACATTATTACAGACATTTACTCTTGAAATATACATCACTGTTTAAGCATTCAGAATAATCAGTGAAAAAATCTTCACAGTTATAATAATACACCTCAGACAGAAAAAATAATAACAATGATATTATTTTCTAATGTCCAATGTATAACACAAATTAGTATGTAACAAGCAAAAATTATTTAAAACAATAAAATCTCGAAATTTAGTCTTATCAGATATAGGAAAGAGTCTTAAACAAGAGTGCCAGATCACAAAATATGCCCATCAAAATTCATTTTTCAAAGGGTCAAGGGACATAACTGAGAAGTGCCATAGCGATTGGGCCGGTTATCAAACTTGGCTGAGAACTCATGGCCATAAACATTTCCATAATGTTTGGTGAGTATGCAAATAAAACTGTTTGAATAAGAGAGCGGACACCTTTGTGGACACCCCCCACCTGCCTGCTATGGGTGTTCCCATAATATTACCTGTTTTTCAAATATATAAATATAAAAAGAAAGCCATGATGGCCCTTTACTCGCACACCAGAGTAAAGACTATGACTTATTTCTAGTCATAGCAACTTCTTTAATATCAATGTTTAACTAGAAGAGCAGTATCACTGACCAAGAAATCATCAATACAGACATTCTGAGCAACTTTCATCAGGACTATATCAAAAATGTTTTCTATACAATGTTACCAAGGATTTCCTTAATTTGACCCAGTGACCAAATTATTCAAGCCCAGATGACCCATGTTCAAACTTGTCTAAGATATAATACAGATAAAGATGATCTAATCCAAGCTGTGACATCTAGCGTGATAAAACCGCTTACAGTGGATGCCAGGTGTTGACTGATTAATGCTTATCGCTGATCTTTGAGCACCACATACCCAGGTGAGCTAAAAACACTAGCAATACAAAACATGATCTGTTAACAAATTTAAAACAGTTTTAATCATGCACAAACTTTTATCAGGGGTGTGATTTCAGGAACAGGAGAAACAAACTAAGCTATTAAGCAAGAACATCATTTTAGAGCAGATTTAGATTTTATCTGTACATTTCTGCTACGAATATTTGGAGTCTGCAAAGGGGAATCAAAGTACTAATGGCAACTGAACTTACATGGACTTGTACTTATACTGTCCACACGGTCAGATATAGTGGGAAATACTATGAATAGAATTTCTGAATCTCCATTGCCCAGGCCGGGAATCGAACACGGGACCTCTGGATTGACAGCTCAGCGTGTTACCACTGAGCTATCTCCGCTGTGATACAGCTTCAAAAACATGGAACTAGTTTAAAAACTGAATGGCGGAAGAAGAAAAACATAGCACTTTGGTCTGCATCAAAATTCATGCACACTGAACAAGTGACGGCATTGGAAAGCTGAACAATCATTAAGTTTCCAAAAATCTCACTCATTTTTTATGCAGACAAAATACTTACAGAACCAGAAAAAGCACCAGCCAAAAAACTTTCTGTGAAGGTCAGTTGTGTACTTTGTTGTTTTGACATCACAGCTCCTTTCATTAATTCATAATTTGTCCAATATAACGCTGCAATCAAAAAATGTATAATGTAGCAATAAACAAATAAAAAGTCTTAGAACAAGAATAATTTAACAGTTTTATGGGCATGAACTTAAAGAGTACTTTTTACAAACTTCAATTTTCAGTACGCAAGTTGAATCTTGTTTGTTTATATCGAGTTTTACGCCGCTTTTCAACAGTCAGAATTGTATGAGGCGGATAGATCACCTAACTATTGTTCCTGGGAAGAACCAGTACTAGACTCCCATCCTCCGTAAGCATCTGCCTACTTTCTCACATAAAGAGACATGGTCGGTAGCGGGCTCGAACACACGACCCTCTATCAGTGAGAGGTTACAATGATTTGAAGTCAGCGACCTTAACCACTCGACCACAGAGTTTGGTTTCAAACGGCTCAAGTAAGATAATCTTTTATAATGCATTAAGTAGGTAAAACTGAATGAACATAGGAGCCATACTAAGACAAGAGAATGATCAATATACAAAATGCTAATTTCAGGCCATCCATAAATAAATTTTTGTTAGGGGTAAGGGTACCTACAGTACTAACCGAAAATGGCCTAATCTCCCTTTCTACCTTTTTGTTAAACAGCATCCTGATATGTATTTTGAGTTCAAGATAAAAAAAATAAATTAAAAAATTTCCTATTGAAAATTGTCTGGTAGGGTTACTGCAAACAAACAAATAAACATTATAAAGGGTGGCTTCATAGATCATTTCTAACCTGAAAATGGCACATCCCTCAATAAAGTAGGACCAAGCCCTCTCCACAGGGACATCAATCCACCATTCTGCACTGTTGATGATACAGCTTGTCTGATTTGAGTGTATGTCAATTGTTCAGACTGCATTTTGGTACGAATCAACTCTAAGGGACTTATCACAGAGGCTGCAAAAACTGAAATAATACAATAGAGCATGTACAGTACTCACAATCAGAAATATACAAATACATTAAACTAGAGCTGTCACAAGGGGACAAATACCCCTACATGCTGCATAGACTTGGAGCTACAGTCATGGGAGTTACATGAGACACATGGTCTAGCGGTGTTTAACATTTGCAGTAAGTTATGTCAAAATCCTCCAATGAATGACAAAGTTACAGACATATACGATTCAGGACAGACTGACTGATAGACAAACCATATACATCCTGTAAGCTTGCTGGATAGCTCTGACACATGTGAAGTTTGGTCCCCAAGGAGATTCAAACTCACAAGAGGTGATGAGCAAGTGATTATTCGTCAAGACCATAACCAATTCACCATGGAGGTCAAGCTACCATATCACTATTCAAAAACATGCATTAATCAATTCATCATTATGTCTTATACTTAAAGTGAAGACCTGGATACTACAAGAAAATTGGAAACTCAAAAAAGAGAACTTGTTTACATGACTATGAGTAAACCCTGATACAGATAGTGAAAGCATTTCACAGTATATTTATACAACAGACAAGTTTAACCACTTGCTGCTGCTGTGGTCCAGTGATTAGTGTGCTGGAAATGTAACCTGGTGACCCGGGTTAAAATGCAGCAGGTCATACCCACTCTGAAAATCTGACAAAAATGTTGAATTTCCTCCATATAGGGAGAGGTTGCTGACTGCTTGTGGAAGGGTAAGTTAGTACTGATTAGAATACATTCCAGGAAAATTAATTAGGTGAACTGACTTGCATATATAACTGTAATAATGTTGGAAAATGGCGTTAAATCCACTGAAACATTTGAACGCTTACCTCTTGCTGTACTACCAGCCATGGCAGGCACCCACCAAGCATTGGTATCACTATTATATTTATGTCCTAGGGCCATCTTGATTTGATCATAGCTGGTAAAATACACAACAGTAGCTGGTACAGCCATAACTCTGAAATTTAAATTTTTTTAGTTCATTTCAACAGCTTTTATATCACATATTGCTTTTGAAAACTAAGAAAAAACTCCCTACAGTACACCAATGGTGGCTTTTCCAATTTCCAGCCAGCCACCAAGTCAGAAATAAAATTAAAGTGGCAAGCCACAGTAACGTGTCCAACGTGAACAGAAATTGTCATCCTAAATTGTCACCATGACCATTTCCCTGTACCTCGTAAACTGACAGTCAAGGTGGAAACTGTTCAGTATTTGTATTCTCTGCCAATCATATCATACAATGAATGTACATGCTGATAAGCCACGCCTACTATGTTGAATCTGTTGTTTTAACTAAGGTCATCTCAATCTCTTGAGTATTAAATAGCCACTATAGCATATGGATGTTTCTTATCTTATTGATCCCAAACACAATAGAAACGCCATGGTCAAGGTAGACGAATGCAGTGGATTCATGTTGATAATTTTACTGTGGTACAGTCAATTCAATCCAGTGACATTACAACATTTTGCACAGTTCTTTGAAATTATATGGCCTCTAGTTTGTATAATTCTTAACAACAATTTTTAATACATGTACTTACAATGTTGGAGGAAGACCACTCCATAAAGATGCAACACCTTCATTACGACCAATGTGAACAAAAGCATCCTGAAAGCGTATCATATCATACACCATAACACATCAAAACATACATACATATTGCAATGGAATTTCTCAAAATGATGAAAAACAAACATTGATACAATCACAGTTTCCATTTGACTCAAAGTACCTGGTTTTGGAACACGAAAATTGCTAAGTACCCCTAACTGACCTAAATTCAAACCGCACTCAGCATCAATTCTAAATACAAGAAATGTTGCAACATAAAAACTATTTTTCTTTTCTCAGGAATAGTAAACAAAAGTAAACAGAACACCTTGCTATACTCAAGATTTTGCAGCAGTAAATCAATCAAAACAAGTCATCAAACAGATTTCAGCTGTTGGATTTCACCATCAAACCAACCAACCGGCAACATCCTCCCAACAAGATATAAATTACTATAATCCGAACAGGTATGGTATCCTTTCCCCTACAAGTGGACACTGGCAACATTCTAATAAGACACCATTAATTTTGTTGACGAGTGGTATAGACTATATTAAAAAGTATTATTAGTATTAAACATGAATAAAAAAAGATCATAATAGCAAAATGAATGTAAAAATCCATAATTTATACACTCACCAACATTCCATTGAAGTTTCCAGGTCTTTTATACCAAGACTTCTGATTTATATTGATATTTACAGAATTTCCATTCACACAGACACATGTGTGGTCCATCAAACCATTACAGTACAAGTAACAATGTCCTTTGGTAAATGCTTGAGGCTTTCTTTGAGCCTGCATTCGAATTTTTACCACGTCCAATGGGGTCACTATGAAGAAATACATATTGTTAGGAAAATGTTGAAATTAAGGGTAGTCTGAAATATTCTACACCTTTTGCCTGCTGAAGCAGACTGGTGCGTACACAATTCAATCTAAGTTAATATGCATACCTGGTTTAAGGTATATTTTAGGTCATGTTGATAGATTTTAGTATAATTTATCACACTGTACACATGTTTTATGGACATAAATTTTGTGCATTTAACAGGAAAAGAACGTGACTCAGGTTGAGTCGTACAACTGTCATAGCTTTTCAAGAACAACTGACTTTCATGATGAACAGCAGTGTAATGCATACTTCATTGTCAAAGAATTTGGACAAGATCTAATGCATTTCCAAATTTCAAATGCCAACTTCGCGGTGGGGCCACCTTGTTATTCTAATTTATGATACATATACGGGCTATCTGTACATGATTTTGTTAAATTTGGACAAGGGCATTGCAGAGGTCAGGCTAACTCCCATACTAGACTTGACTAGAGCTAGGACGGGTAGACATTTTGTACCCGGGTACCCGGGACCATATTACCCGCTAGTACCCGAGTACTCGCTATTTTTCTAGAACGAGCCATCATTCCTGCATCCTGGTACTTAATATTGTTTAAATAAAATGGCAAACAACCAAACTGCACAAAAAGCCAAGTTTTGGCAAGCAATACATTGTATTTCACGATTCTTAGCGATGAACCGAAGACAAAATGCAATATCTGCGACCTTGAGTTGATTAGATATAGCAGAACAAAGTTACATGTGTCCGAATCAAAGCCTTCCTATATGTCTGTGTGCCACCACCTGTGTCCGTAAAGTCAGAGCCTGACGTTACTGTAAATGTTCAGGAACCTAGTTCCGAACCTTCCCTGCCTCCCCATGCTCCAAAATTTACCAACCTTTACTAATGAGAAATTGGGTTAAATAACGGTAAATATACTTGTACGTGTGGTCATTTTACTTGCAGTATTAAAACTGCTAGTTACATAAATACTGATGAAGTGAGTTAACAATAATAAATAGATGAAAACATATCGGTGTTAATATTTTGACCATTAGAACGATACTTCAAACTCTTCGGAGCAGCTAAACACGGGATTTGTATTCGTTGGTAAGTTAAATTTTATAAGGAAATCGGCCATATTATCGTAAAATAGTGCCCAGTAAGGTAGACAAAAAATCATAAATACGTCTGATCAATGTATGATTTGTTTGATAAAAAATCAAAACGAGTTTAATATGGAGTGTTCTATATCAAGGGTACCCGGGTAGTAATTTTGTACCCGGGTAGTAGCATTACTCGACCCGATACCCGGGTACTCGAGTACTCGTCCCAGCTCTAGACTTGACTAACAGTTTTTAGGTTTAAAAATGAATTATACAAATTATTACATTGTTTCTAATAATGTCTTGTATAAAAAGAAAAAAATTGTGTTTCCATTTTACAGTATTGCCAGTCATAATTGAGGACACATGCGGTGTAGTACAATCTCGAGAAGGTGTACAATAATATGTAGATATATAGTAAATGAGTTTTCCTTCTGTGTCACAATCACATGCCTAATACACTAAACATAAAACGTGATAGCCTTCGATTGACTTAAAACATTGTGATATAAATAATTATTATTGTAACTTTATTTTATAAACCTACCGAAAAGAGACGTGAGTATTGCACCAGAGCAGGAGGATATCATCCGCTGCAAAGGTGTTAAGCTGACATGAACATCAGAAGATGACATCTTTCATTTGTTTTATCCCATGGCTCTTGAAAAGTATTATTATACAACTAACATACGTCCTTCACATGTGACGAACCGGACCAAAACAAAGTAGATTTACCTCCCTTTATTGCGTAATGCTTCACTTCCGTTTTGCTAAAGACCAACAAGCCGTTCTCACCGGTTAATTTGCTAGTTGGTTCAGTAAACTGGTACGCGTTGACTTGTGTGTACAAAGCCTTTAGTGCACTGCAACATGGAACGGGAACCAGTTTAGTTGGTTCAGATTCATTGTAAAATGAATTTGAAATGAGCGTATATATATAGCTATGGACATTCTATAAGATAATGACTTCAATAATATAGATAAAAAGTTACATCATGGTTAATTAAAATTAGCATGGATGAATTCTTATTCACGCACGCACTTTGCAAGTTTTCACGTGTAATTAAGACAATGTATATAATTATATAGACAGGTGAACTTGATTCATGTAGTTCATTTCTTCTAATTAATCAATGTTTTTAAAGAATAACATTTATTCACAGACTGGCCTTTATTCGGAGGTGGTCGCTAACCAGGGCGTGCCTGAGCGAAATCGATCCCGGGTTACACACCGTGGGTAGGGGGTCGATCTGGAGGCTTGCTACCCCAGAAAAAATATTCTTAGAACTCCGGAGATGCATTCTGGAGTGTTTTTGGCGATAAAAAATGCTGAACAAAATTATGTTAATTCACATGAATTGTCTTTCCTTATGGCATAGCAGTTCACTTTTCCGCCTGCCAATCACAATTAAGTTCGAATCATGCATAGTCAAGTAAACTTCACTTCCAGGTATTTTATCATAAATGAGAAAAGAAACATATTAAGGCACTGGTATAATATTTCGCCGCATAGTCCGTACCAGTGCACTGATAGAGATATGATACTTGATATAATACTGTATTTGTGCATATAACACATGACGCAAGGCCACTGAACTGCACACACACTTTAAGTCTTGCTTAAGAACCTACGGATGTCTGAACAGTACGTGTGTGTTAGTGTAAACGTTGAGTGGGTCTTTGGAAGAAGAATCATGGCAAAAAGTCTCTTTCATTAGCTCGAATGCATTGTTGGCGAGCTTTTGTGTGTGCAAATTGTTCAAGTTTTGCTTTAATGCTACAGAATCGGCCCTATAACTGGTCTTTCCAAATATACTTGTCATGAATTCCAAAAGAATTTTTAATTAAATACCTGAATCCCGTCCGTGCAATATGACTGTGACTCGCACAATTCCTTTTTATTTCAGCGTGATAACCTGCAAGGTAAGTTGTGCACATTTTCATGCAGTTTTATTTGAGTTTTCGTATGAAATTGTTAGGGGAAAGTATTTTTGAAGTAATACGTACACAAATAATATTGACTGCACGAGTCAGAATATTTTAATTTCCACTTTATTATTGAATTGAAATGATAAATAAATGAAGAGAAAATATTGAATACGGAGAAAACTAGATAAATTGCTGTCTTCATAAATCATCATAATGTCGATCTTTATTGTTTATCAATTTCTCAGCTCCTTACCCGGGTAAGGCATCGATTTAATATTATAGCATTTCAAGTATGGTGTTTTAATTTAGATTCTCGATTTGTCAAACTCGTTGTACCTGTATAAATTATATGCCTGGACACTCCCAGCCTAACGCGAATGAGTTTGACTGTATTTAACCCATAGATAATCTGTTTCTGATTCAGTTCAAATGTTTCATAATGGGACGTTTTTCCATGTTGTACCATGCAGAGAAACTTATAATTACGCCAATCAGTATAATACCATTATCTACTTGGAATTCAAACGAGTTTCTGAAATAATTAAACGTGTGTTGATTATTCTAAAACACCTCCATTATTTTAAACTTTATATCAACAAGTGCAATCAAAGTACTGTGAGATATGACATGTTTACAAACATGTATGGATTGATTGACTAACAAACATATTTTGACATTGACTGCATCATCATCATATATATAATTACATTTTAATTAACAATGTATACATGTATGCAAATACTATTCAATACATTTAACTACTTAGTTATAATAGTCCCTAAGTAAAATAAGTGTTCATTTGTTTCTAGTTACTCGACGTGTACAACTACACACACACTAATTATTGTCCCCGTGACCACTGATTATGAGGATCAGTGCTAGTCTGGAGTTCCTTCCCCTTGTAAACACTATGTTATCGAGTCAGGCAAAGCGCAATAATGGCGGCGTCCTCTGTACATTCTAAAGTATGGGTATTTTCTTATATGTGCTAGTGAGAATGATTATATAATATATATAATAGCTGTCCGTTTTTTAGATAATCACAAACGATTTTTTGGAAACTATAAAAACTCACGTCCGAGATTATCATAAGCTACTTCATGAAAGTATATATATATCAACAAATAAGAATGATCATTAAAATATCTCACCGCTGTTACAATATTAGTACATAAACTAAATTTATAGGCATAACATCACAAATTGTCAGTCAAAATAAAAATATTCCGTTGCCTACATGCATTACGACTGAAGGTCGCCATTATTGAGCTTTGCCTGACGTAATTAGTAGAGCACGTCCGGGAACCAGACTACTTTCGGTAACAAACACATAATTCATACTTCATAGCCACTTTAAATAGTAAATCAATGTACTGATGCAAATCAAGGAATTCAAGATTATAAGTTTTAATCACAATACAAGTCAATACATTATTCATCTAAATCAACGACTCGTAAGTTACGCACACAGACGCGTGTCATATGATGACGTCATTAGTTGACGTTTAACATTTCAAAATGGCCGACATCAACAATAATATTATTATTTTCGTGTTTACAACAGTATTACTGTTGAGTGATTTGGTTGTTATTAACTGTTACCGTTTTGGTAAGTAAAGCATATAAAGAGAATAATAATTTAGTATACATTGTATTTTCTGTCGACAAAAGGGATTATGCCCACCGATAGTTCTTTCCTGGGTCAGGGATTTGTGGCCAAGTTTAAACCAATACAGTATTGACTTTTATGACCAAATGCTTTGTTGCAGTTTAATTGTATTTAAATGGGAAAAAAATACATCAGTGTAGACATTTACCTGTAGAGAACATAGAACAAAATTTAAGTATTGTGTTCTGCACTTTTGAATTCCCCTGCTTCATTGCTGCTTGGTCAAATTTTAGGTCTGGATGAATGACGTGCGCGTGCCAACAGAAATAATTAATCGGAAATAAGGTTTGAAAGTTCGTGACGTTAGATTTTGTATTAACTTCGATCTTTTTATTAGAAAATGAGAAAAGAATAACGCTATTTTTTAAAGTTTAATACTTTCTTCAGGGGCGTAGCTTGCCCTAAAATAATGCGTAGTCACCTTACAGTTACTACGGGTGTCCGGGAGTATGCGAAGAAATAAAACTATTGTAGATTGCCGGAGACGCATATTATAGGGCATCATTTTATCGCGTTTTTTGGCATTCTTATTTAATGTGTCAGAAAAAAGGGTAGGCACGTGATTTCAGAGCCTAAAGGGAGCTACGTCTGTGTTCTTTGAATCCAACCCTAAACGTTTAAATGTAATGTGTAGCTAGTCTTTGATCATATATGTGCACATGATAGAAGGTTTTGAAATGCAGTATCCACTAGAATTTAAAATGCCGTCTCTGTTGTTGATTGTTTTTCAGCTGAGATTAAGGACATTGATTATATCCTCAATCTTGCTGAGGAATCGAATTGTAATTATTTCATCATATTCTTAGACACATAATTTACCTTAGTGTATGATATGAATTTGGAAAATCCCCAGTCTGTGGCCATATCCTCGAGCGAATCCCTCCTTGAATCTGTATTTTGACGGATTCTGGGTCACACACGTGTTTAAAAGATAATGATAGGGCTGATGCAACAAACCTGGCATGGCTAATTTCTGATATCAAAATTCCATACAATGATTTTAAATCTTCTGTGTTTAACCTTGTTCGGTCTTCCTGGCAGTCACACGGGAATTCCGACTTTGACAACAAACTTAATTGAACCCTGTCAAACCAATCCTCGACGAATGGCACACAGCTACAGGTATATAGGTTTTATATTATCTAGATGTAAAACTGGTCATTCACGTTTAAGGCATTATTGGCTTCTCACCTATGGTGGCTGATTTACGCCATTTCGTATTTGCGCTTTTTCGCCACAACAAAGCAAAATGTGAAAACTGAAAAACTTTGTTGAACTCTTAAAATATTTCTAAAATCGCGCATACATATAATCCTAGAATGTGCAGAACATACATGCCAAAGAACAAGGCCTAAGATATTAATAAAACATGTCGGTATAACAGAATAACTTTCAGTTTTTAAATTGAACAAAGCTTTAAGACGTTTGCTGAAATATGATCTGCGCAAGCGCATTTAAGCCGTATTATTTGAAATATATTTCTAATTCACTTAATATATGCTCATTCATTTCTGAAACTTCATATCCATACCATTAGCAGTAAATCTATAGCCAGTGTCTTTTCACCAAAAAAGTGACACTGATGGTCAGCTTTTTCCCCTTGAACAAATTAGCAATATCCCCCCCCCCCCCCCCTCTGCATGTAGTTGCATGTTAAATTTCCCCAAATTTGCTATTTTCTTGTACTACCCTACTTTTCCAGCGCCCAGTCTTTCCTTTTTCCTGAAAAGGTGTGTTAACTAATGTTTTGAACAATGGAGCAAATTATGTGAACATATTTGTTAAATTTTTATAACTTCGATGAACTGAAGTTAAAACGTGCGTGATTCAAAACGATGTCGCCTTTTCCTTTCTTTCCAGGTTTTGGGAAAGATGCTGGATTCGGAACAAAAACACGACGCATTCGTGAGTCACAATACATGACACCAGTGCAGCGATACATGATGATGAAGCGAATGCAATCAAACTCAGGCAGTGGTTCTGTCGACAGTAGTAGTAATGAAGTTAGCAATGAGAGAAAAAATGCACATGGTAAATCTATATATACATACAATCCACGAGCGTTATTACTAATATTTTCTTAGCAGCTGTAAGAGGCAGAAAATGAGAATTTGATTGTAATCCAAAAATGTGAAAATAAGAATAACGTTATTTCAGTCAAGAATAAAAAGTAGTTATTCGGGTAGAACTAAGGAACCTGTTTTCGTCCTTTGCATAAATACAACCAACATTATTTTTATACAGTGTCAGTATTGATTCACTGAGTCTTGCCTTTTTCTGTTTCCATCATGATGTTCATATATTATATTGTTACCATAGGCTACCGGCGTGTAAAGACCCCCCACGGACCCTCTACTACCCAGGAATTCTTTTTTACTCTCTGAAACACTGTCAAATATGGTGGGACTTTTTTAAAAAGTTTATTTTGTTGTTATAAAACATTATATATATATAATTAGATATAATATTTGACAGTGTTTCTGACAGTGTGTAAAAAAGAGTTCCTGGGGTAGTAGAGGGTCTGTAGGGGGATCTTCACACGCCGGTAGCCTGTGTCTGTTACTTCGTTAATTTTTCATCTTTCTGTCAGATGACCGTGTCTATATTTACTAGTGGTGTAAACTTACTACTTTGCTTAATTACTGATGCTTTGGATTGTCGATTACGTTCAAGAGTACACACGTCATGGCTATACATAATGAAAATATTCAAATGTATTTAATACATTAGCAATGGCTTTGTTATGGAACAGTAAATGAAAGCTGATCGTGTTTGTATACACTGGTATTCATATCGAGGGCTCAGCGCAACACTGTCGTAACTTGTTTTTATTTCAATATGAGTTACGACTCTGTTGCGTTGAACCCTCGATATGCAAATATGTCCACCAGCTAGCCATTGGTGAATGGCAGATTACTTAATTTTGTTCATTCATCCAATAGACTGCCGGTGATTAGCGATCTCTCTTCTTAATGCAATATGCTTATTGTCATTGTTTCAGGGAGCCAAGGTGGAACCCACATTCAACAGAACAATCATAATTCAGGTGGTTCGGCTGGAAACATAAACCTGGATAACACTAGTAATAAGGGAGCAGGAAATACTCACTCAAAAAATCAGCAGACCAATACACGCAATCTAAGCCCATCAGAGCGTTACAGATTATCACAAGCAAACAATCGTGGAACTTCAAATGACGTAAATAATGCAGGTTCCGACAGAAATACAAAGAAGGATAATAATGTGAACCAAGGTGGCAATAAGGCCAACACAAACAATCAGCAGACCGATACACACAATCTTAGCCCATCAGAGCGTTACAAATTATCACAAGCAAACAATCGTGGAACTTCAAATGACGTAAATAATGCAGGTTCCGACAGAAATACAAATAAGGGTAATAATGTGAACCAAGGTGGCAATAAGGCCAACACAAACAATCAGCAGACCGATACACACAATCTTAGCCCATCAGAGCGTTACAAATTATCACAAGCAAACAATCGTGGAACTTCAAATGACGTAAATAATGCAGGTTCCGACAGAAATACAAAGAAGGATAATAATGTGAACCAAGGTGGCAATAAGGCCAACACAAACAATCAGCAGACCGATACACACAATCTTAGCCCATCAGAGCGTTACAAATTATCACAAGCAAACAATCGTGGAACTTCAAATGACGTACATAATGCAGGCAACGACAGAACCACAAATAAAGGTATTAACGGAAACCAGAGTATCGGTAATACAAATATTAACGAACAGTAGACTGATACTTGTAAATCATCTAAGCCAAATGACCAGTACAAATCAACCTGTAAGAACTTGGAATGATGAATGTATAAACACTGCAGGTTACGGCAGAAATACTAGTATATATATTTGCGGCTTATATTAATCTATATTTTTGTCGCCATTGCAATGGCATGTATGTGGAGCTGTCTTACGGACGAATGTGTCTAAAAATCGGATTAAACCTCGTGTCACGTTATTTGTATTGCTGAGGCGCAGTGGCTCAATTTATCATGCGTCAAACAATCGACATGGCACTTAAGGAATGTAAATTAAGTAAAATAAGGATGGCACAGGCAGAATATAAAAATGAAACAACGATAAAAAGCAGTTAAACAAAGAATTATCACCTTGTTATTACCTTGTTGTTCTTTGTACACATTGTAGTATATTATAAACATGTGACCTATTGCTTTTTTATATGCAAAAAGAGTAAGTTGACAATTACATATTTGTACTTTCAGTTTGCCCGTTTAGAATCTTACAAAAGAAGTAATTAATAAATATGTGTTGTTTTTTTTGCTTCAGGAAACATTGTATTAGGTGGTTATACAAACAACCAATATCAAAGTGCAGACGACGGGCTAGGTCTCAGTGCTATAGAACGATACAGAAGATTGAAACATGGTAATAATGCTAAGCCACCAGGATCTGTGTGTCTTGATTGCATAAGAAAAGATGATGACCCAGGCAACAACAGACAACAAAATATTGACAGTGTTGGTAGAATGGGAGGTATTAACACTCAGGATAACACAGATAAAGTTAATGACAGAATACAAGATAATATACCACGAGACAAAAGAATAACTACTCCTAATGAAGTTGTAACCGTCGGTACTTTGGAAGGAGCCGCCAATTCAAATGATTCTGACTATTATTATGGTAAATTATTCATTATCTCGAAGGTCTGTAGCCTATCCATTGTATTTAAATGCGTAAATACGTTAACCTACAGCCACAGACACGTATGTACTAGTAATTAGTCGCTTGCATGACGTTTACTCTCGAATCGTGTAAATCATAGGTCATTTCTCATGTTCTGTTGATATTATGTCTATCTTTGAAGTGGTGTGTGAACAAAATTGTAATTACAAAATGTCCATGTTTTTATTTCTGACCAGATCGAATCCAATTTTCTTTTATAATTTTCAATAAATGTCATTAAATAATAATTAATTAATGCAAATCTTCATAAATATGAAACGTTTGTGATATATTTAGATGATAAATCGAATGACATGACACACAATTCTTGCAATCCAAACCCATGTCGAAATGGTGGCGTGTGTATGTCTGATAGGCCACTTTTGGGTGATTATGAATGTGATTGTCCAATAAACTTCGGAGGAAAACACTGCCAAGAAGGTACGCCATTGAAGTTTTATGTCATATTTCCGTCTTGTGTAAACTTATCCAAAAACAAATAGCATTAACAGCAGTAGCTGTAATATGACTTTGTTCTATAAAAATCTAATTTTGGTCATCTTTAAAATAAAAGTGGTAAACTATTTATATTGACAAATACAGCGTAATTAGAAACTGTAAAACGACAACATTATTGTAATGGGTCATCATAGTCATGGTTTCGGTCTACATTGTTTGACAATATTATAAGGTCTTAAAAATGCCATTTTCTGGTTACATGTTCACTAAAAACAAGCAAGGTAGGTTGGGGATTTTTGGCTCTTGGAGCGTCAGGAAGGGTAAACCAGCGAGGTAGTGGATGTTCCGTTCCTCGGACCTAATGAGAAGTCGAGGGGCGTGGGAGAAAAATATAGTCGGTTAATTGGGTTATCTGAGAGATAAACATTTTTACGCCTACAATACGCCGGAAATAAGTCTCTTCTATGAACATTTATTTTTACAGACAGAGCTGAGAAAGCAAAACAGTTGGTCAAAGAAAAGATAATTGAACACGGCACTGAAAAGGTGCTGGGTATCATCATACCGGTTGTTGTTGTTGTGTTATTTAGTTTTTGTCATTGTCAAAGAGTGAGCTCAAGACGGTAGGTTGTGTTCTTCATTTATGATTTTACATAAAACCACACCCATATGTATTAAATAAAGAGTTCGTATGTTTCTTATATGGGAACCATACATTTATTGTCAATAATATATTGTATATAATTATATTGTCAATATCCTGTTACAGATGTTTCGCTTACCGAAATTGGGAACTGAATTATGATCAGACAACTGATGAATTCTTTATCTTGCTGTTAATAAGAATACCTTCATATTGAACCTTCTCAGCTCAATGTACTCTATATCTTCACCTCCCTATTCGGTACAATTCAATGTATAGAGTAATCAAACAGTTACACCAAGCACCACCTTTACATAATGGTCGTTCTTCACAAACTGTAAAAGAAAAAGAAACAAACTTTATCGTATTGGATATACCAGAGTAAATGATACAATTTTACCGTTTGACCAAAGGCTGTTCATTATCGCGCATTTTTTTAAAAAAAAAACCTCTAAGTATGGACCTACTTTACAAAGTAGAATCGCCATGGTGTCTTTATTCACAGACCAGATATATGATCAGTGTTTTTTCCCCAACTATAAGAGAGGCCTATTAAAGGCCTCTTCCCAATTGAAAATTTCTTTAAAATCATGCAGTTTTCCCAAAAATCCAAACTTACACCAGCTAGTTTCTTTCCCAAATCAGCAATTTTAGCGATAATTCTTCCCAAAATCAACAGGCTAAGGCCTCTTCCCAATGAAGATAGAAAAATCCCTGATGATAATTATATTGTTTCTATAAAACTGTCATTTCTTCAATAGATCACTTATGAAGAAAAAGTTTGAAAAGGCATCTAGAAAAGGTAAACATGTAGACCCGATTCCAGGTTGGTGTACTGTCAGCTCACACGTTCTTCAAGTAACATTTTGCTGTAAAAATGACACAATTGTTGAAAACTATTTGCCACCAAAGAAAGAACCAAAGCAAAAGAAAGCTCATAAAAAGAAGAAGAAATCAGGTAAAATTAACAACATATTGGTATTGCTGGTGTTATAGGTGACACTATCACGTATTGTGATAACTGTAGTGGCACATTTAACAGATGTTCTTCAACTGGATGTTCACTTTTAGTTTCTAAGTTCAAATTCTGCGAGGTGTGATATGAATTGTTGCTGTCCGTAATGGTCATACTGTGATGCACGTATTTCATTAATGTTTCTTGTTTACTTGTTTTTCGTATTTGTCGTGCATTTTGAGTAGTTAAGAAATAATTATAATATATCTCTTTTCACCATATCATCACCGGACTTAGAACTATTTGATATACACTGTACTAGTATAATGTAATGGGAATCTGTTTGCCCTCTATAACATCATTTAAATACGATTACCATCGTGTATAAAAAATGTCACAGGAATCACGTACTATGCATACACTGATCCAAATATTTTGTTTATGATAACTCTGTAGTAATACTGAATCATCGCCTAAAGGCAAAACGCATTATCACAGCTGCCTTGACAACCACAATACAGAATGTTGTTGCGAAGCAGTCACACGAGATTCACCTTATATTGCACAAATTAATTTTACGTAACTATTAACATTTTGCATTCAGTATATTCATGAATTCTTTCTCCAATTCTTCAGAATCTGCAGTGTCCTCAGATCAGATTGATGATGAAATCAGCAAGAGACTTAACTCCCGTACATCCTTAGGTCCAAACATGAATCAATCCAATCAGTCAGAAAACAATTCATTAGACTGGAAGACCAGTTATGACCTCAAATCACCGCCTGTTTATAAGATGTTGAGAAAACATCGATTAGCTAGACTTTCATCAAAGTACCAGCAAATCTACACTGACGATGAATCACAAAGCTCTGAAAGTAGCTGGAATTATCATCAGCAAAAACAGAAAAGGATGAGAAAAAAGAAAAAGGTAAAGAATATTACAACCATTGACAAAGAGCCAATGAGAAATCGTCCAAATAATAGACATCCTGAAGTGAGAAATAAAGTACGGGACTACAATTTCAGACAAGATGAAGATGCATATACTGATGGAAGAAAAAAGTCACATGTTAAAGCAGCTAGTGGTGAAAAGAAAAGAAACACGCGGATGAAATCTCCATATTGTGAAAGGTATGATCATTTTCAGGTTCCAGCATATGACAATGGAAAACGAGATACTTCGCATAATGATGGAAATTGGTTAATGGAAGAAAACATGCCTGTGCTATATAGCAGTTATAATGGTGATAATCGTCTTGGTCCTCAGTGGAATATGAAAAGAATTGGTATTAAAAAGCAAAACTTGAGAAATTATTTAGAGGACAGATATGCTTTAGTTGGGCTCTCATATCATCAACAAGAAAATGTACATAATAGTAGAGAGGAAAACATAAGTGGTAATAAGTACAGACCGTTATCAGTACATAATGACAATTCAGAACATGGATATAAGACTACGACTGATAAGTATGATAATGAACAAAGAGAAATTGAATGTGGTAGGTTTCAAAACAGAAATTTCAACACAAACATTGAAGAACAGTCATTCAGAGCTCAGAGTATCCAACCATGCAATTTATATCCTAAACAATGTGACAGCTCAGACAATGATATGTGTCATCTCAACGAGTATCAACCTTTTTACAACTATTTCGAATATCCCGAAGGGAGACAATATAGGTATGGTATTCCATACAGTAACCTGAAAATAAACAAATCTGTAGAAGAAACACAAGAACCCAAATCAGAACATGTGGATTGTAAAAGAGAAGCCAAAACATCTGACATTGAATGTAGACAATTTTATGAGGTTCCGGACAGAGAGCTGTATGGCGTTTGGTCAACAACTATAGACATTCAGCAAAATGATCCTGTTATCAATCCTAAGGAAACAACTGAACGCCATGCAGAAATAGAACCAATAATGCAAGAACTGAATACAAAGTCCCAAACAAACGAATTAGGCACGACTACCGACAGCAGGCAATATTTAAAATCTTTTGAACAAGATGGACAAACTCTTTTTTATGTTGAAAGTGACTTAAATTGTGCACAGTTAAATTGTAATCAAAACCACGAGCTGAAAAAAAATGATACGCATGCTATGAGTTCTAAACAAGTAGACATACACGAAGCAGATGCTGTGTATGTAAACAATGAGGATTTGTTTAGTCTAGGTAGTCCAATTGTTACAGATTCAAATAGTGATATAAGTGATGATGTTGTTAGTGATAATGTTAGTACATTAGTAGCATCAGCAACCGGTTCTGAAATGTACACCTCCAATGACAATACTTTAGTTGCTCTATCTGATTCTTAGGCTTGAACATATCCCATGTTAATGACTGAATTATGATCAAATTAATATTATGTCCTGAGTGTATGTTGTGTTTGTTTTTGGACTTGTGGGTGATATTGATGACAGCGTTGTTGCTATTGTTGTTCTCGTTATTGTTATTTAAACAAGTACACGCTGAATTATTACTACATGTATTACATACTAGACAAAATAAAATCAGTCAATTGCAAAAAAATATTTTTATTAGTACATGTATATAATTATATACTGTACCAAAATACATATAATTTTGACATGGGGAGGAACCATGACATACTCGATCAGGACGTCAAGTTTTCTATAAATTCTTACATATTCCTATAATTTGGGGTCATTCCTATAAATTCCGATATTTCTGCATATTTCAAACATTTTTGGTCATGTGTTTGTAAACAATGCAGCATTTACTTCGGCATAGCAGCATAACAGGTTTTCAGTAGCTTAAGCATTAACTCAGATGATTATTTTTTATGTTGTATATTTTTACCCCAAGATCTATACATTTCATATGGTCAAACAATACATATTCACAGCTTCAAAGTAGCTCACAATCTTTGATAAAGACATAGTAATTGTACATTATTAATTATTGAACAAATATGTATTTAAAATGATAGTTAATGAAATTTTGAATTTAAAGAAAGCAACAATGAGTACAAAGTGTAAATGTACACAAACTTCTGTCTCACAATATAAGGCCAGCAATGTACATGTACATGTATTTGCTTTTCATGATCTTTGTCTTTTATTTTCACACATTATATTTTGCTTAAGTTTTATGTACATGTGCTACATATGATCTTAGGAACCGTCATTATTTTAAAAGAATACTGTCAGTGTGGGGAATCCACGTGACCAAGTGACGTCACAATGTTATCGTTACAAGCGCATTTAAATAGGAAACCATCACGTAAGTGCATTATTTTTCATTTTCTTCTAAAGCCACACAACTGTTGCAACTCCTTACATAAAGGGCTACCTCCGGTTCAGAATTTTGTCCCTGAAGGCCCTCTACTTTTTTACTTTTCTTGTCCAAACCGTTTTCTAAAATTTTCTTGTAAAAATAACGTTCATTTTCATAACACTGTCAAACGGTTTGGACAAGAAAAGCAAAAAAGTAGAGGACCTACAGTGACAAAATCTGAACCGGAGGTAGCCCTTTATTTAAGGAGTTAATTGACAGAAAACGCGCTTGTAACGATAACATTGTGACGTCACTAGGTCACGTGGATTCCCCACACTGACTGTGGTAGAAAATGATTTACAGTGATATTTTTTAAAAGAAAACAATGATACAGTTAGTTAACCAGTTCCGATGCATATTTCGATCAATGCTCGTAATTTAAAGCGACCGATAGGCAGAATTATTTTTATAATGTAAACATATAATGTATTAAGTCTTTTATTAAAAACCGTAGTTATTAATTTCAAAACATTTCGATTATTAGAAATGCACATGTTTTTATTCACTTCTCAAATATTATACTTAGAAATACTCTCTAGAGTGAACCAAAACCAAAAAATATCTAAGAATTATCGCATTTTGTACTTCGATTCAACACGCTAAAAATTCATAGGTGCGGCGCATTAAAATTGTCATTTTCATACCTTCTACACAATCGTAGAAGCTGATTTTTTTACAACTGACTTCATGTTTGTGAGGGACAAAGACGAAATATTAGATCGGCGAAAGCTCGTTGGGTCTTTCGGAACCGATGAAAGCGTCGGAACTGGTCAATGAGGCATTGACCCTTTAAATTTGGTGATCCATTTTAATGAAAACTCAAGGTAGAGAGATGAAAAAACATTATAGCAATCTTATTTTTTTACGAAAAAAGTAAGTCACTGTGCAATTTCTTTAGAAGAGAGGCAACCTCTCAAAATGTGTTGTAAAATAAATTGAAATATCTAGCATATTTTTCTTCTAGCAGACCTGTCTGTGAAACGCAACAAATTTAAGCGGAAAGGGATGTTACAAAACTATTTATCTATTTGTGTCTAACGCCTTTTGCAACATTTTTGTTTCAGTTATATAAACGGCGACCAATTCACAAAGTTTTCAACAAATATCCTGGACGCAGTATTATAACTAACACCACTAGGAACCGGCAACTTCTCCACATTTGGAGATCAATCAACATCATTGCCAAATTTTCCCGAAAGTGTATGAACTGCCGCGACCGAAAATCAAACCCGGATCGCCGGGTTAAAAGTCTACTGGATCACGGCATATTATGATTGGAACGTTTATGTGGATGAATACTTAAGCATAATACTTAATTGTTAGTTTTACCGTTTAAATTTCCAAAATATTCCCCATACTTTCCAAATCAACATAATTCTGCAATATATCTCCAACTTTTATCAAAACTTAAAAGTCGGCAATGTATACTTATACAACCAGTGGTACTGTTTTTCAACGCGGATGTACATGTAAGAGGCGTCACTGTATTGTATGTAGAAAAAGCGGTGTATAGCTATATAGCTAGGAGCTCCGCTCCTTAAAAATTAAAGGAGCGTTACCTAACAGATCATTTGATTTTCTTTTTATGAATGTTAATGTATTAACATAACGATTTCTATGATTTATTGGGAACATAAATTGATGTTCTATGTGCGAATTAAACAAGGACATCGAAATGATACTTTCAGGCACAACTGTGAAATAATTATTCAAATAATTATAATTATAAAGTTTTAAATTTAGGATATTACCAGTGTGAAAATAATGTAATATCTTGGACCATATATTACACATGTGTAGGCTATATAATGATCCCAGGAAATGCCGCAAGGTGAATAAAGGTAAGTACAGTGCAACCTCTCTGAAGCAACACCCTTTGGGAGTAGTAAAATAATGTTGTTGTTGAGAGGGAAGTTTGTTGCTCAAGAGACGACCGCTCTGAAGGGTTTTTACTATAAAATATTAATATAACTTTCATATGTTACAATAAATTCAATGATAATTCATGTATTTACATTCGACGTATTTTCACCTGAAGTTGCCAAGACGGATTTATAAGTACAAGTTCCTTATTGACAATAGCCATTCGTTTCGGAAAATAAATTGATTTGCCCTGTTAAGTATGCAGTTAAGATTTGTATACCGTGAATGCTAGATTCAAAACGACCAACTTTATATGTATTGGTCCCATTACTGTATACACATTCAAAAATATACATTCATTGCCTAGTATATATACAGCGTTTTTTTCTCTCTATCTTTATTGGGAAGAGGCCTTACATCCTGTTGATTTTGGGAAGAATTATAGCTATTTAAAATTACTAATTTGGGAACAATAGCTGGTGTAAGTTTGAATTTTTGGGAAAACTGCTTGCATGATTTTAAAGAAATTTTCGATTGGGAAGAGGAAAATTCACTGATATATGGTTATTGTGAATGAGAGATTGTCTGCACTACTATGGCTGCTGTTGCTCAAGGAAAATTCAAGCGCACTTGCTTGCAAAGTCTGTACAAAGACTATACTCCGTGTCCGGTTTTCTTGGTTTATTTAATTCTTTATTTCAGCGTTATTTGTGTACATTAGCACTTAAACTCATACATACGAGATGGCTTCGGGGCACGTTTTTTTTTTTGGTAAATCTGAACTTATACTGATAAAATGTTACTGGTACGGCCTGATCAAGTAGACTGTGATTTATATTCGCTTTGTGGCGTCAAAATGACGTCAGTTAGGTCAGACTTAAAACATGGTTGTCGTGAACAATTTTGTGATTTTCATTCATTTATTGTTGATGATACAACACACATATACTGAGAGATACTTCATAGCCACAACGAGCGCAGGTAAATGATTCAATTAAAATTCTTGAAAATTACAATTGGTTTCTACTTTTGTAATTTTGAATGAAATGCGCCATAAAACCTTTGGAAGTCAAGTGTACGTACTTTCGGATATTGATATTATCTGACTACATGTTGCACTATTTGCAGATCATATGTTACGTCACTAAGCGAATAAACATTTTGGATGCTGACTTCGACGATACATTGAGCTTGGAAATAAAGTTGGTTGTCAACTGATACCTTTCATCTGTGATTTACTTGCTATAACAATATAAATTAAGTACAACTGAATTAGAGCTAATATATAGCTAGCTTTCAGTGAGAATTCATTGTGACATGTTTTCTTTGCTAAAATTGTCATGCAATTTTCTACTTAGTATAAGGATGTTTTTATAATGTCAATTCATTATAATGATAAATATCGATGACAATGTATTTAACATCATGATAATTGTATAATTTGTGCAAGAACTTCTTGTTTATATTTAAGAGAGTACACCATGTGACTTTGACTTAAATAAATGTAAAGCTGGTAGTTGCAGACAGACTGAACAAATAAATGGAAGAAATTTTCTTTGTGCATGTCCCCCAAAGAAAACTGGTGTTTTATGTGACAAACGTAAGATTATTGTTATTAATTCTCCAGGATTGATATATTCATGTTACAGGGTTTTCTTACTAAGAAAGTGACACTGACAGTCAACATCTTCCTCTCAGAAAATAAGCTATGTTTTCCACAAAAACATATTTCCTACATTTGCATTGTGAATAGTTCATAAGTTTAATTTTTCTCTCTTACCATTGCCTAGCGTTATCTCTTTTACCTTAATTAAAACCCCTACTATTAAAGCAATAGGCCTACTGATTCATGTTCACGAATTTATTGAAATAAATACATAAATACTATGATGTTTTTGAAGGCAATTCAGTAATACATACTTTGTATATTTGGATTGTATTTGGAAACATTACCTGTACTGTATTTGATATCACTAATAATATCATACCATACTATCATGCATATATATGCCTTAATATAATGCTTCAAATTATAATTCCAAAAATCTGTCGATCAGTTTACGAATTAAACATAAATTGAAAGGTAAATATTTTACAATCCCAAGATTGGTAATTAGTGTATATTTTTGTAATACAATTAAACCTGATATTCTCTATGCCAGCCCTTATCACACACACACCATTAAGACCAGACTGCATTTTTTCATTAATTAATTATTTTAATTAAATGTTAGAATACATAATAAAAAATATATATGTGAGAAACAGGCATTATAATAGTTTTAAAATATATTGAATTATTATTTATTTTTGTCGTCCAAATTAAATTTTAATTGTATCTAAACAACTGACAGTTGCACTTCGATCATAATGAATAAATCTGTAAATGTGCATTTCATGAACAGCTACACCAGAATGCTTGGCTTGTGAAACAAGAATAGAATGTACAGGATTTACTGATGGGACTGCTTTCTGTATATGTACAAAATTTAAAGAGAAAAATAAGAAATATAAAGATCACAAGATGCCATCCATCTGCTATTTCCATAAGAGAATGAATAAAGGTAAATATATATACAATGTATATTCATCGCATTAAAAGTATACAAAACCATAGATTTCATTTCTAATTTAGAAATTTTTGTGGCATTTCTTACTGTTTGCAGTATGCTGTACATTAAAACTAACTTATGTCATAGCAATTGGTATGAAAGTAATACGGAATGATATTAAATGCCAAAAAAAAAAATCATGTTCACCAATTTTGTTGAGTCTATCTGTATCATTTTAGAGCTAATTGTCGAAACAGACTGGCACCTTGCTGCTAATAAATAAAACGAATATTACAATGAAGTAACTGCAGTCCTTTATGAATTTTTAGCAGTTATCTATGTAATTAAACTTGTATCTTTTCTCCATTTCTCAGTTTGAATACTTGGAAAAAAATATAAAAAAAAGATGGCAATTTTTATTTTTTCAAAGTGGTTAAGTTTCATTGGCATATTATGATATCTTTTTCAAGATAAGCAAGCAGCTTGTTCAAAGGGAGATCATAATTGTACATCAGGCCAAGAATGTGTTAATTACGGAGAAATCGTTTGTCAATGTCCTGTAGGGAATACAAGAGGAGAAAATTGTGAACAAGGTAAAATATGTTATTTTCTGCTCATTTAAAATAACAAATCAAAGAAATTAACTGCATGTATTTTTGAGAATACCCAAGAAGTTTTGGTTTGGTTTGAAACTTATAGTTTGGGTGTAAGCAGCCTCCGTAAGTAACTTTTTCAAGCATCAAAGATTCAGTCTTGAAAAGGGACAAATTTTGCCAGACTTTATGAACTTCAACCAGACTGAACGTCAACCTGTTGTCACATGATCAAATTTAGTTTCTTCAATGTTTATCAAAGAATATTTCTTACATTATACATTATATGTATGTTTTCCACTATGTTTTTGTTTAAGACCATGTGGTTCCCCTGGGAGTGAGACTTAATATATATATACGCACATACTAAACTTTCATTAACGGCATGACAATTTTAAAATTATATATTTCCCTTGTTAACATTAAAACAATAAAAGAAGTATCATTCAACTATATTTTGTCTGTATATAGCTCATAATAGAAACAAATATGTGTAAAATTAACTGAAAAAAATTATTTTACATCAGACTTTAAACTGGATATACCTGGTGATCGTAACTCATGTGTGGACACGAAAGCTGGACCATTATGTTTATGTGACAAATATGGACACACTGAAAAAGAGCATGGACTATGTAAAGCCAATATGACGGTAGAAACGCTAACTAGTGACCTGAATGGTAAGTAATAAGCTATCTAAATTGTTTTATCTCAAGAAAAAAAAAAAAAAAAAAATACTGAATTATTTTTTTCAAACTATCTGAATTTAACAGTTCAGCAGATAAATGGATCATCATTTTGTGAAACCTCTACAAAATATTGTTCTGACCTACTTAGTCTTGAAACATGCCTGGTGATTTTCTGTGGTGCACTCGAGGCACACATAACTCCAACTATTGAGCACAGTTATAATTATATAGTTGATTACCAGTAGTTGAATGACTGTTACAATAATTTTATAATTATATCCATGTTCAGTCAAAACTGTGTTAGAGGCCACCTCTGGATTAAGACCACCCTGTAAATTAAAGCCAAATCTTTTAAAACTGTCATTGATTTATTACCTCAAAACTACCTCCAAATAAAGCCCACCTGTCAATAAAGGCCACATTATGTCTTTCCCAAGGGTGGCCTTTCTTCACAGGTGTGACTCTATCAGTATATTGTTAAAAGATGAAATGGAGAAAGTGTGTCTTGGGGACAATAAATACAGTCCAACCTGTGAACAAAGGCCATCCTTTGGAAAGATATATTGTGGCCTTTATTTACAGGTGGCTTTTATTCAGAGGTCATTTAGTTCTTAACAATCAATGACAGGTTTTCAGATAATGGCCTTAATTCACAGGGTGACCTATATTTGGAGATGGTTGCTGGCACAGGTTTAACAATATGTACTTAACTGTATCCAATTCTTTACTCTGATGTCCCTACAACTTTGTTTTCCTGTGTACTCGTCAATGTATTTGAATATGTGCATTTAGCACATAGTAAGAATTTATTCCATTCTATTCACAGATAATGGCGCTTGTTCCTTTGATAATAACAGATGCCGACATGGAACATGCGTAGAGTTTGGCAAAAACAAATTTATCTGTTCATGCCGCAGTACACATATGGGAAAGTTCTGTCACATCAGTGAGTATTTCTGATCATGTGCATGTACAGAATTATAATTTTTTGCAGATTGTATGCTTAGGCTTAAAAATCAATTCTGGTTTCTAACATGGGTGGAAGATCCCCACTTGTTCATATTGAGAGAAACACCAAACTTCTGTAAAGTCCGGTAATGATTGCTTCTGATACTTTCGAATGATATTAAATTTTGTGTTAATTAAAGTGTTTGAAGACAACTTTCCAAAATCTGTGCAAATTTGAATTCAAATTGCAAATTCGTTTGTAGCTCATGTGGCACAGAGTGCCACGGTGAGTTTTTAGGATCAAGCTGTGTCTGTCATCCGTCATTTTCCGTCATCAGTTGTCCGTCGTCAACAATTTCTTTAAACAACATCTCCTAAACCACTGGATCAATTTCAACAGAAATTCCTTGCTTGAAGCTCTACCAAAATTGTTCAAAGAATTCCATTCCATGCAGAACTTTGGTTGCCAAACTCTGGTTGCCAATAGCAACCGGAAGGATTTTTTTTGAAGATCTTTAAAAATCTTCTTCTCTCTGTGTTGCATTGCCTAGTGGACCTCTTCTAAGATTGTTCAAGTTTTTGCCCTACAGTCAAAATTGGCCCCGCCCAGAGGTCACTTGATTTATAAAGACTTAAATAGGAAAATTGAAAAATCTTCTTGTTCAAAACCAGAAGGCCTAGAGCTTCGATATTTTGTATGTGGCATTGCCGAGTGGACCTCTACCAAGTTTGTTAAAATTATGGTCCCGGGGTCAAATTTGGCCCCACCCCAGCGCTAACTCTATTTTATATAGGAAAATTTTAAAAAATCTTCTCAAAAACCAGAGGATCTAGAGCTTTGATATTTGGTGTTTATCATTGCCTAGTGGACTGCTACCAAGTTTGTTAAAATTATTGCCCTAGGGTCAAATTTGGCCCTGCCCCAGGGGTCACTTGATTTATATAGACTTATATAGGAAAATTTGAAAAATCTTCTTCTCTGAAACCACTAGGCCTAGAGCTTGAATATTTGGTATGTAGCATTGCCTAGTGGACCTCTACCAAGTCTTTTCAAATTATTGCCCTAGGGTCAAAATGTGCCCAGCCCCCGGGGTCACTTGATTTATGTAGACTTGTAAAGGAAATTGTAAAAAATCTTCTTGTCCAAAACCATGAGGCCTTGGGCTTAGATATTTTGGATGTTGCATTTTCTTGTGGATCTCTACCAAGTTTGTTCAAATCATGCCCCATGGTCAATATTGGTCCGGTCCTGGAGGGTCAGTTGATTTCAACAACTACTGAACAGTCGGGATAGATAACTCTTTACCATGTCAAATAACTTTCCTTGATTTAATTATCCCTTAGTGTCACAATGCTCAGGTGAGCGATATAGTTTAATATTTGCATGGTATTAATTTGTACAACAACTATGAATGCAATTATTGCAATTATTCTTGTAATCAATAAAAAAAATTCATTCTTAAAGATGTTGCTACCTGTCGAGCCAAGTTGGATAAGGCCGGCTGTGTGGGATTTGCACTTACGAGGTGAAGAGGTGAAGGGCTAACAAATGCTATTATCATTGATGCTTACGTTTTGTTTCATTGTATCTCTTTTTGTTTTCAGAAAGACCACAATGTGACCATTGCATGGTGTCCAACACGTCTAGTTGTATGAGTCTATCAGATGGAACAGCATTTTGTATTTGCCATGAATATAAGGACAATATTTTCCCAGCACCATCAGTCTGCTACTTCAGGAAGTTTTTGAGAAGTAAATTTTTTTTTAAAAATGGTTTCCACTAATATCCCCCAAAAATATACTATGATGGGTAGGTCAGAAAAATATATTTTTAAGGTTGTAGACATTGTTTATTTTAAAATAAAAATATTGGCAAGAAAACATTAGCCTTGACTGAAAAAGTTCATGGTCAGCATATAAAGGTTAGTGGAAACCAGGAACATTTGTATGCCTTATTTCTATTACAGAAATACTGAACTATTTTATGTCTGCATTTAGTTATTTATATAAGCATAGTTGTTGAATATAAGAATTATGATCTAAGTAATTTTTTCCTTGTTTGATTTTATTTAATCTATTATCTATGAGTATAAGGCAATATTATTTACACTTTTAAACAAAACAATGAAATCTAATTTTATTTTGCATTGATGTTAATTAATTTTTTTATGAAATACACATGTTTCAATATCATGAAACAATAGTTAGTAACTTTAAAAGTCTTTATACTATTCAATAGGAATGCATTTGATTGATCTGTCCTGTGTTCATTAACAGAAAGTTGTAATATATTTGACTATTATACAGAAATGTGTAATTTCTTTGATACATTTACGTAATGTGTAATTTGCTGGATTCAATACATGCATTTGTAATTTGTTTGATTATTTTGCAGAGCGTAATTTACTTGTTTCGTTTACAAAAATGTGTAATTTGCTGGATTCAATACATGCATTTGTAATTTGTTTGATTATTTTGCAGGGTGTAATTTACTTGTTTTCTATACAGAAATGTGTAATTTGCTTGATTTGTTACAGAAATGTGTAATTTGCTTGATTTGTTACAGAAATGCGTAATTTGCTTGATTTATTACAGAAATAATTTTTATACAGGTCGACAAAGGAATTGTGCGACTGGAAATCATGGTTGTCAGAGAGGTGAACATTGTGTGAATTTTTCACATCGAGGGCCAGAAATCATAGCTTGTCTGTGCACTGCTGGAATTTCTAGGGGCAAAAACTGTGTGCATAGTAAGATGAATTTAATTTATTACTTAGTTGCAAATACAGTGAATTTTTTTAATCTGTCCACTTATCATTGTTGTAACAGTAAATATGTCTATTTACAAATTATTGATAATCTGGTAATTAGAATGGGGAGTGTGAGCAGGCAGAACAGGGATCCACAATTTCATCTATGCCCAACTCCTCTTTAAATGAATCATGATTATTTATTTTTGATAAATTTTATTTCCAAAAACCCATTATAGTCCATTCATGATATTACTTAAAGTTTATGCCCCTAAAATGGTTATAAAAAGCCTACCCTATTGTATCAGATGGTTACTGTGAGAGCTTTTGGTCTGCGGAAGGGTTTTAAGTATGAGATGTGGGTGTGGCATATTTGCTGGGTGATAATTTGATTGAAGTCATTACGTCTTGGGACACAGATATTCCTTTGCAGATCATAGATGTAGAAAAGTAGACAGTCATGCACTAACAATGAACAAGGTAAGCACTGGTACAAAATCCAGGAAAACTGTGTAGGTAGATTAGATGTGCATCAATAAACTTTTAATGTAAAAGTATATATTTGTTTGAGGACACAAATAATTTTATTAGCTTGTTCCACTTCTCATGTATTGAAAATCGCAAAAAAAAATTGTGTCCGGTAATAGTTACAATAAAGAAATAAATTCCACTTACTGTTGTTAAGATTCCTCAAATATGAACACACCCCAGCATTTTTTCTCATACACAGTGCATCCTGTCCAAAGCAATCCCTTTGGGAGAACAAAATAATGTTGTTGTTGTTGTTGTGAGGTTGTTGCTCTAGACTGGTTAGATTAATAGTTAAATCGTGCAGAGGGAAACAATCATGCTGTTGTTGCAGGAAGCTGTTGCTCAATAAAGGGGCCGCTCTGGAGAGTTGTACTGTACATGAGCCTATTTTTGTTATTTTCAGGCTATGACTTCATTGATCTTAAAAGTGGGAAACATGAATGTTTAGATACCATCCGTGGTCCTGTTTGTTTATGTGATTATTATGGAGACATAGGATTCTGTAGAGCAAAAATGAAAAACCATGCAGAGTTAATGAAAAATGAAGGTAAGGTTACATTTTTCATAATTCTTAGAAGGAAATTGAATGGAAACATGGATTAAATGATAAATTAAAATTGCTAAATATGTTCCCATTCTTTATCAGTTGATTTAATGCATGGCAAGGAGCTCACTTGTGCAAAAATTAAGTGAAAATATATTTTAAGATAAGGACTAAAAGTCTATCCATTCTTTATCAACTGATAAAATAATGAGTGTTTTCGGGACTCTTGTGGTTTCACCCTAGTACTGTTTAATGACTTCATTTTAGGACTGTTAATTTATCGTATTGGTAAAATTTTCTAAAAAAGCATGTTTTTCAAGGTGGTCCCTGTGGGG
The DNA here is from genome assembly GCA_964023205.1 of Lutraria lutraria. Lineage (NCBI taxonomy): Eukaryota > Metazoa > Mollusca > Bivalvia > Venerida > Mactridae > Lutraria > Lutraria lutraria. The sequence continues at coordinate 26,859,633 of OZ026843.1, forward strand.
AAATCAACAATAAATGTCATGAAGGTACTTGTATAGAAACAGAGAAGAAAGGTCTGTGGGAATCAATCTGTGCTTGTTCTAAAGGTTTCTCTGGAGAGTTATGTCATTATGGTATGTACATTTCGAGGGTTCAACGCAACAGTGTCGTAACTCATATTGAAATAAGAACAAGTTATGACAGTATTGCGCTGAGTACTAAATTTTAGTACTTAAATTTTCAAGAGGATAATCTATTTATTCATTCTTATTATTAGACCTCAGGCATCTAATGATACAGGAGCATTCAGTGATTGCCATGTTCGTCCGTTCAATGTTAAGTAGATTTTACTATTTTATCTACAGAGGCTTATGAGTTTATTGATACAGCATTTTGTTAAAAAATGTACACTTTACACTGTTATGTTAAAGACAATGAAGTATTAAAGGATCGTAGAACCAGGACTTTCAAACTTGAAAATATTACACGTCTTGACAAATATATTGACTTAAATCTCTCTAGAATTAACATTGTTTATATTTTACAGTTATTCATCAAATTATTATTATTCAAAACAAGTTCTGGTACTCCAAGGATTTTGATGTGAATAAAATGTCTCGCTCTTTGTGTTCTGCATGTGAAAAAGTACCACAACATTAGTACTGTAATGCAGAAAATGTGTTATAATTACTTGATGATTGGAATTATCACTTTAAAATTTCCTCAGACACATAAAAATTTCCTCTCGATGGCGACATGTTGGAAAAACATATAATGTATAACCAATTAATTAATGAAACTTTATTTCAAGGAGGAAGACCAAAGGTGAGCACCTTGGTAAATCTACCATCCTTCCTCATCCTCAGCTGGACATGCTGCTTATCCAACTTGCAATATTTGTCTGGGCCCTGTAAAGATCGGCTCGGAACTTATGGTAGTTAGGGGCTAGTGATGTCTAGTCAGACTATTCCACCATGGAAACTTCTAGGAAGTTAGAATTGGTGTAAAAGCTATAACTTCATAACTTTCTGGGAATCTCCATGGTTACCTCCATGGTTGTATGGTCTCTGTCTTAAGTTATCACTAGTCCAGTGATTCTCACCAATTTTCCATAAAAAAGTTAAGATTAAAATTTAGGTCCATCAGATCACAGCAGCTACATGTATACATATTTGTTCATTCACTTAGCCTTTTTTTACTTTTAGGTAAACCCCATTTTTTGCCTTGTCATGGGTTTTATGGGGTTCAATGCCATCCCCATTACAGTAGTGTTTGTGTGTAGATATAAAACAAGTTGGGGCACCAAAAAAGTAACAAAAAGTGTGTATAAATTAATCTAAAATGAGGGAAAAAAATAGCATGAAATCAGAATGATTTTGCTTACTTATTGTAGTATTTGAAATACCACCCATGGTGTAAGTCTATCTAATTATGCTCTCCATATTATAGTGGCATATAATGCTCTAAATGTTTGTCACTTGTAATACTGATGAAAGTTTTGATATTTTTGTTCAGAAATGTTTCTCTGCGATCTCTGTGAGACAAAGAATATTGATGATTGTCTTGGTTTGAATGATAACTCGGCTCTCTGTCTCTGCACATTGTTCAAAGATCCACGGAAGTATGGTCTTAAACCACAGATATGCTATACTGACATAGCAAAGCCAGGTAAGTCTTTTAACAATTTGTTAAAAAATCACATGTTTTATCATTTTGCAGTCTGGAATCAGCAGTCTTCAAATTTAGCCCCAGACCTTGGACCAAGTCCACCAAAATGGCCTTCGGTCGAGAAAATCTAATTAGGTCAGTGGTCCGACGGTCCAGTAATTTTTTCAGTGATAATTTTACCATGTTTCAGAACAAAAAATCTTCATCACTCTTGAAAAATATGTTTTTTAGTCAAGTTATAATTACAGTACAACCTGTATGTAACAGATACTGTACTGTACAAAGTAATATTTTTGTTAGATTATAAACTGCAGAATAGTGTATTTTCTTTACATTGTTAATGATTTCTCAATAATGATCAGACTTTCAGTATTTCAGTACTTTGATTTACAGACAAACAAACTAACTGCAAAAATGGACGAAAAAAATGTGATCCCGGACAGAAATGTGTGCAGTATGCTAAAGTAACTGTATGTCAATGCCCTGCAGGTCAACTTCGTGGTAAGGATTGCAAACAGGGTAAGTCGCTACATTGAATTAGGTTTAGTTCGCTTTTTTTATAGTAAAGTACAACCTTAATATTAGGAACATCATTGGAACTAAAACGAATGGCTATAGTACTGTGGCTGTAATACCCCCCTTCGGGTCGCAGGATTCAAGCCATTGTTTAGGCAGGATGCGGGACTCAGTAGTGAAACGGATGGTGGAACTCACATTAATTTTGTTCTTAAATGGGATGCAGGACTCGCATCCTAAAATATGGAGGGACATAGGACTCAGCGAAAAAAAATAAAAGGGACACAGGACTCATGGGGAGGGGGGGTATTACATCCCCAGTATTGAAGATGCCGACATAATAGAGTAATATATTGAAAACTGGTAAAAAGTGGTTGTTTAAGTGAGCTGGTCTTTAATTTGAAGTACATGTAGCTGTATAATATAAGTCACTTTCGTTTGTTTTTGTTTTTATCGAGTTTTACGCCCCTTTTCAACAGTCTGAGTCATATGCGGTGGACAGTTCGCCTAATCATTGTTCCTCACAGGGAATAACCAGTACTAGACTCTCATCATCCGTGTGCTACTGCTTACTTTCTTACATTAAGAGACATGGTCTCAGTAGCTGGGCTCGAACCAAAGACCCTCTATCAGTGAGAGGTTACAGTGATTTGAAGTCAGCAACCTTAACCACATGACCATAGAGGCTGGTCTGTATAGTCACTTTATGAAGCTATGCTTTATATGTAAATGATATATGATGTATCACTCATTGTAATTTACAATTTTATATCCTTCAGAGGCTTATGTTCATGCAGTACTTCCCGAATTCCTTTTCCTTTTGCCTGGTGCTTGGCAGAGATGGGCCTACAGTAACCATTATTTAACTAGCTGGTGGCTCACCAACCGACTGTATCAGTTCTAACCCAGTCTCCACTGGGGTTCAAACCTTGCATTGTCTAAACTCTTGTCTGTTGTGTTGGCCAGTGTTCAGTGCCTTTATGTTGGTGTTGGTAAAGTATATCATTGATTAGATATGATGTAAAGAATATATTTGTTTCATCATTTATCTAGAGTATGCTCTCATAGATGCTGGTCAGGGCTCGTGTGTTGATACTGGTGGATTTGGACCTGTTTGTTTATGTCACAATTATCCAAATTTTGAGTACGGGTTTTGTAAACCAAAACTGAAAAAGACGAAGGCAAAGGGTAATGTTATTTATGTATTCACTGGGGTTTAAAGTCACACCAATAGTCAGGGTCATTTGCTTATTTTTTCTAGCTATAACACTGGTCGAAGTGTGACCAAAGGATATACCTGGGTAGAATCAATGACCTTCCATTAAGCTTGCTGGGCGACTTTCTTGCTTATTAAATTTGTCTAGTCCTTGGTAGGATTGCAGTGGTTTTTCACCATCTATAACAGAGGCCTATCTATTAAAGGCCTCTTCTCAATTGAATTTTTTTTTAAATCTTAGCAGTTTTCCCATAAGACCAAACCTACACCAGTGATTTTATTTCCCAAATCAATAGTTTTAGCGATAATTCTTTCCAAAATCAACAGACTAAGGCCTCTTCCCAATGAAGAGAGAAAAAACACTGGATTGTCTGTAATAGATTTATGATACTCAACTTAGGAGTTAAATTTAGGGGGAAAACTCTAATTTATTTTTACATTTTATTCTCATTCATTTTCATCTTTTTTCATCATAAGGAATGCTTTATGAAGTAATGTAAATTTTCTTGTATGTACATGCTTAACTCTGGGTTGCATTTTTTTTATTCAATAAAGTGACCATAAGGCTATCAGTACTTAACATTTTAACTAAATATGTATACAGTCAAACCTGTGAACAAAGTTCACCCTTTGGAAATATATAATGTGGCCTTTACTGACAGGTGGCCTTTATTAATGGGGTCATTCAGTTAAATATTTAATTACAGTTTTTGAAAGAATGGCCTTTATTCACAGGGTGGCCTTTATTCATAGGGTGGCCTTTATTCGGAGGTGACCTCTAACACACGTTTGACAGTTAATGGTAATTTACATTCTGTATAGCATATAATCTATATTTGATTGTTTGTTACAAGGAACATGTAAAGCAAGTGAAGATCTGTGTAAAAAGGGTACATGTATAGAAACTAAAATAAAGAACAATTGGACCAACCTTTGTTCTTGTCCTATTGGCTCAAGTGGAAATCTGTGTCATGAAGGTAAACAGTTAATGTCTTTGTCATGAACTTTAGAAGTGAAAGTCTCCATGAAGACAAGGGTTTAAAGTTATTGCAATGAAGGTATCACCTGAGGTCAAAATCTGTGTCTTAATCTGCTGTTACTGTTTTGTACTTAATCTTAGCTATCATTTGATCACAATATTATTTTAATACTTAATAAAAAAAATTTCTGATTTCATTAATTCCAATATAATTATGTCTAATTTTCAGAAATGTATCCATGTGAAAAATGTGAGAGTGATGCACGACTTGATTGCATAGGGTTTACAGATGGTACTGCTGTTTGCATCTGTGTTGAATTTAAAAAGAATATTCTAGTAGAAGAACCAGCCATTTGCTTCTACAAGAAGTTTGAAAAACGTAAGTGAAATCATTAAAATACAGTCAAACCTGTGGACAAAGGCCATCCTCGGGAAAGACAAAGTATGACCTTTAATGACAAGTGGCCTTATTCTGAATTATAATCAATGACGTTTTATTAAAAGCTCTACTGCTGGGTATTCATTTGGAGAAATTGGTACAACTAATATACCTATTTGCTGGGAAGAACATTATTCCTGGTACTGAATCTGGGAACACCTACTAGGTTAGAACTGCCTGCTGGCATACAAATGTGTGAAAGGACAAGGAAAATATTGAAGCCATTGCGGGGCTCAAACCAGGGACCTCCTGTGTGCAAGCCAGATGCTATACCAACTGATCTAATTGGGCTGGACAATATCACAGCCAAATTAATTATACAAATCCTATATGTTCCATTCTGCTACAAATGAAATTCTGTTAAAATTTGGCATTGAACCTGAAAAAAAAATGTTTTGTAGATAGACAATCTTTATGCAAACCAGGAAAGCATGATTGTGATTCAGGACAGGACTGTGTTAACTATGCACAATCTGGTGGAGATATTCAAGTCACCTGTCAGTGTCCAGTTGGGAAGAAACGAGGAAAGGAATGCAGAGAAGGTAAAATGTTCTTAGACTCTTTGGGAGGTGATTAACATGAGCTTCATTACCCTTAAAGCACTAAATTAACACAGATACAATGTATGGTTATCAATCATTTTGTGTTTAAATGTTGACTAGTAGCCTTTTTACGAATGATTATACGGGATGTATTATGTGAAACCCCATGGCAGGGGGCGGTGGTGTCCAGCACATTGTCCAGACTATAATTCAAATAGTGTGCATCAGATCTTCACCAAACTTGGTCAGAGTTGCATCTAGTTGATATCTATGTCAAGTAGGAATATGGGTTATGCCAGGTCTAAAACTAGGTGATAGGGTCACTAAGTGCATTTTACACATTCAACATGTTGTCCGGACTCTAATTCAAATAGTATTTATCCGATCTTCACCATACTTGGTCAGAAGTTGCATCTAGTTGATGTCTAGATCAAATTCAATATGGGTCATGCCATGTCTATAACTAGGTCATATGGTCACTTAGTGCATTTTCACACGATATACTGACTCTTATTGAAATAATGTACATCAGATCTTCACCAAACTTGGTCAGAAGTTGCATCTACATGATACCTAGGTCAACTTCCAATATGGATTATTTAGGGTCAAAAACTGGTTCACAGGGTCACTAAGTGCGTTTTTAACATTCAGCATAATGTCCGGACTCTTAATTCAAATAGTATTCATCCGATCTTCACCAAACTTGTTAACAGTTTGAACTAATTCAAACAGTTTTATTCAGATCCTCACCAAACTTGAATGAAATGTTTATGGGCATGAAATCTCATTCAAATTTGATAACCAACCCGATCGTCCCTGGCTTTTCTGATTATGCCCTTTTATGCATTGAAAATTTACCAAAAATGCAGTGTCCACCCTCTAAGTCGACCAATCAATCTTCATCAAACTTATTGAAAATGTTTATGGGCATAAGATCTTGGTGAGTTATGCCCCTTGATACAGTGTCTGCTCTCTAAGTTGACCGATTACCAATTGATCTTCACCAAACTGTGTAAATATATTTCTGGGCACAAGATATTGGTCAAGTTTGATAATCAGCATAATTGCCCCAGGCACTTGTCAGTTATGCCTCTTGATACATTGAAAATTGACTAAAAATGAAGTGTGCTGGAAGTGTTTATATTTCTCAGATCACAAGGCTGTCTGGATTTAGATGAAAAATGTGAATGGTGCTACATGTCATATTTATAAAATGTTGCTTATTTTAAAAAAGATATATAATTTGCCACTCATGGTATCCAATGGTAACCTTTAGACGGGCGTATTTTGTGAAATTTTGCACTCTTGTTTCAGTTACAATGTACAGTCAAACCTGTGTTAGTGACCATCTATGAATAAAGGCCACCCTGTGAATAAAGCAATTCTTTTAAAAACTGTCATTGATTATTTAGGAAAAAATTACCTCCGATATAAAGGCCACCTGTCAATAAAAGCCACATTATGTATTTCCCAAGGGTGGCCTTTGTTCACAAGTTTGATTGTACTTATGAAGTAATTTGCCTAAATAATTTCCTAAAATAATATATTCCATGTTTACTGTGTGCTCAGGGTCTTTTACAGGCTAGTCAGTTAAATGGACTTTGCTCAGCTCAAAGAAAAAGTTGAGCTAATGTGATCACTATGTCCTCTGTCTATGCTAAAAATTTAATATAGCTCATAAATCAGAAGCTATAAGAGGTAGCAACATAAAACTTCATAGGTGGATGGATCTCACTAAAGCAGTGATCAGGTCTGTGTTGGCACCACTTGTGGATCTCTTGTTTAGTTTAGATCAACCTGGTCCCAATGATGGTATTAATATCAAGATTTACTGTGTTTCAGAATACATGTTTGATACACCTGGTGGAAAATTTTCTTGTATTGACACTGGTAATCATGGAACACTTTGTATCTGTGAGAAGTATGGTCATGGAGTTGACAAATATGGCTTTTGCAAGCCTGAGCCTAAGTCTTAGGTTTTAATATGTTAGATTATAGAAATATCATTAATAAATAGAATGAGGTTCAAGTATGTTAAGTTCATTTTACTAAGTTCTTGTTTATTGATAATCATCACCTCGTTTTAGATACAGTGTAACCTCCATGAATTGTCACTTCTAAATAACAGCCACGTCCCTGTTACAACCAATATATAGTATATATACTTGCAAGTGTCATTTGTCTTTGTTTACCGATTAGCAGTCACGCGTGTAATTGTACAGGATTCACTCGGAAAAACATGTTGGGTTTTGTAGTAAACAAAAAGTCTTGAACAATTAGGTAGAATCAATTAAGAGCGTAACTATGCATGTGTATGTCGATCTCCACATTATTGTTGTAAAGTCATGTACGTAGTAAAACACAATTTTTCAGTGGTAATAAACATAAATTGGAAGAAATTGCATAACAATGTGCTGGAAATGACAATAAAAATCTTTATTGAGTTATGTCGGAATGTATCTTTCTTAATTTTATCATTGTTTGTCTACTAGCTCTCGATGCATTATTATTACGCTTTTAAAAAGGTAATTGTTGAACCATCTTCAACGTATAATATGTAGAAGTGTTGAATATTGGTACATACTGTTATAGTAATTTCATACGTAAGGATAGATTTCAGAATTATTATAAAGTTCTCTGAAAAACGGAACTCTCAGAGAAACGGACTTTTGGCCCAGTCCAGAAGGGATCTGGTTTTCAGGAGTTGTACTGTACTACCGAACTGACGTTTATTACTCTATTTTCACTCCCTCAGACCGCCACCTCCTTACAACAGCCAATTTTGTCATTCCCTTTTGTGGCTGATGTATTGAAGTTACACAGTATGAAATTACAATGCTGTAAACATGGCATTGCAAAACACAGCATACGAAACTCATGCTGGGGACATTGCTTCATTCTAGAGCTAGACTACTCTTGGAGTTTCAAGTTGACTTAAACCAACACTGTGGTCTTTACAGTTACTAACTTGACTCCCTTCTTATAAAAATGATTTCATATTTGATCACATGATGTGTGAATATTATGTGGAGATCCACATACACATCACCGTACTTTTAGTCAAATTAACAATTCTCATAAAAGTGTCCTTTGCTTGTGATTTAATTGTAACAGCTAAGGACGAAGTTTATATTCAAATTCTCCCATGTAACGTAATTCTTCTGGTGCGTCCACTCTGAGAACAATGTCATGTTTATTTGTTGTAGTAGTACAAGCCCAGTGATCTGAAAATATAAATGTGGGAATTTGGCACTTGGAAATCACATAGGCCAGGTTTTTTTTGTTTAAATCACTCATCTTGACTGATGATTCACTGATGAAGACGATACTGTTGGACTGATATAAAGTGCAAAGGGAATGGTATGACTGCTTGCACACTAAGATGGCCTTAATGTAACGTGGTTGCTTGTACACTAAGACGCCCTTAATGTAATATGACTGATTGTATACTAAGATGACCTTAATGTAACATGACTGCTTGCATACTAAGATGACCTTAATGTAACATGACTGCTTGCATACTTAGATGACCTTAATGTAATATGACTGCTTGCATACTTAGATGACCTTAATTTAACATGACTGCTTGCATACTAAGATGGCCTTAATGTAACTTGCAATGGAGTGCTTGTATACTAAGATGACCTTAATGTTACATGACTGCTTGCATACTAAAATGACCTTAATGTAATATGACTGCTTGCATACTTAGATGACCTTAATGTAATATGACTGATTGTATACTAAGATGACCTTAATGTAACATGACTGCTTGCATACTAAGATGACCTTAATGTAATATGACTGCTTGTATATTAAGATGACCTTAATGTAACATGTATGCTCTCATACTAAGATGGCCTTAATGTAACTTGCAATGGAGTGCTTGAATACTAAGATGGCCTTACTGTAACATGAGTGCTTGAATACAAAGATGGCCTTAATGTAACATGAGTGCTTTTATACTAAGATGGCCTTAATGTAACAAGAGTGCTTGCACAATAAGGTGAAAAAAGAAAGATATTGTAAAATTACGACTAAAACATATTCATACTACAACATTAAAAGCTGATGACCTATGCAGCTAAATAAAAATCAAACTACCATAATCAAATGGTCCAATGACAATATTGTTATCTGTGTCAGTAATTGTAAACGCATCTCCACCAAGTCTGTCACGAACACATATAGAAGTTGGTGTCTAGAATATAAAACATTATCTCCACAATGCACTTCATTAAATAAAACTAATTATGGTCATTATAGCTTGCAAAAGCTGTCCCACTTAGTTCAATAAGTAGAATGCTTTAAGTCTTCAAATAGGTGTTTATGAATTCAAAGCGTAGGCGTGGGCATGTTCTCGGAAGATTGTGTTAAAGGACGATTCATTCGCCGCTGCAGATCAGTAATGTTACTGTTCCGTTGTTACTGGCGGTGAGAAATATCAGTACTGGTGAATCCTTAAAACTGGTAAGATTAAATGCCTCAATGATACTGCTGAGTACAATTCTGAGCAAAATCAAACATTTTGGATTCTAGAGCTAACAATAGACGATTACAATAATGTTCATTGATATGAATAAACCGTGTTTACTTGGCAATCGCGATATTTCTCTGTGATTTAAAGTAAATAAGACCAATGAGATAATCCACCAATGTACATTTTTTGTATGCCAGTATGTGTTACCATTATCACGTAGAATGTACCACAAACTGTATTGAACATGAAGAAAAACCATCACGCCTCGGTACAGGTTACCGATCTGTACTCATTGATGCTCTTAGGATGTACATTTTTTTATCTTACGCCATGAGTAAGAATCTATCAAATGAGCTTTTAGTGCACCGAGATGGACTAAGTACAACGCGTATTGCTCTGACAACCGTTTTATGTATAAATGACAGCTCGAACAGATTAACTTACCATATGCATGTTATTGAACTTGACCATAGCGTGTCCCCGTGGGTAATCCCATCTGAAAGTTCCATTTCTGCACGAAGCTGGGACTAGAACGTCAGTGGTAAAATCTGGGCTGTCTGGTATGCTACAAACACCATTTTTTAAGCAAAAAAATGTTCATACACGGATCGAGTAACGAAAGATTTCCACAATAATAGAATACCAGAAGTGATTGTAGAGAACAATGTACATGTCGACATGTAAACTGTCTTAAAGCCATATTAGTGGTTATACGTATTTCTCGCGACTGTACACTGTACGTTAGTTATCATTACCTTATACTTTTACAGATATGTATGACACAACTAAAATAGTATTTTTGGAATGACAAGTGTCACGTTTTAAACGTCCATGATTAATATAGAAATAAATAGGGAAAACATTAGTACTGCTATGCAGAAATTAAGGCTAAAGACGGGGGTTGTGGGTTCGAATTCCGCCATTGGCGGACATTAACCGGAACCTTAGCAAACCCTTCTTTCGGCGCGGTTACTGGTCAGAATCCAGGAGGTAGTTATCGGGTGTAGTCAATATAAGTTGTAGGAACTTACTCCACAACCAATGTAAAATAAATAAGTTTAAACGTGTTGAGCACTTTAGACAAAGTAGTACAGTCACATTCGATGTAAGTTATTTGATAGAGACAATATATGTGTCTTACCCGCCTTTGTAGCTAGGGTATACATCACATGGATCATCATACAGAAAACCTGATACGGTCACTACACACAGAAGAAAGAAACAGTGTTTTAGTAACATATTGAACAATAACAACATCCTATATGACAGAGAAGCTCCCTTTCGGTCAATATATAATTAGTTCAGATATCTTAGATATAAAATTTTAAATATACAACACATAATTAAAACTTTGACGTTTGACTCTCGATGTTTTAGTCATTGATCCATCGTTTTAGTTTTAAGGCATCATTCTTGTATAATGAATGTGTGAACTTGAAAATAGTTGTGTATGTTTGGATCAAATGGAGACTAACAAAGTGCATCCAGAATGCAACACATGTTTATCATTGTCCGGCCCGGTAGAACAACGTTTAAATGTTGGACTTTCTACAATACCGAAACACTGACTATGTATTGGTACCCTATTTGATTTGATAATGTTTATCAAATATCAAATCGTCTGTGCCTTTTTAATATATCGTAACCATTTCTACAACCACTTACTATGTACTCGTATATTACTAACTGCCGAGTGACATATGTTGTAATGGCTTAGGCTACTATCCATGCTTGTATCACATTTTCGTTTTTAGTTGTGTTTAAAATATGTATGTTTATAAGTGCAAGTTATTACTAGTTGTTTACTTAAATTTGATTTTCTCAGACGACTGCTTGAAAAGTGATGAACTCTTATTATATACATGTGTCTTATTATATATGCCTTAAAACCTCAGAATAGTGAAAATGCAAAGCTGATATTCTGGCTTTAGGATATCAAGTTTTATAGTGTTGGACTCGTGATGATACAATGTCTTCATTTCATTATGAAGTTCTGCGTGTCTGTTTGATCTGTTACCACCGAAAACTGTGATCATCATGTCCCGCCTCTGTGGTCGAGTGGTTAACGTCACTGACTTCAAATCACTGTAACCTCTCACTGATAGAGGGTTGTGGGATCGTGCCCCGCTACCGACCATGTCTCTTTATGTGAGAAAGTAGGCAGTTGCTTACGGAGGATGGGAGTCTAGTACTGGTTCTTCCCATAAGCGACGATTATGTGAACTGTCTGCCTGCTCAAACGGGGCGTACAACTCGATATAAACAAACAAGATTCAACTTAAAGTAGTAGATAAATTAATAAATAAATAAATAAAACTATATTTACAAAACAAGCTGCAGCAAGAGTTGTTAGTGAAATAAATGATATCTTAGCTACGAGCAGTCAATGAAACGGTCCGTGATACTGAACTTGTGAGATCCCCACGTTCTTTGGCACTGTCGTCAGTTATACACAGCTGACTAAACATTCTCTTACGATCTTATCATAATTAAAGTGAGAAGAAAGAATTAGATGATTTTGCATGTTCTTGGGAAAAGTTTTTTTATCATATTGAAAGAAACTATTAGACAAGGGTTTGCTATCTTTGTACAACAGTGTAGAATAGCGTGTGTTCCATTTATTGTATTATGTGTACAATGATTCGTTAATGATAACGTGACCTCGTACATACAATATTAAGGCAAATTCTTCAAAGTGACCTCTTAGATAAATACAAGACTTGTGACAAGCCCAGACAAACACACTCGTGACACGTTTCGTTGATTTAGTACTAACACTTGTTGTTTCAACCTTTATTTTCATGAAAATGACCAATTGCTTTCACAATGTTTGAGTCAAATGTTGGCCCCGTACGCCAAACATCAAATGTACATCATGTCCTCATTCATACTGAAAAGTCAACGATTCTCATCATTTTCTTTTATTTGTGAGGTTATTACAGTTAACGAACAAGCTTATATTTAAATATTGCAACATAACGTTTTTCTTTTGGTGCATTCACTCTAAGAATAATCTCAGTTTTATTTGTTCTAGCAGTACAAGCCCAGCGATCTGAAAATATAAATATGGATTTTTCTCTTTATAAACAAACTGGAAATATAACTGTAATTTTTTTTCTGTATTTCAATACATTAAATATATAAATGTGGATTTTTTTTCTTTACAAAGCCAGAGAAAGGAAAATTTAGAAAGTTTTCTCTTTGTGAACATTTGAAAATATATGTGTGAAGTTTACATTTTGTAAAAAAAACTGAAGACTTTTACAAATGTACATTTTTTAACTTATGTAAACACAGAAAATATAAAAGTGTTTTCATGGATGCCCCATAAAGGCAAACTGGATAGTAAGACCGTGATATTTGACCTATTGAACTACAATTCAATAGACGTCATCTACATGCGATGACCAACCTCCAAACCAAGTCTGATGATCTTAGGACCAATCGTTCTCAAGTTATTGGTCGGACAAGGTATTTTTGCTGAAGATCATTGTGATCTTGACCTTTGACGTACTGACCTTAAAATTAATAGGGGGCCATCTACATTGATAATCAACCTCCCAACCAAATATGAGGATCTGATGCCTACTCTTTCTCTAGATTTTAGCAGGACAGGCTTTGCTTACGGACCGATCGACGAATGACCGACCGACCGGCATGTGCAAAGCAATGTGCCTCATTTTCTGCGAAAGGGGCATAAAAAGCAGGCAATCAGAAACAAACGATTGCAATAGGGCATGAAGCCCACTGAGATGGTCTGACACACAAAGAAAAGTCATTGTTAGGTTACGACTTGAGCATATATTATGCTACAACACGAAAAGCTAATGCACTAAGCAGCAGAATAAAAGTAGTTTACCATTAACAAATGGTCCAACGACTGCCTTCGTATTTGTATCTATAATGGTAAATATATTGCCATCCAGGCTGTCACGAACACATATTGAAGTAAGTGTCTGAAATATAAAACACTATCTTCATCATAAACTTCATTAAATAAAAGATTCAATGGTCATTTTGTTTTAAAAAGCCAACCATTTTGCTCAATATAGTTAGAACGTTAGGTCCACGACCACTAGTTGGTGATTTTAAATCGTAGGCATGCGCATGTTCACTGAGGATTGGGTTGAAGACACTGCGTCGGAGACAAGTTAGGATAACCTCGGAACATTCATGTAAAATATTGGACAGTTGCTTACGGATAACAAAGTCCGCACTAGTGTTGAATCCTGGAAACTGGATAGCTTCATTGTCCAAAGATTATTAGTGCTGAGTACAGACACAACATAATTTAAAAGATCATTAGAAGTTTTGTTGTTAAAATGACATTCGAATTAGATGCTATCAACAGATCTGATACTTTATCATGTATTTGTAGTTTCTCAACGCACCGCAAACGGTTGTTAACATGATAATATAAAAAAACATGCCTGCTAACACAAACATGCACCAATGCAGATTCTCACTATGTAACATCCGATGCCTTTGGAAGGTATACCTTCATCATCTGGACCTGGGGCTAGAATCTTTCATATAAGCAAGCTTCTATTGCACAAACATTGTCTACAACATTTGTTACTCCTTTGTCAACAGACATGTGTCGCTCCTTTGTCATCAACATGTGTTGCTCCTTTGTCAACAGACATGTGTTGCTCCTTTGTCATTAACATGTGTTGCTCCTTTGTCAACAACATTTGTTGCTCCTTTGTCAACAACATTAAATTTGTTGCTCCTACAATTTACGAACAGCTATTCTTTAAAATGACTAGAAACAGAACGACTTACCCTTTGCGTGTTGTTGAACTTCACCATAGCGTGTCCCCGCGGATGGTGCCATCTGAAAGTACCTGTTCTGCACGAAGCTAGGACTTGAACTTCAGTGCTAAAATCTGGGTTCTTTGGTATGCTGCAAGATCATTATGATAAATGTAGTGTCCATATGTTAACTATATCTGTAGCGTCTACAATGTATCATATTACAATGCCTGCATACTCTCTTTATCTCATAATTATATACTTTAGTTGTCTCCCATCCTTCGCAGCAATAAAACGTACACAGTATTTATGGTGTTCTTCAATGTGTAAATAAATATAACACACACATATATAGAAACAGTACAATAAAGATTTTATGATACAGAGTAACGAACTTTTGTTCGCGATTATAGAATACTAAAAGTGATTGTAGAATATCGACATGCAAGGTTTAAGCCAAGAAATGACGTCTTAGTCACGATCCGACGGTATTGAGTATCATTTTGTTAATATGCATGATACGACTAAAATTAATTTTCTTGAAATGGCCAGTGTCATGTTTTAAACGTCTATGATAAATGCAGAAATACAAAATGTATAAATGGTAAAAAGGGTGGATGCGTTGTTACTACAGAAAGGATCTAAGGTTTTGCTTTCGATCAAATGATACGGTCTCACATATGGTGTAAACGATGTAACAGAGGCATTGTAAGTGTCTTACCCTCCTTTGTATCGAGGACGAACATCACATGGACCATTAAACAGAAGACCTGATACGGTTACTAAATAGAGCAAAAAGAAACAGTATTTTAGCAAAATATTGCACGAAACAACAATTCATACGACAAAATCACTCACTTTTTGTCTGTTTATAGTTAGTTAAGATAGCTTAATTATAAATTCCTTATAAATCACATAATTGAAGCTTGGACGTTGATGAATGACCATCACTCTAAAACAGTTTCTTGGAATAAAAAACTAGGATTTAAGAAAATTAGTAAATTAATTCGATGAAATGTTAAACCATTTACCTCCCGATAGTATTACAGCCAGACAGAAACAGAAAACAGTTATTTCAAATCGCACCATTATTTATTGTTCTTTTCCTATTGGCTTATAAATGAAACTTTTACAACTCTGTCGTCTTTTCCAGAATGTGTGAATACATTGATAAAACTTTCGCTATACATATATATACACGTAACTACCAATCCCAGATGTTACGGAACTATCAATCTAAAAATATGTACAAGCGTGTGACATCCGCAAAATAAAATACACTGTTACCTAATGGTGTCAACGACGTTTTTTCGCCCTAGGATTTTTATGAAACAACAGTTTAATTAGTCATTCAAATTTCTAAAAAACGATGACGTTGTTCATTTCTTGATACACATCCTGAAACGGATCTCGGGAAATTTTGTTGCTGAAACTGTTGTGTAAATATACCACATTCAATTCCATATTCAGGCCCGTATGTAGCAAGGAGGGGGTAATTTTAAAGTGGAGGGATAGAGAGAAACATTTAGCCTCATTTAATGACCAGTGCAGTCGAAATTACTAGTGTCTCCCTCTGTCACCCCCGGTTCCTACGTCCCTGATATTTGTAACAAATTGAAGCTTGCCATCAATCAAATATAGCTACAGGCTATAAGACATATTTTCATTAACATAGACATCAACTGTGCTGTAGAATCATTGTTGCGTAACTAATAAGTACAGTTAGATAAGCATGACTTGCACATTAAATCTGAATTTCTATTTTAAACCTCTGTTATACTGTCACAAGTTTACGAGTTTATTTCGTATGTACTTCGTTTGCATTTACAACAGCTGCATGATAAGTATGGGAGACGGACAAACATCCCCCGGGACAAAAGCCCTCCCAAGTGTTTTAACATTGGTGGACGACCCCCCCCCCAACGATTTATTTTTCAATGGAAACGAAAAACCCTATGATTTTTCAATGCAGACGTAAACCCCTGTGTTTTTTCAAGGCCGACGCACCCCCTCCCCCGGTTTTTTGTCAAGATGGACTGTATACAATTATTTACTTGTTAACTCTTTTTTCACTCATTCTACGATAGTTTGAGCAATTCTTTTTTTAAGCTGTCCCCGATCAATTAAGGACAGACATGGCAGGAAATGTTTGTAAAATCGTTATCTTTTTGTTGACAATTATCATATTCATTAGAAAAATGGTGTATACGGTCCAACATTATCATGGTTAAAATTTGTCGGATCTACAAAGCAGCATATTAGGCCTTATTTTGCCTGTCCCTGTACACAGTATATTAGTTTGTCACTCTATAGCTACTCTTATAAATGTTTCAGCGATGAAAGGTAGTGTTTTTACTTTATATTAGGTGGTAAACAATGTATTTTATGTTTAATTGAAAATGGTACAGCTTGGTTTCTCGTGTTATACAAGATGTCAGCCTGTCCCTGTTTTTGAAATAAGATACGTTACACGACATTAACTCAACTTTTTACTGTACAGATTTCCATTACTGTTATGCAAACAAATGTTTTCACTACCTACAATGATCACTTCTTTGAAAAATAAACACATTAATCCTTGGAACATGGTCAGATAAAAGATTTAAGACAGTTCTTAGCGCTAGCTGGAATTATTAAAATATTTTCGTCAGATACGTTACATGATATTTCAACTGTATAATCAACTGTTTACATTTGAATGTAAAAAGCTGACAAAATTACGACATCTTAAGGTGTAACATTGTTTAATAACACAAAGTTTATATTGAGCTAACCATAATTATTTTAAGGTCCCTGTTAATATACTCGGTACATAAGATACGTTGAAATAATATACGTTACATCAATTATACAAACAAGTCAACTAGCTTTTCAATCACGCACATATTGGTTATGAGCGGATGATCTTCAAATTTACTTCCACCGGAAACATGTAGCTGTTCGTTTTGCCTAAGTTTGAAAAGTTTGAATCGCGGGAATAGTTTTAAATCAAATATTCCATAAAGAGGTTAGTAAAACTTTACTGGCCAGTTTGTTGAAGATTATTTGCTGCTGTTTCTTGACATTAACAATGGATACAGTAATAGAAATCAAATTATGAATACTACGATAAGTGACAAAGGTGACTTACACTCAAATAGTAGCGTAACGTATCTTATTGAATATAACGTACCTTATCAAGCTTATATATGTGATACAGACAAAACTAACATAATTTCGATACATTCATTGGTAAAGTATGTTTTAAACTGTTCATGTTATTAAAATAAAACTGTTGCTGGTCGTTTGAAATGCATAAAACTCATACTGTATACCAAAACGTATCTTACTTTTACACAACGTATCTTATTTTTACATAACGTATTTTATTTTTACATAACGTATCTTACCAATTTTAAATTCTTTGTAATCATTTCGTGGAAATTCTAGTTTACGTCTAATTTGGAGCAAATACAGATACTTAATACCGTATTAGTGTCGTTATACTTTTTAAAAAATGACAAAATCTGAGGCGAGAGGCAAAGAGAGAACAGAGAAATATAAAAAAAATATCACAAAACAATAGGCGACCACAGACTGAAAAAGGATAGATCTATATTGATAGTAAGAAAATGAAGATCGTGAATATTTAGATGTCCACAGATAAATACATAGATATAATTATGCAAGGACATTATGATCATTTCCTAAATCATAAGAGCTTGTGTGAAAGCCAAATACTCAGCTCTTTGAGAATTAAAAGCAATATAGATGACACACATTTAGCTAATCATTTTTAAAATTGGTAAACAAATACATTTCGCAGAAAATTTCAATAGTGGTGTAGTTTACGAGATTCAAAGCGCATACATTTGTATTTGTTTTACATAGTAAATTGTTTGTACAATCCATACAGTTTTAAAAGTAAAACTCTTACAGAAACATCATTTTAAGTACATTGTGCATATTAACTTGTGTAAACATTTTATGACTTTAACTGAAAACAATGATTGTAGATTCTAAAAAATATTTTTGATGTTGTTATGTGTTTATGATGTTGCACTATTTTTTTTCAATACTGTTTAAATTATGAAACTTATTTAGCTTCACATACAAATTTAATACCACGGTGTAAGATACGTTACACGTTTTATATGCGCCTTTTTGTAACTGTTAATTACTTGTATTAAGCCTGGTATTCAAACTTTATCACATACATGTAGCTGGAGTATTGAGAGACATTTTATAACGTTTCGAGCGTTCTATTTCGTAAATCACAACGTTTACAGGTAATGGAGTATCATGTAATTATACATGTATTAAAAATCTTATGGCACGTTTATTTGTATCCGAAATCACAGTAAGATTTTCTTCATATTTTACAAAATTGCAGTTTAGTAGACTTCAAAATGCCTTTCTCATACCATTTATAAAAAATAAATTGTATTGTGTGTATATGTAATCTCTATATATTGGCGATTGTGCTCTGTAACGTATTTTATTATGTATATTACCATGATCGATTTGAGTTATTACAACATTAAATCCAAGGTCTGTTTGGGGACACCAGACATGTTTTTAATATGGTCATATGTTGTTCTTTTTTATGAAAGTATTTAAGTTCTTTTCTGAAATAGTCAATATTTTGGTTTTACTTTTTTTTATTTGTACCTTTTCACGTAGAATGAGTGTTTTTATAATTTAGGTTAAATCATGGTGAATTTTATTCAACGCAACTGTTAAGTACATGTATTTGCAAGACTTTCTTCCGAAATTGTATGGGAGAGAACAGATTATTTTATTTTCTATATTGTAGTGGTCATGGTCATTATGTTGGTTTAATGATCATATTGACATTACATTAACGTACGTAGAGCTGGGACGAGTACTCGAGTACCCGGGTATCGGGTCGAGTAATGCTACTACCCGGGTACCCTTGATATAGAACACTCCATATTAAACTCGTTTTGATTTTTTATCAAACAAATCATACATATTGATCAGACGTATTCATGATTTTTTGTCTACCTTACTGGGCACTATTTTACGACAATATGGCCGATTTCCATATAAAATTAAACTTACCAACGAATACAAATCCCGTGTTTAGCTGCTCCGAAGAGTTTGAAGTATTGTTCTGATGGTCAAAATATTAACACCGATATGTTTTCATCCATTTATTATTGTTAACTCACTTCCACAGTATATCAGTTTTAATACTGCAAGTAAAATGACCACACGTACAAGTATATTTACCGTTATTTAACCCAATTTCTCATTAGTAAAGGTTGGTAAATTTTGGAGCATGGGGAGGCAGGGAAGGTTCGGAACTAGGTTCCTGAACATTTCCAGTAACGTCAGGCTCTGACTTTACGGACACAGGTGGTGGCACACAGACATATAGGAAGGCTTTGAGTCGGACACATGTAACTTTGTTCTGCTATATCTAATCAACTCAAGGTCGCAGATATTGCATTTTGTCTTCGGTTCATCGCTAAGAATCGTGAAATACAATGTATTGCTTGCCAAAACTTGGCTTTTTGTGCAGTTTGGTTGTTTGCCATTTTATTTAAAAAATATTAAGTACCAGGATGCAGGAATGATGGCTCGTTCTAGAAAAATAGCGAGTACTCGGGTACTCGCGGGTAATATGGTCCCGGGTACCCGGGTCAAAATGTCTACCCGTCCCAGCTCTAAACGTACGTATAGTTTTTATCCTCTTTGGTAAAAATCAAGGGGGGGGGGCTTTTGTCCGGAGGGGTTTGTGTCCTTCATTCGGTAAAATATGGAAATTTGCAAATACATGTTATTTCTGGAATAGATATACAGGGTTTATTATAATTATTAATTTTGTTTCATGTGTATTTATGTTTATAAGCTAATTTGTAATTAGTGGGATAAACTCATCATTTTGATTGGGCTTATGTTCTTGTTTTAGTGTTTTTTGTAAATATATGCATTGTACTAAGAGATCGTACACATCTCCAATTCCTGAGTTGCATAATGTACATACTCGTTAGTTTGAGTTAATCTGATTCCATGCACTTGTTTCTATGGTTTCTTGTCTGAAAATTAAAGATAAGTAAAAAAATACGGAGTCTTGTTCAAATACTTCAAATTGAATTGTAGTTTAAGCATTTTCTTGAATTACTGATATCGAATTAATTAAAACTTACTGTAACAGAACGGGGGGGGGGGGGGGTCGCGGATGTTTGTGAGATTGAGACTTATCACACGCTAGAACCTGTGGTATATCATAAATGCCTGTGTTTAGTACATATTTTATTTAAAACTGGTATTTAATCATATTTATCTATGGTTACAGTAAAAATTGAAGGAACTGTAATGTACATATTTCATGAATGTGTGAACAAGTTATGTTTGATTAAATACTTGATGCGAGTTGTTGTTTGGGACTGTGTTCATCGGATCATGAGGACATAACACCAACCTGTCGGATAAATAATGTAGATTGTCGTCAGCCTCATGGTCCCGTTAAAATCCTGTCAGAAACACGCCGTGACTTCGCCCTGGTTCCATTTTGTATTCGAACTGCAACTGTGGGTAATTGATCAAGGTAAAATCTCATTTTCTTTGCTTGACTGGAAATTACTAAAATCTTATACTGAGTTATTATATTTATGGCAAATTTAAATAGCGGATAACTTGCATTGTGCCTTGTATTTATACCCTTCCATGTTTATCTGCTGACGTTCGTCAATTGTCATCAATGATTCGTATGGACGATTTGAAGAAAGAAAAGTAGATAATTTCATCATCAAATAATTTATTATAGTAACAGAACAATTAAATTAATGGAAGTATTAAATTCTTGCAGATAAAAGAGCAGTTTTGGAAATTTCCTGTTATCATATTATAAATGCAGCAAGTAATGTACCATTATTATTTTATCATGGCTGTATCATTTTGTGAGAACGTTAACATTTATTTATCATCGAAAAAAAAACTTTTCAACGATTATAAAATAGTTAAGTTTTTTATGTACATAAATGTAGGATTTGTAATAAGTTAAGTGAATTTTAAGCGAAATGGATATTTATTATGCGATTGAAGACTGGTATTTGTAATGCAGTAGTACAAATGTATACACATGTATGTGTTTATAATGTTATGTACATTTCTAACATTTCTTTATTCCGGTTGCACATCTCGAAATAAATGTTCGTCTGGCCTTGCATATGGTTATGTGTTTTTTATTGCGGTTTACATTCAATTAAAGACGATATATTTGATTGTAATTGATAATCACTGGCTCATTAATTAATGAATTAACTGTTTATCACGTGATCATAACAACGTGATTTTTTTGCTGTTTAAAGAAGTCGACATTGCCTTGTTTTAAACACCTGGAAAAGCTTACGAGTAAATTCGGACACCATTGACTTGTCTTGGGTATATAACACTATTACATCATTTCGGAAGTATTTTGTTCAGTTTTTTCCTTCATCTTCCATGCAATTGTTAAACTAGTTCAGTTCCTGTTCCATGTTGCAGTGTAAGTCTATGTAAGTTATGTTTCCAGGAGTACTTTGATTAATGCAGGTGTTTTTATTGTTTTTCAGGAGAAATGATAGGAAATTGGAGTGGGGAATTGTCGCTTGTGGTAGAAAATTGGAGTGGGGAATTGTCGCTTGTGGTAGGAAATTAGAGTGGGGAATTGTCGCTTGTGGTAGGAAATTGGAGTGGGGAATTGTCGCTTGTGATAGGAAATTGGATAGGGGAAATTGTCGCTTGTGGTGTACCCGAGTGATTGTAGAAAGTGTAAATTGCACTTTGATGTTGATATCAATTATTTCATTAACATGCACGGTCACATATTATTTTTATTATTTCATATAACTACTTACACATAAAAAAATACGAAAAAAGAAATAAAACAATGTAATTTACGCATATGGTAATAGTCAGGACTGGTGTTAATTTATACTTATAAGTACATTTTTTTGACGTATACATAAAGTGCATAGTCATACAAATGATGTAACATACGAATGAAAACTAAATAATAAATAAGTAAATCAGTTTCTTATGCTTGTGAGTTTATTACAATTTACGGACAAGTTTATATTCAAATGCTCCAAAATAACGCCATTCGTCCGGTGCATCCACTTTAAGAACAATTTCACGTTTATTTGTTGTATTAGTACAAGCCCAGTGGTCTGAAAATATAAATGAAGACAATTTTCTCTTCATAAAACAAATAGAAACGTGCATAAGGATATTGTTCTATAAGAACATATTGAAAATATAAATATGTGAAGTTTACTGATAGTACAAAATGTAGTAAAACGAAAGAACTATATAAATGTGGAAATGTTGGTTTATGTAAACACTGAATACGTGTAAGTGGAGAGTTTTTTCTTTGTAAGCGTACTGAAAATTAAATGTGAAAAGTTTTCTCTTTATAAACGCATGGGAAATATGAATATGGAAAATTTACTCTTTGCAATACTATAAATACAAATTAATATATAAATGTGAAAAGTTAAATCTTTGTAAACAAACCAATTATGTAAATGTGTGAAAAGTTAATAATTTGTAGAACAGTTTAACATAATTAATGGTCCAACGACCGCGTTGTCTGTTGCGGAAGGGAAAGACTGCCCACTAAGAAGGTCTTATACAAGTAAAAGTCATTGTAAAGTTGCGACTTAAAACACACATAAAAGCTGATGAACTGGCAGCGGAATAAAAATAATTTTTTACCATACTCAAATGGCGCAACGACTTCGTTCTTAGTTGTATCAGTAATGGTAAAGATATGGCCACCCAGACGGTCACGAACACATATTGAAGTTAGTGCCTGGAATATAAAACATAAAACATTATTTTTTAAAAATTGCTACGACCATTTTGGCAACTTCCACCTACTCGGCCAATATAGGTATAACTGTAGGTCTATGAATTCAAATCGTAGGCATGCGCATGTTCCTGATATTTAGGTTAACAGAAGACACTGCGCCGTAGACAATTTATCCCCAACTGCAGGATATTCATGTAAAGAATGTTGGCTGTTACTTGCTGATAACAATTAAATGTCCATACTCATGTTGAATCTTTGAATCTGGATAGCATAACTGTGCATTGATTTAAAACTGACATACTGCTGAGTAAATGCATAAACGAATTTACAGGATTACTAGAATGTTTACTGTTAAAATGGTATATAAATTAAGTTCTAGCAACAGATACTAGTACTGAACTTCATGTACTCGAAGTGTTCCGACAAAGTGAGTCATCATGATATTTCTCTATACAATTTGTGAGTTAAAGTCAATTGCCAAAGTAGGAGAATCCATCAATGCATGCCCGTGTATGATTCCAATATTATCACTTGGAATGAGCACAAACAGTAATAAAATTGAGAAATAAAGTAAGAAACTCATGCTCACTAACCCAAACATGCATGCCTTCTTACAGGTTCCAATTAGCAATATCCATCGCAAGACCCGCCTCCGTGGTCGAGTGGTTAAAGTCGCTGACTTCAAATAACTAACCTCTCACTGATAGAGGGTCGTGGGTTCGAGCTACCGACCGTGTGTCTTTATGTGATAAATTAAGGAGTTGCTTACGGAGGTTGGGTGTCTAGTACTGGTTTTTCCCAAGAACGATGATTAGGTGATCAGCTGTCAGCCTCATATGACTCTGACTGTTGAAAAGGGGCGTACAACCCGAAATAAACAAAACAAACAAAATACCCGTTGTATTTGAAAGGTATGCATTCGTCCTCTGGTCTGTTGGCTAGAACAGTTATTTATATAAATGAGGGAGAACATAATGACTTACCTTACGTGTGTTATTGAACGTAACCATAGTGTGACCCCGCGGATAACTCCAAATGAAAGCTCCCTTTCTGCACGTAGCTGGGACTTTAACTTCAATGGTAAAATCTGAGCTTTCTGGTAGGCCTATGCTGCAAAATTATTTTAATAAAACAAATTATGATATCATCTATCTATGATACAGAGTAACGAACGTTTTTTTGCGCGGTTATAGAAGACCTGAATAAACTGGAGAAGAGTCGGCATGCATTTAGTCTTTTTCAATATTCGACTATGTTGGTTATGGTTCTATTGTCATACTCTAACTTTGTATGATACAACTAGGATAGTTTTCTTTGTAACGAAAAGTGTCATGTTTAAACGTCTATGACAAATGAAAACATATTGGCAAACCAGCGAAGAAAAGAAAGACAAAATGTGGCCTTTATTGACAGATAGTCCTTAAACGCAGGTCATATTGTTCTAACTAGTCAATGACGTGTTTTAGAAGAATGCCCTTAATTCACATAGTTGTCTCAAAGTTTATTCATAGGTGACCCCTTACCCATGTTTGACTTACACCATATATACTACTTTACAGAAATTATCTTAGGTTTTGCGTTCGCTGAGATGGTGCAATCATGTTCGGTGAAAGTTATTTAACAGCAACAATATAAGTCTATCTTACCCGTCTGGATATCGAGGACGAACTACACACGGACCTTTAAACACATAACCAGAAACGGTCACTACAGAAAATAGAAAAAAAACATTTAAGCAGAACACAAGTTAAATGTTAGTACGGCACAAAATTGCATCCGGCAATTGAATACATGTAATAGAATGTGGCCTATGTTTTTAGCAGAATGTGCGGAGTTTCAGATCACATGAATTTGTAATTTTGACTTTCCCAAAACTAAAGGGAGCATCTACATCTATTCGATCAAAAAGACAAGCCGTTGATGTTTCATGAACCTGGTCATATGGTTCTACAGTTCACGATGTACTCTTTATGTAGTCGCTGTTTCCACCCTAAACGTGACTCAAATATTCTTTAAAATCAGGGGAAAGTATCACTTCGATGTATCAGACGTTGCAATATCTACTGGGATACATTTAATATATTTAAATAAAGTCTCCAAAAATAATATACATTTGTACTTCGTTGTCCAAGGGTGTTAGACATTAACTTTTTTGACAGCCAGACCAGAGTTTTTTCAGCCTGAAATTTCAGTAGACCTGACCTCATAGTTGTTCGACTAAGTTTATTACAAAAAGAGAAAAAGAGAAAAAATGTGTAACAGTACATGTATTTGTTCAGTAACATAACACATGAAAAAAAACTGAATTGAAGAAGGGTTTTCGACATTTTAATACTGTCTGCTTGTCTACGATGTAAACAAACAAATCGGAAAGAAAAAGAAAAAAATGTTGTCGTAAAAACCTGGTATATCACTGTGAAGTGACCATCTATGTCGAACCATAAAGTGACCATCTATGTCGAACCAATTACGTCATCAAGTAACAAAACAAATTTCGCACCTATTCCATCATTGATTAGTTCAGTCGCCGTACAATAATCATTTCATTTGACAAAATATCACGCTTTCGGTGTATTCATAAATCGGTACAGATAACTTATGAGCCGCCCCCGTAGTCGAGTGGTTAAGGTCGTTTCAGTTCACTGTAACCTCTCACTGATAGAGGGTCCAGCTACCGACCGTGTCTCTTTATGTTAGAAAGTAGGCAGTTGCTTACAGAGGATGGGAGTCTACTACAGGTTTTGCCTCACGTGAAGAATTTGCATTACGTCGAATGTTTACAGTAACATGCACGTCACTAAGGTGTTACATTGATTAAAAAAGCAGGCAGTAACAAAAATAAGCCAGTTCTTTTTTCTCTTGGCTTAACGTCGCACCAACAGCCATGTTTATGTTTATTTGGTGATGATGACAATGATGATGATAATGGCGACGATTATTATGTCGATGACTATGATACGAGAGTTGATTATGATGACGACAATGGTGATAATAATGATGATAATGGCGACGATGATAAGGGAGTTGATTATGATGACGTTGATAACGACAATAGTGATGCTAATGGTGTTGATGGAGGTAGTGATGCTGCATACATATTGATAGTTCATGTACTTATCATTGAAACATTACAACAGACACAATTTACCTCAATGTATTTAGATGTACATGACTATAATACTAAAATAGCGTTATTGGAAAGAAAAAAACGTGATTCAGTACGTAAAATGAACAAATTAATTAACTTACATGCTGATAGTTTTAAAGCCAGACAAACGCACAGAAATTTTATTTCTAATCCCAACATTATTTTTTCCGTGTTCTGTTCTATCGGCTAACAAAGGAAAACTTTAGCAACTGTTGTCATTATTTCCAGCAGCTACGAATAACCTGATACAACTTATATAACGATATGTTTTTTATTTAAGTAACCAATCCCAGACGTTACGAAACTATTAATCTTAAAATATGCATGAGTTTGTAACTTCCGCAAAATAAAAATCACTGATATCCTAGCGTTGTTAACGATGTTTGTACCGCTCAGTGATTCTCATGAAACAACACTAATCAATCATTTATATTTCTCAAAACAATGAAATATTTGTTCTCAATATACATCATGTAAGGCTTTCCGGGAACCTAGATACGGCGATGCATTCCTTTAGTTCTATGTCATCATCAAGCCCGAAGGAAGCAATATCAGATTAGAGGCTAATCTTAAATTGTGTCTGACAACATGAAGGGGGGGGGGGAGAGAGAAAATGTTCCTTTTAATTGCCATTACAGTCAAAATTGCTTAGCCCCTATCCCCTTCCCGGTTCTTACGGCTCTGGTGGTACATTGTATTTGGTGTTCAACAGCCCATTAGACAGGGCAACAACAGAGAAAGGTAATTAACCAGTTAAGGATTGCCTGCTGAACAATTAAATTTAGCTAAAGGCAATGAGACACTTTTTTGTAACATAAACCATCAACTATGCTGTACATATTACAATGTATCATGATTTTGTGAAACAACAATAAGTACTGTGAAGCAAAAAATGAACATCATAATTATTTGAATTTCTAGTTAAAACCTCTGTTTTACTTTTTTGCATACTCCGACCTCATTTACCGTAGACAAAACTTGTCTGGACCATATCTTAGCAACAACTTGCGGGAAAGCAATGAAATTTCACAGAAGTGATAAGAAGTAAGCAAAGATGTGCATGTTCACAGCAGGTTTTGTTCACGTAAGTTTTTAATGAGTGATGGTCCCTCGTTCCTTTTTATATGACGTATATCTATCATTTGATTTTATTTATTTGTAGTAATTGTAAGAATTGAAGAAACTTTTAAGATGCATATCATATTTCACGGAAAAGTAAACAAGTAATGTTGGTGGGAGTTGTTATTTGCAGTGTTCATACGATCTTGAGGACATCGATTTCTCTTTTAATAATACATTAGTTTTGTCCAACCATGTTGATGATGGGACAATCATCGTGAATGATGACAGTATTACTTTGGCAAGAAAGACATAGTGCAATTTCTCATACAGTGTGACAGTGGTCCGAGATTAACTATACGAAAAACTGTCTTGGAAGCAGCTTATATAAACTGAGAAAAAACATAAGTTTGGCAGTGGTTGCAATAATGCTTCAATTATGCTTTTGCTCAAAACATAAGCAATGCAAATGGTTATTGTTCTGCAATTTCTCAAATAGTAAACATGGGAACATGAAAGTGTGATGAAAGTTGGGTGTGGTTCTAATTACCACTCTAATGAATACAGACACACGTCTACAGCTTATGGACAGGATCTCATTGGTGAAGGACTGATTGCTGACCTAGAGAATGCATTTAGATGTTCATAACAAATACAATGCACTAATAAAATAGTATTGAATCCAGGAATACTAGTAAGGAACTGCCTTATTGTGTATAAATGAAATTCTGTTGAAATCATGACGCGTTAAACCTAAAGGTTTGGCTTTATATTTAGATTTATAATCTTTATTTGAATCTTTGAAAATGGGTACTAATAAAATTTCTTCGACAGTAAACATCTTCACATTTGTTCTGCATTAAGCGGTCGTATTACTCAAATCGGACCGGCAGATATTTATGTTCATAATTAATATTGCTTTATGAAAATCCAGTGTATTTTTTGTATACTTGCTTACATAATTGTTATTTCATACACATATCCTCCGTATTTTTAGGAATGATTTGTATCCAAATAATTTCGTGATACCGCAATCGGTTGCATTTCTTTTATTCCCAGTTAGATATCTTAGGGGTCACCAACAAGGAATAGGGTCGGTCAAGAAACAGGACTATTTGTTCTTGTATTATCTGAAAATCAGACGAATATCTTCGTTTTAATTTTACCTGATATAATATTTTCGGTAAGTAACGTTATTAAGAATTGACATGATTAAAAAATCAAATTACTATTGTAATCTTCATTGTAGTGTATTGTATTCAACAAAAAATAAAATTGAATTATTGAAATGTCAGTTTAAGGTCACTGCCTTCGAATCGCCATAGCCTCTCATTGAGCCCAGCTACCGACCATGTCTCTTCATGTGTGAAAGTAGGCCGTTGCTTACGGAGAATAGGACACTAGTACTGCTTCTTTCAAGGAAAATGTTTGTTAGGTGAACATTCCGCCTCATATGACTGTGACTGTTGAAAGGGGGTGTAAAACTCAAGCAAACGAACAAACTTATATTTGTACCTTTATTCTTAGATAGCCGTCAAATTAATGTGTTATTCTAGTATCAGATGTACAATGGTGCTACTAGAGTGATATTTGAAACACGAGACACTCATACTATGAACATCGTTACATTTAAGAAGCTACCCATCGGCTTTGTGAAAGATGTTGACTTGATCAGAACAGCTACTAGCTTGATTCAGTTCTCATGAAAATGATCATTCGCTAACATAGTGTAGGATATAATTGTGGGACATACGACAATATCAAGTTTTCATTGGTGTTAATAAGTCAACAATTGTTATCAGTTTCTTTGGCTAGTGATTTATTTACAGATAACGAACAAGTTTATATTCAATTTCTCCCATATAAGTCACTTGTTTTGGTGTCACTTCAAGAACAAGCATAAGCTTATTGGTTCTAGTAGTACAAGCCCAGCGATCTGAAAATATAAATGTGGAATATTTTTTTCTTATGTTCATTATAAACTCTGAGAAACGAAAATGTAGAAAGTTTTCTCTTTGTAAACATATTGAAAATGTAGTAATGGAAAGTTTTCTCTTTGTAAACATATTGAAAATGTAGTATTGGAAAGTTTTTTCTTTGTAAACATATTGAAAATGTAGTATTGGAAAGTTTTTTCTTTGTAAACATATTGAAAATGTAGTATTGGAAAGT
The DNA here is from genome assembly GCA_964023205.1 of Lutraria lutraria. Taxonomy (NCBI): domain Eukaryota; kingdom Metazoa; phylum Mollusca; class Bivalvia; order Venerida; family Mactridae; genus Lutraria; species Lutraria lutraria. The sequence goes on from OZ026843.1 coordinate 26,889,387, forward strand.
TTTCACTTTGTAAACATATTGAAAATGTAGTAATGGAAAGTCTTCTTTTTGTAAACATATTGAAAATGTAATAATGAAAAGTTTTCTTTTTGTAAACATATTGAAAATGTAGTCATGGAAAGTGTTCTTTTTGTAAACATATTGAAAATGTAGTACTGGAAAGTTTTCTCTTTGTAAACATATTGAAAATGTAGTATTGGAATGTTTTCTTTTGTAAACATATTGAAAATGTAGTAATTGAAAGTTTTCTCTTTGTAAACATATTGAAAATGTAGTATTGGAAAGTTTTCTCTTTGTAAACATATTGAAAATGTAGTAATGGAAAGTTTTCTCTTTGTAAACATATTGAAAATGTAGTAATGGAAAGTTTTCTTTTTGTAAACATATTGAAAATGTAGTAATGGAAATTTTTCTTTTTGTAAACATATTGAAAATGTAGTATTGGAAAGTTCTCTCTTTGTAAACATATTGAAAATGTAGTAATGGAAAGTTTTCTCTTTGTAAACATATTGAAAATGTAGTAATGGAAAGTTTTCTCTTTGTAAACACAGGGAAAACATTAATGCGGAAAGTTGGATATTAATAAATACAAGCTAAATATCTGTTAAATCTTAGACTGATGCTTTATTGATGAAGTTGTTGCTATTGCTATTGACAACGAAAGGGAATGAATGCCCACTAAGATGATCTTACAAAAGTAAAAGCCTTTGTAAAGTAGCGGCTTAAACTTTGCTTAAACAATGCTGATGAACTATGCAGCGAAATAAATCTCGTTTTACCATAATCAAATGGTGCGACGACCGCTTTCTCAGATGTATCAATAATCTTAAGGAATTCGCCACCAACACTGCTACGTACACATATTGAAGTTAGTGCCTGGAAAATAAGACATTGTCTTCACCATTAATCTCATCAAATAAAGCTTACATAATTATATTGCGTTTTGCTCAGTATATGTAGAACGTTAGCTCTAAGAACATTGAGTTGGCGAATTAAATTGTAGGCATACGCATGCTCACTGATGAATTGGGTTGAATACACTGTATCTAATAACATTAATTCATTATCACCTTGGGATCATTCATACAGAGACTTTGGCTACTTACGTAGGGAGAAACGGGGTCCGTGCTGGTGTAAATCCTATAGACTGGTTAGGTTTACTGCCGACTAAAGTATAACAAATACTGATGAGTACATTTCTAGAATGTGGCTTATTAAAAACGGCATTTGAATTAAATGTACTCGCAGTTTCAAAATATAGTGAATTTCAAGAAAAGAATGTGTCATTAATATGAATTAATCCTGTTTTTTTTCGACAGTCACGATATTGTACCTATTCAAGTATGCTCATTGTATGAGTTAAAGTCATTTGCCACACTTGGAAAAAAAACACGAAAGCCATGCCAACGCTAACCCAATCATGCCTCGATACAGAGTCTCACTCTGCAATCGACAGAGCCCTTGAAATGTATACCTTTATTCTCTAGATTTATTGGTTAGAATATAATAATAGCTTTTAGTGCTCAAAAATCACATATAAATACTAATAACAGTTATTCGTCAAAATGACTTGAACAGAATGACTTACCTTATCCGTGTTATTGAACTTGACCATAGCGTGTCCCCGTGGATAATCCCATCTGAAAGTTCCATTTCTGCACGAATCCGGGACTAGAACATCAAAGGTAAAATCTGGGCTTTTTGGTATGCTGTAATTTCATTTTAAACAAAAATGTTGAGATATATAGATACTGTTACGAATACATGTAATTGTTTTGCTTATTGCTTATATAGTACGCCGGAAGTGATTGTAGAGTGTCGACATGCATATTTGTTTAGCTATAAGCTATGTCTTTCTCATGACCCGACTATGTTGGTTTATTATTTGCTCGTCTGTTTTCGAAGAAAATGACGAGCTACTAGTATTGTGATCACAGCGGTGCACATTCTGCGTCAGTGTCTGTGTTGACCAGCGTATGTATGCCTATACAGCAGCTAGGCAGCAACATGAAACTTCATAATAATGTGGATAGATCTCAATGAGGCGGTGAACAGACGAAGGTTGACACCGTTTGTGGCGGTCTTGTTTTATTATCATTTAAAGAATATGTATGGTGCATGTATAACTCAACTTCATTAAAAGTATTATTCTTTGAATGACAAGCATCGTGTTTTAAACGCCCATGACAAATGTCGAAATAACAGAAAGCAATGTACTGAATGTACTCAGGTTAACTGAACTTGCATTGACTTGCACTGCAACATGGTGCGGGAACTAGTTTTGTATTTGCTTAGCAGATTGAAGGATCCAATAGTTTGCTTCCGATGAAGTAGTGCAGTCACATTCTGTGTAAGTAACTGAACAGAAACAATATAAGTGTTTACCCTTCGTGTTCTGGTTTAACATCACATGGATCATCAGACAGGAAACCAAATTTGGTCACTACACAGAAAAAAGAAACAGTATTTCAATAGCATATTGCGCAAAACAACATTTCATATGACAAAATAATTCACTTTTTGGTCTATCTATCTATGATTGGATCAGATAACTTATATAAAATTCTACAATATATAATTAAAACTTAGACGTTTGTCATAAGGTGACTTTGTCATTATCTATCATTTGAGAGCCTAATTCTTAATGAATTATGGACTTGACTAAAAATGGTTCTAAATATATGGTTCAAAATAAGACTTAGTCTAGCAAACTGCCCCAAGCCTGTAAGACATGACAAGTATTCGCAAATGATAACGTGACCTATACAAATATCAATTTAGTTCCTTTAAGTGACTGTTTATACAAATATAAAGAATTCGAATGTGTAGACAAACACACTCATGAAATGACAGACTGACTGACTGACGGACGGACGGACGGGCGGATTGGATGGATGGATTTCACTATAAAATGTAAGGACGAACATGTCAAGTACATTAAAACATACAAACAATGAAATAAGACAAGACTTAGTATGGATTAATACAGCCATGTCAGTCAAACACAAAAAGAGAGTAAACCAAAACTCTTCATGATTTCCATTGTGGTCAATGTATATATAAAAATTGATAGCAGACATAGGAATACCATATAGGTAGAGAACGAATACAGTGAAATCCTGGAGACAATATCCATGAGTAATGAAATAGATGTGTAAAAAAACATTGAAATAAATATATTTGCTCTAACTAATAACATAATGACATGTAAGTGTTGCAGATTTTTATGCGATGTCGTAATTCAAGCACACTGTTTTGAATATTTTGGTAGTTCGTCAATAACATAATGTACGAAATTGTGTCCATTATAAATAACACCAACAACTTCATCAGTTGGTTCACAAAAAAACGACGTTACATGAATAATTTTTATTTCTTACTTTGTGTTACATTGATGTATACTGCATCAATAATGATTATGACGTAGACGCTGACAATTCCAATTATGATAATAATGATGAAATTAACGACGGCGATGATAATGGCGACGAATATTATGCCGATGACGATGTTGCTGACATTGATTATGATGACGATTATGATGGAAATGATGATGATTATGGTGATGATGGCTGGTGGTGATACTCGATATGGTTTTTGATAGGACATGTACATACCATTGAAACGTTACAACACACGCAGTTCTAATGACAACCCAGTTTGCCTCAGAGTACTTAGAACTACAAAATATACATGACTACATGGACTTATATACATGTGTATATATAAGTCTTTGGTGACTATCATTCTCAAGGAGCTTTCTTGGAAAGAACAAACCAATAACTAAAATGATGGGTAAATAAATTGAATAAAAAGTCATATCACTTACCTGCTGCTATTAACTTTACTGCCAGAATAACAAAGAAAACTGTTATTTCAAATCGCACCATTATTTCTCTTCTTTTCTATCGGCTACTAAACAAAACTTTAGCTGCTGTTGTTGTTTTTAGCACAGGTCTACGAATGAACTGATGCAACTAACGCTATATATACGTAACTACTAATCCCAGATGCTTCGAATCTATTAATTTAAAATTATCTGGAACATGTTACATTACATCCGCGAAATAAAATACGCTGCCATCTGATGTTGCCAACGACGTTTTTTTTCGCCGAAGGATTTTTATAAAACAACACTGATTAATCATGTTGATTTCTCAAAACGATGACGTAGTTTATTTCTAAAGACATATCCGCCTGTAACACTTTCCGGGAAACTAGACACGGTCGTTGATAGGATGTAAGACTTTTCTCATAAACCGTTGTGTACATTCCTTTATTTATATGTCACATTTGTATATAATTAAGTCAGGCAATCAATCTCAATTTAGCCTTAATTTAGACACACACTATAAATAGTCATTTTTTTCTACTTCAGTTGGTTTACACCGTTTTTCAACGACATTTCAGTTGTAAACGGAAATCAGTTGTCCTAAATAGTTTTCCCGGACTAATTTAACCAGTACTACAGTTGTCAAAAATCTGTAGCAAACATTAGGATATTAATAAAATAAGGATCGATAAAACGCTTTACAGAAACTCGTGATAACTCAGCGTATTTAATGTCCATATCACAAAAATGTGTCTCATAGCCTGTGGCTACATTTGATTAATAAATAAGTCGAATTTGCGTCATGTTTCCTGCTACTATCAGTTAAACTGTTGGATAATACTGACTTCCGACTTTTTCTCTTACTTATTTTTTCTGATTTCATGAACGCCATTTTCAACATTATTTCAGTTATATGGGGCAATTATCCTAACCAGCTTCCCTGGACTTCATTTAGGCCTTAACAAGTACACGTACTAACCACATTATATCCGCATGCTACTGCCAAGCTACCCCACATAATTCAAAGGTGACTTTGAGGACAATAGGACAATCATCGCGGAAAAAATGTCAACAAACTGAAATGGTAAGTATTGCTCATGTTATGTTCATTTGAAAAGCAGCGCACATGCTCAGTTAAACTCTCAGACGTATCGGAAATATCGTTGTCGTCAATAAAAGGCTGACAGCCTTTTAATCAAACAGACATGCAAATACCGACGCGCGCGTTATAGGGTTATTTTTGAACGCACATTCTTCTTTGACTTTTCGGTAATAATTGGTTTTACAAGTAACAAACGTATTTTTGGTGTACGAAAAAAGACACAGCAGTTCCTGGGCATGCCCCTTTAACTATGTACGAGCTAGATCACTTCCACCGTTTGTTACTGTATACGTTAATATGAATTCGGTCAGTGAAATTATAATATAATTATATAATTACAATAACGAAAGAAACTGCTACAGATTTCGATATCATTTTTATATCAAATTTCTATTTATTAAACTTTTTTATAATAAAATTATCCAAGGGAAGCAAGTGCATTTCTACTTTCAGTCAATAGAATGGAGTTACCCCCCCCCCCCCCCTCATGTGTGTAATATTCATTATGATTAACAAGGCAGAAATTTTGAATAAATTGTATCAAAGCCCAGAACGTATCTTTTTTAGTTTTATATATATGTTTACGTTTTTTTTCATTACCTTCGGTAATTACCCGTTATATGGTATACTGTTAGTTTAACAGAATGAAATATATTCACTGGCAGAGGCAATACTAGTATTCCATGCATTATGTCAGTCAGTTAGAGGCCAAAAATAAATCTTCATTAGGCCTACTCATAAAACAAAATTATAAAAAAACAAAATGACATACATGTAATCAAAACAAAACCCCAGAAATAGTCAAAAATAAACCTTACGCGTTGGAGATGATGTTGCCAAAACAAACACAAGAAATATCCACCCCTACTGTGTGAAGTAAATACGTTCTTAAAATGTGAACTGCAAATGTATTAATATAATACATCGTATTCGTATGACTATAACGATCGATAGGTAATTCTGGTCGATCATAAATATTGTCGTGGAATTCTACGGTATTACTAACTTTTTCACACTTTCCAATCTTGACGTGTGTCAATTTTTTCCGTAATGCCATAATGATAATGAATATATATAGCATTTAGGGTATCGAATTTCAATCTGACTTTAAGATTCTTACTCACGCGTCTGTCGATTCGTAAATCATTCAAAAACTCTTGACCGAATTCAAAAATAAACAGAGTTCACTGTGTCACTGACTAAGACTACAATAGTAGTGTAAAATTACATACATTAATTATGTCATTCTGTTAAAGGCTAAAAATAAAGCTCAATTAATCGTAACACAAAATTCTGATTTTATCGGCGAAAATTCTATGGGAACTATAGAACAGAACGGAACAAAATATATTTCCTTTTACACAATCATAAAGTTCAGCGTCCGTATCATATACATCATCACGGTGCGAATACCACGTGACTTTTTGCTAAGGTTGGGTGCTCCAACAATGGCGGATTCCGTCGATTCAGGTAAGATTTTTATCCTTGTAGTCTTATATGTACTTTATATTAAAAAAGCTCTTCGCTAGAGCCCGGCCATTTCAAAAACTCACCCTCGGTTGTAGATTATTTAGCATAATATCCCCTAGTTAAATCGTAAAGTGTCACCGCGCATTTTTCATATACACAATGTAAGTAGCTAATGTGGGGTGATTATTTTTTATTTTAAGGAATTATCCCCTTTGGGCGGATTTACATGGTTGTTAATTTGGCGCATAATAACAAAACGCCTTTCTAACACGTTACAATCAAATATTGTCGGTTAATTCTCCAATTTGAGATGTTATGGTAAGGGAGATGACAATGCTAATGATGGGTGACAAAAATATTATGCTAATGTTGGGTGAAAATGCTAAGGATGGGTGTCATAAAAATGTAAGAACTTTCATCCTTGTTAACTGGCTCCAGATGTGCTTTTTTCCACAAATTTTAGTTTTATCAGTCGGCATTTAACCAGAAGCCATTGTCGAAGAATATGGATATTTTGTTTATAACATACAGTGATCAGTGATTATTTGCAATGCTTTCTGATTTCAGATGTCACTTCACGCTGCGACCCGACGTCGAAAAAGGGTTTCAATACAAAAAAACTGACAACGTCATCTACACAGTCACAAAACCCTTTAATGGCACAATGTCAACAGTTGGTCTGCAAGAATGCGAACATAACAAAGTATGGTAGAAAATGAAGTTATTGCTCGTCAACAAAACGAGATAAATTCATTTAATGGCACTTTCATATAAAGTTATCAAAAGGTTTCGATATGAACGGATCATTGAACACTGGGAGACTAGATTTAATTGAGTTCCTTCAATGACAATACTGATATGTGAAACAGTATCCACACTCTCCAAAAGACATATATACATGTTGTTTATTTAATTTAAATTTCATGTTTTGTGTATCATTGTCTTTGGTTTATGTAACGCATCTGTTGTATAATGCACCATTTAATAAAGTATTTACAACATCGAGAACAATAAATATTGCTAATCATTTTTGTTAACCACATCTATAGAACGAATTAACAGTTCGTGATGACGAATTAGTCATGAAAAAAAGAAAAGCGAATGTCACTATAAGGGTTCTGTAACAAGTGATGGGTTATTGCAACAAATACATCAGTCCCTGTCGGACTAATGGGTGTACATCTTTTAGTCTGACCAAAAAATAAAAGGATTTCTAATCTATACCTTTTTGATCAATTAGTAACTACACCCTAAGTTGCATAAACCTAGCCTAGATATTTGTTCGAGTAATCACACTGTACAGACGAAAGGTAAACGCATAGTCCTCTCCGATTCAAAGAGGTTATATACAGTGTAAGGTGATTCTTTGGTCGAATTTTATTTGCCGAACCCCTTAGCTCCGATGAAACCAGGAGGGGACTAAAAATAATGTCATACGTATAACTAAATGATTTAATTTTCCATTGGTAGATCTTATCATTGAATATTACTGGAAATAGAGCAATGCTTTGAATACATACTTATACCCAGAACCCGGAATGCTTTATTTAGCAAGAAAACGCTATTTTGACAGTATAAAATTTGAAAATCTTAATAATATATTGATTTAGAAATACGATTAAGCAGATTGCTTGTCTGTTAAATTCAGTTTGCAAGTAACATCTCAGATAAATAATGATGATGAGTATGAATATGCAATTTATTACGGAAACAGCCAAACAGAAATAGCGAATGTAGAAGAATGTAAAACGTGATAGTCATTGTTGTTATCGGGGAAAATGTTCATCCACCACTTAACTCTGAGTTGTATAGTTCTTCTTTACCTTGGTAATACAATACACATGAATCTACTTCCGGTCTACAGGAAGCAACATGTTCCGGGTATTTCTGTCACTGGATATATAAAATTCACAAATGAGCCAGCCCGTGCGATTTCAAACACACTGCGGTCATTCTGGCCTCAAATTCTAAAACGACGTCAACAAAATAATAAAACAACAAAGTTGTTTTGTTTTTGTGAAGATATCGGTTTACCTAAGTGTTACAATATATATCTCCACTTGCTATGGATTAAGCCACATTGTCAAGTGTCACGGAACGAATTGTTGATCCGCAAGAACTTCGTCGTTTTCTTTCATACTTTGTTCATGTTGCTTTCTTTGACACTAAGCTACTATTTCTGCAGCATTATTCGCATCAGCAATTGTAAGGTTTACACATGTTTCGCCATCCTCGTGGATACATCTTAAGTCACTGTCGAGCTTTTCGGCATGTTTAACCGTGTGTTCCTGTATCTTTGTCACTGCAAACTCCGCAAGTCTTTCACACCCTCTTACTTTTCAATGGCTTAGTCGTTGTGTTTTAAGGATCGGAAACCCTTGGACTGTGTAGAGAATTGCGATGTGATTTTAAGTCTTTTCCGGTGCGCTGATGACAGCGCGCATAAGTACTTCTTATGGGTTGTTTGTTGCTGGCATTGTCAGTTGGTGGAATTATCAAGTTTTTTTGCATTGGAAGTCTCTTTTGGAGCCTGTTCACAGCGTGCAGTGTCAGATTTACGTCTTTTTGACACACTTTACACCTGAAATCAGAAAACATTGCAAATAATCACTGATCACTGTATGTATTCTTCGACAATGGCTTCTGGTTAGGTGCCGACCGATAAAACTAAAATTTGTGGAAAAAAGCATATCTGGAGCCAGTTAACAAGGATGAAAGTTCTTACATTTTTATGACACCCATCTTTAGCATTTTCACCCAACATTAGCATAATATTTTTGTCACCCATCATTAGCATTGTCATCTCCCTGACCATAACATCTCAAATTGGAGAATTAACCGACAATATTTGATTGTAACGTTATAGAAAGGCGTTTTGTTATCATGCGCCAAATTAACAACCATGTAAATCCGCCCAAAGGGGATAATTCCTTAAAATAAAAAATAATCACCCCACATTAGCTACTTACATTGTGTATATGAAAAATGCGCGGTGACACTTTACGATTTAACTAGGGGATATTATGCTAAATAATCTACAACCGAGGGTGAGTTTTTGAAATGGCCGGGCTCTAGCGAAGAGCTTTTTTAATATAAAGTACATATAAGACTACAAGGATGAAAAATCTTACCTGAATCGACGGAATCCGCCATTGTTGGAGCACCCAACCTAAGCAAAAAGTCACGTGGTATTCGCACCGTGATCATAGCGGGCTTATACAAACTGTTTAACCTCTCCAAAGCAACGTGCACCCGTTGTGGGTAGCAAAATTATGTTCAACGGGTGTTGAGAGGGTTACTTCTTTTGATAGGTATGTGTAGAATTAATATTTGAATCATACAGTAGGAAAAAATCACGCTGTTTTTTAAGGAAGGTTGTTGCTCAAGAGGGGGCTGCTCTGGAGAAGTTGTACTGTATAGGATTAATTTATTTTGATCCGTGTGACCAATCAAGCCTTGACAACCATTATGCACAATCCCTTCAACGTGCTAACTCCTTATGATATACTGGGCATTATGTCAACAGTTCATTCTTAAACAAACACGCGTATGCAACGAATGGCAAAATGCAGGAATGCATAATTAAAGGGCAAATCAAAACAACAATAGTTCATAACCAGTTACACGTATGTTAAGGACATATCTGACAGTTTCCACAATTTTAAGCATACAGGCACAATGAAAACGTATAGAAAGTTATTTTTAAAACTTTGCATGATTATAGCATATGATAGCAGAAACATTTTAAGCGAAACAAATAGGGGTCGCGGTGCTCGTTTTGTTTAGTTGTCTGCTCCTGAATCTGTACTTGTACCAATCTGACTAAAGTATTCGATCTTCCTTATGGCAAGATCTGATGACGGCCTATACCAGTTTCTATTTTCAAAAGTCGGAATTTCCATGATCACTATTTATATCTATTTATAATTCAGCCAATCGTATAACTCGTTTCATCGGTACTTTGGCCGAATGAACTTTCTACCTGACGATGTTATTTAAACGTTAGTAAACATTAAATTTCGTATAACATATTTGTCTGCAACCACGTTTTGATTTTTTTAGTAATCCTGATCGATTCGGCCATAGTAGTACAGAAAATTTAATAAACACGCATGTCACATGGGCGCTATCATTACATTTATTTGCGTAAGAATAGGTGTTCGTGATAACTACAAGTCAAATATTGTTTTTTACCGCGGTTAAAAATAGAACCAGATCACTTTCAGAATTATGAAAGTAAGGCGCTGATTGGCTAGTGGAAAAGGTCACCTGAGGTGACCTTCTATAGGTAGTCTTCAGATCCTCATAGCGTAGCGGGTTTGAGGATTTGATTTTAATCAGATTGTATTTGTACTAGATAAATTATCACACTCATGAATGGGAAACCTGTAGTAAAGTATTTATTAAAGTGACATGTGCTATATTACAGAGTGTACATACATAAATATTATTTACAAGATTGCAGCACCCGGCCCAATGGGCCTACAAGTCACTGTCAATTTAATCTAAGATAATTACATATTTACAATCTAGACGGTTACTGAAATTTTGGTATTATACGACATGTAACATGGATATTAAAATTTCATACATAGACAAACATTATATACTCTTAGATTCCACCTTTACGGAGATTTATACACATAGTTTATTACATTTATGCAATCAAAATATATATGTATTAGTGAGAGTTGAAGAAAAGAAAAACAAAAACAAAAAAAAACATTAATTACTTACACACATGAATGAGTACCACTACATGTATAACACGTTTAAAAGAATATTGAATAACAGGTTAAGACAATTGAAAATGATGGGCTTAAATATTGTTATCTCTCTGAATATATAGATATATAATAATATAGTACATTGCAGCAATAACTTACTGAGATAAGATGTTATACATAATTCGTATTCCAGGGAGATAATTCATACATTTGTAATATAAATAATACTCAACATTTGATGGAACAACTCCTAGCATATATTAAAATATATAAAACATTCAGTATATAATTACCAAACAGAATGTGTGAGCAGCATGGTAATATTACGCAGGATTATTTATTATACATATAATGTTGTCTCTTCATGTATGCTCTCACTAAATATTTGGCGGTCTTTCTCGGATAGTCAGTTAATAGGAGTTTACTTTTATCAGTGTCTCTCATCAAATTAAAATCATTTAGTAAGTATTGTTCACAGAAAATATCACGTCGAATAGTTGAATAAAATGTACATTTAACTAGAAAATGAACCTCAGTCTCGATCTCGTCAGAGTCACAAAACAAACATAGTCTGCGCTCCGGAATTTCGCCAATGTAACGTCCTGTTTCGACCCTTAATGGCAGAATACCACATCTAAATTGGGAGAGAAGTGCTCGTTCGTTTCTCGCTAAGTTCAATGTAGTATATTTCTCTTGTATAAATTCCTCCTTAAATGTTATGAAATATTGTAGTTTGGAGATTTTCGTAATGTTTTCTTTCCATATACTATTGTAGAATTGTAGAATTGCCATTTTTAGAGAGGGTAGATTGACAACTGTTTTATTATCGAAATGGTTTTGTAACTGAAGTTTTGATAGCATATCCTTCACATCGCTACACCAGTTGTTACGGCACACATCGTAATCTGTATTAAAAACTAATTTAGTTATTCTGTTGTCACTCATTGTTATTAGTCTATTCCAATGTCGAATTATTGCAGTCCATCGTCTATATTGGACCGGAAGCCATCCAATATCACTCGTAATTGCAAGTACTGGTGCAAATCGGTGAACTCCCAGAAAGTATCTTATTGCTCTATTTTGTACATTGTCTGTAGATTGGTATTTCCGGAAACCCCATATACCTGAACCATATTCTAATACAGGAATAACGCACGAATCATACAGCCGTTCAAATGTTTTTATACCAAATTCCTTCAGGCGATGTATTTTTGATATAATTCCTCCTAGAGCTCTTCCAGCACTCTTTGATAGTAAACACGCGTTTGTAGTAAAGTCACCATTGTAACGAAAAATTACTCCCAAGTATTTATATTGGTCTACAAGTTCTATAACATTTTCTCCTATTTCTGTAATTGTAAATTTAATTATTGCACAATTCACTTAACTACTCATAGAGTTTACTACGACTTAACAACTATTCACATGATTGATAAGTATCTTGATATTCATAAGAAAGTTATACATATGTATTTTGTAATGTTTAAAAATCCGCTAGAAATATTGTTTTTGGTATAGGGTCGCCTTTTTCTAGCTTTATTTACATGTATATCAATTACTCTTGCTTATGCAATACTTACTATTACAATTAAAACATTTATATACTTATGCTGATGTAATACTCACAAGGTTTGATTTGGTGGCGCAAAATTTAGTTGATCTCATCTATGGAAATTCTATAATTGCTATTTTAGCAGCCTATGTCATTAAGGAAATGTATAAAAAGGTCGCGGATGAGACAGCGATGGCATATTTCTTGAAAGAGGGTTTTCATACTTATAACAGGTACGCAATAAGTTAAATTTGTTCAGAAAATATGATTATTATTAATTATTATAATTTTAAGGAGAATTTCATAGATAGCTTCATACCATTTTGCAGTTTTTAAATTTTAGCATTTAAAACTAAAATATTTCTCGCAGAATAGGCATGTGCTTAACTTAGAAATCATTTTGCACTTATATGAATATAGCCAGGTTGAAAAAATGAATATATATACATTTTGATGAAATTATTTGGGACTTTTTGTGCGCCATTGTATATGTACATTGTACATGATACTCGCGAGTTTTTGTGCCAAAAGTTCGCAACATTTTAAGGATGTTTGTTTTTGTATTTTACGAGTGCATCAATTAAAACAATGTTTTGAATATTTGTACAGTAACAGGAACAATGAATTGTTTTCCTATCAACAAAAGATCTAAATCACCAGACTGGGTTCATGAAGAAATAGAGAAGCGTTAAAGACAGAATGGTTTACGAGAATTCATGGCTAGACGGGGTGTAAATTGGACACCACCAATAACGCATCACCAGAATGTTAAAATGTGAGTAAAAAAGAATGCGCACAATTCAAAATCATTCACATTTGATGATTAATTATCCACAGGGCGTGCTCTCAAGAATTGCATTCTACGGGCCTGTATAGTGTAAGAATGTGTATGATATTTTTACTGAATACTGCTGTCTTAATACCTGGGACCCGAATATTTGCTTTCCGATGATCACAATCATATTTCACTACATTCATGCTTGTTTGAGAAAAAATAGATATTTCACTGTATCCAATTCATCGCCATATCACCAATTCACTATACATGCATAATCGTATTTTACCATGTATAATTATGTTTCAAAGTTTTGTTGAACCATACTTAAGTCGAATTAAGTATTATCACTTCTTAATTAGCATTTTCCTCATTTAATTTACCTTTTTACAACTTTTATCTAAATTACATGTAATTAGTACGCTGGATGCTACTATTGTCATGTTAAACATTAAACGCATGTACATGTTTTGTATTTCATTTTTTGCAGGCAAGATACACGTCAGACAGGTCGTCCTAGAACTCGTGTGTTGCAAGAACAGATTAGAAATACTTTAACATGAAGACACATGAAAAATACCTCGAGATAAGGAGAATAAAATTAATGTCTTCAATATCACCTATGATTCACGGTCATAGACGTCTTTGCTTAAGTAAATGAGCAATGGCGTTGGGCGCAGTACAGAGCATAGACACTGGCTGTAAATTGGTCATACTATTTTTTTCTCAGCTAAATTCATTTAACGATTTTGTTATGCTTTAACTTTAGAGGAACCCTCAGGTGTGCACCAAGACAGAACCAATGGGCTTCCGCAAGGAAGTCTCTAATTGACAAAATTTACAGTAAAGGCAAATGTATTAAAGCGTGAACACTCGTACTATTGTTCTATAACACAATATGTGTACTGTGTAAGGCTTTATTAAATCTAATATATGAATCTTGAGCATAGTACTAGTATCTTGAGCAGAACTCAAATATGCTCATTGGAGCACAGAGTAATAAATGTTTACCTCATATTACTATGTTAGTTTAAATTTATTTATTTTACATCGATTTTATAGCCAGTTTTTACAACTTATATTAACTACAAATGTACTCTCAATGACACTTCCTGCATGGATTCTGACCAGAACTCGCGCCAAAAGAAGAGATATTGAAGGTTCCAGTTAAATTCCGCCATTATACAGATTAAAGTCGACCACTCTACCCCTAAACCACTGCTACTCGATAACGGTGTCTTGTAAGCTAACTCGGATATGACTGCTCAGTTGGACATTGTGTAGAGTTCGGTGTCCAATAGATATGCATGTTGTAAAGCTTGTCAAGTAATATCATTTGTGTTAGGCTAGTCATACATGTAATATAGTCATTGTGTGTACATGTATATCCTAATGAAACAGCTGTCGTGTTGGAGCATGCTATAAAAAAGCCAGAGCTCATAGCCAGAGTTCTCTATGAGCAAAAGTATGAAATGACTAATGAATGCAATGAAAAGTACAAATTGATTTGGAAGAATCACACAAAAATCACACTACATGTAATTGACTTGAGACATAAATATTCTAACAAAAATCCTACCTGTTACCAAAGACCTACGCTACAAAAAAGATATATTTATATATACAATCAGTCTTTCCTTTTGAGTGACCCTGGTACTATGTAGGTGATCTTCGCTGTTATCAAACATTAGCACAGGAGAGGAGATATTGATATCTGTGAGCTTTAAGTGACTTGTTAATGAGGATCAAATCCTAGTCGAAACGTATTTATCATACATGGCAAGTTAACAGACCACCTGAATACAAAAAGTACCTGCTTGTATGGGGAGAACTGCAACTCCACAGAATTTGATTTTTTGGAATTATCAGGCCCCGGTTCTTTACAATGGATACTGATTAAAAATTCAATTTAGTCTTTTCATTCAGTGGACTTGATTTTTACTACAACTTGACACCAATTGTTCATATCAGGGACTCTACATTATATGTAGTATATCATAATAAATCTAGCAAATGAATATGATGAAGAAAATAGGAGAGAATATAACAAAAACACAGTAATGAATTGATACAGTTTAATCCATAGGATACTGCTGAACAAAATTTATGTTTCATATTTATAAACTTAAGTATACAAAATATTTAAAGCATCAATGGATCATTAGCAACATTAACTTATAAAACAGTAAAACAAGAAAGTAATATGGAAGTGTACTATGTCTAACAACATAGTATTTGTATGCATATAGAACTGTGTGAGTAAATATCTCATCAAAATGAAACACTAACAGAACAAAAATCTAATATCAACATTTTCAAGTAAATGCTTCCTAGTTTATTTTAACTGCTTAAATGCACAGTTGTACTCATCTAATATAATATATATCATAGATTTGTTAATAAGGTTAAGCTTTTAGAACAGCATGGAAAAAAGAAATTTTATATTTATGACGAATTGATTCATAAAAACCTGATGGACAGTAAATAACAACGCCTTGTGTTTAATAAAAGGTTCTTCATAGATCTTATCAATTAACATATATTTTTACTATTTTTTCTACATATATTACCTACATGTATCTATTCTATATTATATTTGTGTACATTAAAATGATTATCATATTTATTTATTTAAAAATCTATGAAAAAGTGCCACAAATGTTTTCTTTAAAATCCATGGATCATTACAATAACCTGCATGACTCTTATCACTTGGAAACAATTCATACATAACTCAAGTCTATAACATATAAAAAATTTACTGGATTAAATATGAATAAAAAGGACACATGTGATAGAAATACTTTGAGCAGTGCGAAAAACAACAACAACAAATCAACAATTCATCAATGCGTCTCCCATACAAAGTTTTCAAAATGAAACATTTTTCGCCATAACTATAGTTTCTTCTTTTAATTTTCAAGGCATTTTAGCCAACTTGAGAAGGAAAACCAGAATTAAGCTTGGAGAATGATTGCAAATTTTATATCTTCAGACCCAGTATTTGTCTAATTTGTAAGTGATAGGTTAATTGAAACTCATACTTTTAAGGTCCAGTCTGGACTGCCGTGATGAAATCTAGCTTATACATGTATATACAAATGTCTGAATACAATGAACACAATATGTACAGTAAAATATATATGTTCAGTAAAACTTCAATATTAAGTCCACCTTTGGGTCCAAAAAAAGGGTTGTTACACTAAGGTGGTAAGATTATCAAGTTGAAATATAGAGAAAATGTAGCGAACCAGTCCAATACTATAATCTGAGACAGGGGAAGGGGCCTTCTAAAATTTTTGGGAAAATAAAACACATAATTTTTGCATAAGGGAAGAAAAAACTTGATGTCAATTGAATTTAAGGGGAAAACTGCGTGATTTTAAAGAATTTTCCTGAGGGAAGACACCTGGTAACGGTCGCTGCTATAGAAGGGGAAAAAGCCTGTCAGGGATCATTATAACAAGGTAGTCTTAATATTGAAACAGTCACTGAGTGAAGTTTTACTGTACATTAAATTCATTCATATGTTTACAACCAAGTCTAATTCATTTGTACAGATAAAAAGTTGACACAACCGGATGAGAAAACTTATGATACATTCTACTTCTATCATACAAATCAAACATCATATTATACATAAAATTAATACTAACAAATGTGATGCATTTATAACATGAAGAGAGATCTGTGATATTTGGACAGTATTGTGTTATCAAATTTCAATGTCCATACATGATAATACTTAGAAATGACTTCTTATATGTACATGACAATGATTTAAAGAAACAAGAAATGGCACAGTTAGTGATCATTAAACTACTATGGATTGTTCTTCAAACATAGGATTATGGCTCACACTAACAATAGTATAGAATTTAAAAAGGCATTATTCATACAATAAATCTATGAGACTAATCAGACCTTAGTGTTTCTAAACAAATTATGAACTGTACATAGGAATGAAATTTGTTGATAACCAGACCATGACTGGATTAAGTGTGTAACATAATTATCAGAAAA
The DNA here is from genome assembly GCA_964023205.1 of Lutraria lutraria. NCBI lineage: Eukaryota > Metazoa > Mollusca > Bivalvia > Venerida > Mactridae > Lutraria > Lutraria lutraria. Next base: position 26,906,868 of record OZ026843.1, read on the forward strand.
AGGAATGGCTGAAAAGTTAATAAGTTAGATGCCTGAAACCTGCCCATTCTGCACAATATAAAAATATGAAAAAATATCATTAACATATCTTTTCCATAACAAACAGTATGTATACATATATATATGAATATGCAGTCACATTTGCAATAGATGGCACCTCAGAATAAAGGTCATCCTGTTAATAAAAGCCAAATTTTGTCTTTCCCAAGGGTGGCCTTTGTTCACAGGTTTCACAGTAAATACAACAGCCTGGATAAGTTAAAAACATAAAGTATGATATTCTCTCTGCTCTTTTGATTTATAATAACATACAGTACAACCTCTCCAGAGTGGCCCTCTGTAGACCAACATCCTCTCTATAACAACACCTTCAAAATTTCCTTCAGCTGATATTTACTATAACTTTAACCTCAGTAGAGCAACGACCTCTAAACAACGCCCAACATTTGCAGCTCCCACAGAGTGTTGCTCTACAGAGGTTGTACTGTAGTACAAAATATGCCACAGGCAGCAGTGTCTATATGTACATCTTGAATTGTGTCTTCATTGATTTATATACATGCCATAAGTAGGCTATCACATGTTAGTCACATGACTATCACAAGTTATGCAGTAACTAACCAATCACAATCTCCTGGATAGGTCACATGACAACACAAGCTTCTGACGGGTCTGGAAATTTGGGCATACCATTAGCATCAAACTCAAGGCCAGGAGCCATGTCACCAACAATTTCTTTTGGTGGTTGTCCGAGATCCTGCATCTGAAAAAAGGCATTTCATTCTTTAAGTATTTTGTTTCCATTATTCCACATATGGGTAGTTAAATTCACCAAAAGAATTCTCCATGTTTATCTGAATAAACAAGATGAGACACACATCTTAGTATTCTTACAAATAACAAAACATGTCTTTTTCTCAAGAATTGATTATTAAAGTAAGAAAACAAGCTGCTGATTTCAAGCTAAGTGATCTGAACCTCAATGAATGGTCAAAGTTTGCCTCTCTATGTCATGCCACCAGTACAAGGACTACAATGGAAACAAGCGCAGACGCTTTTTGTGTAATCCTTGGTGTTGTAAGCATATCATGGTTTAATTTTGTCTTATTTTTGTCTTTCTTTCAATCTTAATAGTGTTGTTATTTTAATTTATATGTTACAAGTTTTATCTATATATTATAACCCATGCCTCCTATGCCGAAATAAATCTATCTATCTATCTATTACTACTTACATTCCAAGCTTAAAGACAAATTTAATTTTAGACAGTATTTGAATAAAGAAGAAATATGGCAAATGACAAGCAGAATTATCATATAAAAAAAAACTGACAGAAACAATACGTCTCCATGCACTGAAGAGAAGACAAAACCAATTATTGTAAACACATACCTTTTGCATCTTGTCCATTATTGCTTCAAATCTTTCTTTTTTCTCAGTTTCTGTATCAGTAGCAGTTTCCTTATCAAACTCGGATAAAATATCAATAATTATTTTACTCTGTTTCTCATAATTTTCATACTGTGGCTCTGTAATCTTTTCTTTATTCTCAGAAAGCCAGGTTGGATACTGAAACAATATACAGACAATTAAGTGTTGATAATTATGTGGTTAATCTATGCCAAATGCTCTCATGGGATGATGCCGTAAAACCCCATTTAGTCACCATCACAGCTACACAACAACCACAAGTTTTCATTATTTCCAGTATATTTCAACAGATATGGATGAAGACATGTGCCACATGAAGGCTTCACTCACAAATTAAAGGTCTGTAGACCAAATACTCAAAAGAATGAGCTTTTAATAGAAAAACCATTCCTGCATAGAATCTCAATAAGTTTCAGCGGGTGAAAGATTTAGGTCATATCAATGCATCATTACATATGCAATTCAAAAGACCTAAAAAAATCCAACCGCGGCATTAAGCAATTCTAAACCACAGATAATATCAAGCAAGAATCAGAGGTAAATCATAAATGACATTTTATGTATCATTTCTAATCAAATGATTAGGAATATACATTTTCGTGTCATTTGTTTGGTTGAACAAATACACTGCATAAATAATACCAGCTCACCTTTTCAGAAATTTCCTTCAATGATGGATAAAGTACTTCTTTTGATAATAATGTTTTCATCATATTTTGCATCATAGGCATAAAGCCATCTTCCTGGCCACCACCATCAAGTCCCATACCAGAAAACATTTTCATAAAATCCTCAGCACCACCAGCACCAACTCCGCTAGATGCTCCATGATCCTGTAAGCATTAAAGAGTGTAACTTTTATCTACAGATCAAATCTACTAACATACATTTCTGAACACAGCTTCCAAAAATAAATACATTTTTAAACCCTGTACAGTATCATACATGAAGAGAGTATGCGTGGTTCATACAGGAATTTATTCAAGAATTCATTTACTTTTCAAGGAAAAAATCATGAGTTCAAGTGTACTTTAAAATAGAACACATGCATGATAAAGCTAAATAAATCATGTTCCTACCAAGGGTGCTGCCATTGGGAAACTGGTAAATTAAAAAAAAAAAATTTGTGAAGAACTTTAAATAACATAATGTGCTAGTATACGTTTAAGACCATACTTTGTTCCACTGTTCCAAAGTGGGGAATCAAAGATAATATTATAATGAACAACTGAGATTTAGACTGATGTCCTTTAATCCATTTCGTTTTTAATGTTCATTCTTTAGACAGTTATGAATTTTGAATTTTCCAGGCCATTTTTTAATACTTCAAGGAAAAAGAAGAAGAATGAATCAACATTATCTGATCACCTGAAGTCCTTCTGTGTTCTGTGCTAAACTTTCTAGAGTCTGTTTTAAATTATCATTAAATGATTTAGTGCCTTCTTGTGTATCTCCTGTAAAATAGAGTAGAGACAGATCTGGTATAGCATTTTTCAGACACTTGAGCAGACGCAATACATTTCTAAAAACAATGCAACATTCCTCCATTCCAAGTACAATAAATGTTTAATTAACATGTCTACATGTTGAGTGAGCCACCAAATTAATTTTGATATACAGTTGAATCTCGTTATCTCAAATTTCTAGGGACCGTGGAAATTAGTTTGAGATAACCGAAATTTGAGATAAACAAAATACTGTATAATTATATATGTTTTAAAGAATTTGTGTACACGCACGTACAGTAGCCTTTATCTAAAATAACAATGTATGTATGATTACGTTTCGAATAAAACATGTGCATACGTAGAGAAGAAACAAAATAATTATGTATCTATTCATAATAATTAATATCAACACTTATTGTCCCAACATAAAATACTTATTAATTACGAAATTTGTTGAAAGAATTCGAAAAAAACGGAGCGTCTAGCTTTACATATTTTCGGATGTGTACGCATTCCGTACATAATGTAAAATGAATCCGTTCGTTGCAACGTCGATCATGCTCTCGGAATTAATTATTATTATCAAGCTAAGATCATTTTACTAAGATTGGAATCCGACACTATCATAGGTATCATAGTAATCGTACTCAATTTTCAAGTTAAACCTACGAGTATCCTAGTATTCGGATACTCACAGCATCCGAAGTTATACGTGGTGCGTACACTATACGTGTGCTCTCTGTTTGTCACACGATTATAAATCTCCCGGAGCATTTAAATTGTTCAATTAGCAAAATGTCATGATAGGTGTGAAACCGTCCATTGTTCGCTGATCTGCTCCAACTTTGAGATAAACAACTCAAACTACATGCTAATTAGAATCACGGGGACAAAAATTTAGTTTGACATAAACGAAATTTTGAGATAAGTGAATTGGAGGTAAGCGGATTAATTTCATATAGAGAAAGAGCAAAAAAATCGGGACCCAACAAAACAGTTTGACATAACCGAAACTTTGATATAAGCGAGTTTGACATAACGAGATTCAACTGTATATGTATGTTTTTTTGAACATATGCTTGCCTGAACCAAGCACAAATGAATTTGATTTTAGGCATATCAAATAATTATGATAACAAGAGAAGTCGACCTGCAAGAAGTACCAAATAATAGATTGGCACTGGTAAAAGGGAATAAAAAAACTCAAAATTCGGGTAATATTCACAATGCAGATATGTTAAACTGATTTTTTTTTAGAAAAATATAGTTATCTTCCAAGGGGAACACATTGACAATCAGCATCACTTTCTTAACAATAGCACTGCATGCGGTGCCAACGCTCATCTGCTCACCACCCCAGTGAGATCTAGCCACCTATGAAGTTTCATACTGCTACCTCTTATAGTTTCTGAGTTATGAGCTACATTAATTTTTTTGCACAGAAGCAGACGCTAACAACACAGTGATCACAACAGCTTGACTTTTTTTTTCGAAACCGACCAGCTAATAAAACAAGAGGGCCAAGATGGCCCTATATCGCTCACATGACAATCACTGTTCACTCATTAAAACATTGTTTTGAACCGGTGACCTAGTTTTTGACCCCAGACGACCTATGTTCGAATTTGTCTTACATATCATTAAGACAAACAGTCTGACTAGGTTTGGTGAAGATACGATCAAAATTTGACATCTACAGTGATAATAAGGTTTTCCTAAGATTTGACCTTGTGACCTGGTTTTTGACCCTAGGTGACCCATATTTGAACTTGTCCTTAATATCATTAAGACAAACAATCTGACAAGGTTTGGCCAAGATCCAATCAAAACCATGACATTTAGAGCTTTTACAAGATTTTTACCTAAGATTTGACCTTGTGACCCATGTTCATCCTTGACCCACATATCATTGAGGCAAACATTTTGACAAGGTTTGGTGAAGATCCAATTAAAACTGTGACATCTACAGTGTTAACAAAGTTTTCCTAAGATTTGACCTGGTGACCTAGTTATTGACCCCAGATGACCCATATTTATACTTGACCGTTATATCATTAAAACAAACGGTTTGACAAAGCTTGGTGAAGATCCAATAATAACTGTGAAATCTACAGTGTTAACATGGTTTTTCATAAGATTTGACCTAGCGACCTAGTTTTTGACCCAAGATGACCCATATTCGAACTCGTCCAAGATATTATGAAGACAAACATTCTGACAAGGTTTCATGATCATCCAATCAAAACAGTGACTTCTAGAGTGTTCACAAGGTTTTCCAGCAATTTGCCCTAGTGACCTAATTTTACTACAGAAATGACCCATTATCAAACTTGATCTACATATTATTAAAATAAACATTCTGACAAAGTTTCATGAAGATCCAGTCAAAACAGTGATTTCTAAAGTGTTCACAAGGTTTTCCCTTATTTGGCCCTGGTGACCTAGTTTTTGACCCCAAGTGGCCCAATATCGAACTCGTCCGAGATTTTGTTGATATTAACGTTCTGACCCAGTTTTGCTAAAATTGAGCTAAAAATGTGGCCCCTAGTGTGGTCACAACATAAAGTTTGACGACGTACGACGTACACCGCCGGACAGAGAGTGATCCTAATAGCTCACTTTGTCACTTTGTGACATGTGAGCTAAAAATAACTCCTGACTGAATAGTAGAACAAATGCTTAAAACTTTAAACATTCACTGTCTTTATACCTGCACCGCCAGCAGCTTCGGCTAATTGTTCTATCTGTTGTAACATTGCAGGATCTTCAGACAGGAAGGATTTCATAGCATCTTCAAACTCTTTAGCTAATTCATCAGAAAAATCCTCAGTAAAGGCTGCTGAAATCGGATCTCCATCTTTTGTTTCAGCTCCCTTAAAATATTGTAAAATAACAATAAAATAATACATGAAATAAAACAAATGACAGGGCATGCTATACAGTATCATATGAAAACCACCAGCAAACAATATAAAGATAAAAAAAATATTCACTGTTAGTGTTTTTGAGGACCAAATTGGTGCCAAAATTTAGCCCCATTCCACAGTCTGAAAAGTATATATTTTTCACCCAAATGCATAAAAATTCCCCTTCAGAAGAATTTTATTTTTCTTGGGAATGTTTTTTTATAAAAAAGATCATTGAATTAATCTTTATATAGCTCTTTGGCTGTAACCATCGATGTTATAACCTGATTGATAATTAAATGTTGGGAGGCCCAGCCACCTTTCCTTTAAAGACATTGAACCAGGAATGCAAGGCATGTGACTCCTGTATATTCCACAGTAGGGAGTCCAATAAAATTGACAGGGTCATTGATAGACTAGCTTTTAATTACATAATCAGTATGGCTAATATATAGCTACTGTATAGATACTTAAAATTGATTCAATGTTTAATTAAAAATATAAATTGCCTTTTTCTTTTTTAAATTATGTTTATATTAAATGCAAAATATTAAGAATAAGGCAGCTCACTTAATATGATTAAAGAAATTAATTACCAAAATAAATGCTCAACGCTTCAAACACATTTGAAAATATATGTATCTCACACCAATTAGTTAGGTCTGGATGATTTTGATAAATTAAATGTCCATTTTGGCAATTTAATACAAACGTATCCTTACACCTTTTATACCTGTTAAATATTTCTAACCAATATATTTTCTCAAGCAGTACCGGTATAAACATAGTTTCTATGCAAATTATTTTAAACATTATAATAGTTATCTTGTAAAAAATAATTTCATGTATAAATGGAATGATTTGAGTTAGAATAGAAGAAGCATTCAGTTGCATTTTTCATATGTTAACTTTTCTTACATAATCTGGTAAAGTACAGCATTCATTAATTACATAAAATGAGCAAAATCCATAAACTAATTATCACTAAAAATCAATAAAATTTATGACCCTCTTATATGACCAGGTGTCAAGTCTACAGACACTTAGCTGACCGTGAAAAGACAGGATTAATCCCATTAGGGGCAATAAAGCAGATTGGACCTCATGTGGATTTTGGGGAAGGGGTCACTTATATAGTAGCTGTTCAATGTCTTTTAAGGTGGAAAATCACTGATTAAGATTTCTTCATGATTACGATTGCAGAGAACAGTGGAATTGAATACTTTTGTAGGAACAGAAGCCAGGTAACAAGAACAGAAACTGATAACAGTGTTATAAGTGTATACAGTACCGTTTTCACTTAATGCTTCAACATCAAGCACAAAAGTCAAACTAATGAAAACAAGAAATAAATTAAAAATCATTATCAAGATATGTCATAGTTTTCTGTAAATGGCAAAATTTACTAAAATACAACTTATGTTTGATTGATGTCTAGATGTAATCAGTTATAAAAGTATAAGGTAAAATTTACTATTACTGGTTGTTATGCCATGTAAATTCTTACCGTAGCACCTCCTTGCCCAGGGCCTTCTGGTTTTGAAGTATTTGGTTTATCAAAATCTTCAAGGGCACCTGTATAACAAAAATAGGAATAATTGAAAGTAAAACTTTGTTAACATTTAAGCTATGCCACATCTAATAATTTAACAAGGAGCATGAGGAAATGTACTCAGAAAGTTAGCTTGTGCATAATCATGAACTACATGTAGTACTAACATTTAGAAAGAACCTTATTTCAAACTTGAGAGTAATGTATTATAATGCATCATTATATAGGTTCAGAACTTTTTTCACAGGTAGGGTAGAAGCCTTTTCCTAAAATTTGGGGGGAAATAACTGTTTTACTCATAATTTTTTAAAAAGGGGAAGAAAAACCTTTATGTAAATTGAATTTTAGGGGAAAAATGCATAATTTTAAAGAATTTTTCTGAGGGGAGGATGCCTGTTAACGTCCCCTGCTATAGAAGGAAAAAAGCCCTGAGGTTACAAAATTCTTAGATATTGATTTTAAGACAAGTACTGTATATGTAAGAATTGAAAGACTCACAAATTTAATTGTTGCTCAGTCACAAATGTCTCAAAACTTTATCCTACAGGAATATCAATACACTTGTATTCACGGAAGGGTTTATTCTATTGTGTCATGACAACAATATCAGTTTTACTAGGGTTGTCCCGATATGGCTGCGTACTGGTACATACGGTACAGTGCTGAACGACATGGGTATCGTATCGGAAGGCCCCGTATCGGCTGTATCACGGTTTTTATTTTATGTTAAAGAAACTCTTAGAATGTTTAACAACTGAACTAGATTTGCAAATTTACTCTCATATCATCATTGACAATGCTTACGCAACTTATATCAGGGATTCCATACTCTATTTATATAAAAAAAAAACTATTCCATACTCTATTTACACACATTAGCAGCGTCAGGTAAAGCTAGATAACGAATTTGATTCGAATATTCAGATTTTATCAACTCATAAATTGTATTACGCCACCATGATGTAATGTTACATAAAAATATGACAGCATTTTGTTTTGCCGATTGATAAAACAAAGAAGCACGTAGTTGTCTACTAGAAGTGTCAATGTGATGTCAAGTATAGTGGTTATGAGATGCACTTTGTCTTGTCATCATAAGTTGAAGGTTTCAGAAGTTCATTTAATATCAATTTAGTATTGTTAATAAATTTGACAATCATAACCCTCATTATTTAAACAACTTTATACGGGTAGGATCTATTCTTGAAATATAAGGTCATTTATCGTTGATATCGCATATCGCTAGTACTGTATCGCAATACGTATCGTATCGGCTGAGATCTGTATCAGGCAGCCCTAAGTATTACATATTTTTAAAATTTAGTAAAATATAGAGATACTCTTGTTAATTTTAACAATCAAACTTTTTTAAAGAAGTCCCCTACCTAGCAATCCTATTTTTACTGTGTATGTAACCAGAATCAAACAATATTTGTTTCTATAGTTCTTATTCAGAAAAACAACTTGTAAACAAATTCAAGACATTGAACCTGGAATGCGAGGCATGTGATTTATGGACCAGCTAGACACCTGTTTCAACAGTAGGGAGTAATAAAACAGACAGCGTCATTGATAAACTAGCCTCAGTTCACATATTCATACTCTATGCCTATAAAAACAACAGGAATTAGTCATATACATATCCCCAACATAAATCAACAAAATTTACTACATTACTTTTTAACTAGGTGTCAAGTCTACAGACAGTGACCAGACAGGATTAATCTGATAAGGGCAATAAAACAAATAAGAGACTATTTATAACTCATGTGGATTCTGTGGGGGTCACTTAATGACTTGTAGCCGTTTGATGTCTTTAACAGTTTAATACACCTTTGAAATGGCCGCATCAATAGACGCAATATTACTGAGTTCATTTAATTCGATTGGTAATTAAATGTTCTTGTACAGATTGAATAACTTATTGAATCAAACGAACTCTGAAAGTCTGAGAAGCAGACTCAAGGAAAGTGACTCGCGAAATTTAATGACAAAACAAAAGTATCCATTAGAACTGTCATTTCAAAGGTTAAGCGATAATCAAACTGGACGTGGACTTGGTTAAATTGTCCACTTACTGTCTAAAAGTTCATTTAATTCTGTGTCGTCCTCCTTGGAGCTGTCTGAAATCTTATTTTCACTTGGCTCAGACATTGTGTGATGTCTCTTATGAAATAAATAGAACGTCAATGATTAAACAGAGTTTGGATTGGTGATAGCGATACAGTATAAGTATTTGCAATTATCATGTATACATTTGTAAAATAAACCGTTGATATTTGTTTGGTGATGCGTCTAAATATTGTAAAACAATATATATTTATTTGCTATGTTGAAGCGACTGCGACCAAAGTTCGCGAGGCCAAGAAGGGGTATTCTGGTTTCCGTCTTCCATCTTACACTATTGGACAGATAGGAGACGGGAACCATATTAAAACAACAGTCCCGTATGCCGGATTTTTCTCTTAACCAGAATTTATTGGTTTCCGTTGCAGTACAAAACAAAGATCTGAATACATACAGAGTAATCGGGAACCAGTTTTACTTCTACACCGGGCGGAAGTCATCATCAATTAAAACATAAACAGCAAAGTAGATTTACAAGAAAATGAGACGCTTTCGGCCACTCAGGACTTCCGAATTAACCCAGTCAGGTCTCGAAATTCAGTTTAACTATTTTAAAACGAAAGAGAATCATAGCGTTGAATTTGTTGCAAAATATCTAGGAGACGTACCTGGGGTACCCCCTGATGTCGACACCACTAACCGTACTGAAGTACTGAAAGTAATTGATCGTGGAAAGAAACAGGGACTGATACCTTTACATTTGAACTCTGACTGTGAAGCACTTCTGTGTCTCTTAAGAGAAAGGGTAATGGTAAAGAGAAGAGACTCCAAAGAGGAAGTTCGTATTGATCTTAGTTTGAATGAAATTGCTCATGTGTGTTATGTAGCTGAAGAGGGATTGCATTTTCTTGTATTTAAACATGGTACTCCAGACAGATTGAACTTAGCCGTTCTCTTGTGTGAGAGTTCTGATGTTGCTGAAGCAGTGTGTAAACTGATAAGCTGGTGTTTCCATCTTGCATACACGGCTGTTGTGATCGACTTGATCGAAACGACAATTGACGATGCCATTAAAGAAGATAATACTTCAATGAGCACACCTCCTGAAATGCCAGACTTCGTCTCTCCCTCACCCAATCACCCGGAGAGTGATATCAGCACAGAATCGAGTCAGGCAGAACTCCTGCGTGATTATATGTGGCAATTAAATTCAAAACTAAAACCAGAAGAACTGAAATTATTTTCTACATATCTGAAAAATTGGAATTATTCTTCAAACAAACTTAAGGAGTTTTGTGAGAATCTATATCAACTGTATGGACCAGAACGTAAACACTTATTGGCTGGAATGTTTCCATTCATTCCCGAGAGAGACTGCAGATATTTTGAAAAGTTTTTGAAGAATCATGATGTGAAAGGCACTGGTCAAGGTACAATGTCCAGCTTACGTGGTTACCCAGCACAGTTTTATACACGTTCAGTTAGTGATTATTCCATGAATAGCAACACTGCAGCTAGTAATGACACAGACACTGCTGATCTAGATACTCTGGACGCCATGAATCAAAACTTTGAAAGAATTGGTGTTAGTGTGGGGGAAACTTCACAGTCATATCTTCCTGGCATTTATGAAAAGAATAGCAACATGTGACTTCTAAAAAGAAACATTGTTTCAATGTTGAGTAAACTGAAAATTTGAAATTATGTAAATTTGGGTTAACTTTATTGTAATACCTTTCTATCAAGAATAGCTGCACAAGTTTAAATACTGCTGTTAGATTGATCTATGCTCAGGGTTCTCAATAATTTTGCGGCCAACAGGCCCAAAAGCTAGACTAACAGGCCTGCTAGAGGGGGTCTGGGCATTTTCTAGCAATATTTTTATGAACTTTTGAGATTCCTAACAGGCCCAAACACATTTCTAAGCGGCTAAGTTGGCCTGCAGCCTGTTGTTATTGAGAACCCTGTATGCTAATAATAAATACTATGAAATCGTTGATTGACAAACCACAAATTGATAATACATGTATATGCTTCCCTGGAATGTTCTACCAGGTAGTTGTATTTAGAGGTAGATGCAACTTCCTCGATAATCGTATATGTATTAACATAAGGTGTCGTCGCCTAGCTGGTGTATAGATGATCAATAATTAATCGATATTCTATTGTTTTAGCGATGTAGTACCGTAGCATAGCGGGAGAGTATTATACGCCTGTTATTAAAGTGGCTGTTGTTTTATTAATTATGGACTAATTCTTTTAAATGTAACCTTGTTAGAAAGCTGAAATATAGCCAATTTTGGAAGTGTACTTATTTTTTCCTATCTTATAAATTAATCGAGAAATGACGAGTTAAATGAGATTCATTTTTTTTTCGTTTATCATGCCGTGGTGGAAACATGCCCGACTTTGTGTACATGTTCAAATAAAATTGTCATGTTTTTGTCAATCATTAACCGATTGCTTTTTAAGTAACCATGTTAAAAAGCTGAAAGATAGCTGATTTTAGAAATGTACTTATTGTTTCCCTATCTTATAAATTGATCGAGCAATGACGAGTTTAATGAGATTTTTTTTTCGTTTTTCGCGCCGTGGTGAAAAAAATGCCCGACATTGTGCACATGTTTTAGTTAAATGATCATTATCTTTTCACCAAAACATTTAATAAACATTGGAAGTAACAGAAGATTGTGTGCAGTAAGTGTTACCAGTATCATTTTTGGTATAAGAAGTGAGGAAAACCACTTCATGTATGTCACAGTAAGAGGCATACATTTTTTAAAAGTTGTCAATTCGACCCCTTTTTAGAGAAATTTCACAACTACACAGAGGAAACATTGTCAACAAAATCGCCTTACAAATCAATGCAGATGATTCTTTAATGTATCAATCATTGAAAAACATTGATTTTGAACAAATGCATCCATCGGTCTTTATGCTGTTCTGCACCAATTTATCACTTATTCACGTCTTTCCGCCAATTTTCCGCCATTTTTCAAAATACTCGATCGGCAATGTCGAACTTTTTCCCATTAATTTTGCCTAATTACAAGACGATACATCAAAATTATTCATGCATGCTTAATCTCAAAGTACTTAACTATTACATTATACCATAAATATTTTCCGAAGATAAGTATTGATACGGCATAAATCAATAAAAGTTTTACTATATGTCCATTCTTTTCAATGCGACTGCGCATGCGCGCGTGGATAACGACAAGTGTTTCAACCGGATTTTTAGTTGCATCTACCGTTAATACAACTACCTGGTTCTACTAAAGTTAAAACAAGTTACCAAAATCTTTATTTGTTAATACATGTATGTAGTGTATGTACCTGATGTTTTAAACCTTTCATTATCAAATTCGGCTTGTAGTCAGAGAGAATTTGATAAAATTGTTTAATAGCTCATTAGCTGAAATTTATGCTTTTTTGCATTACAAAAAAACAACAAGTAAACTGTATTCTTTTAACTTGGTGAATGCTGATATCCAGGTTGTTGACATACATGTATGATTTTTAGCTCACCTGATTCATCAGGTGAGCTTTTAGGATCGTTGAATGTCCGTCGTCCGTCCACAATTAGTTTGTTTACACTCTAGCATCCGCAACTCTTAACCAATCGTGATTAAACTTGCTCACAATGTATGTGGCCACAATGTCTCGGCTAAGTTCGATTATGAGCAAAATCGGACTAAAACTTCTAGAGTTATGGGCCCTTGAATTACAAAATTTGCTATATTTAGCTTGTTTACACTCTAGCGCCTTTATTTATTCACCAATCCTAATAATATTTTCAGTAAATGTGTATAACCAAAAGAACTTGGCCAAGATCGATTATGGGCAAAATCGGACCAGAACTTCAAGAGTTATGGGCCCTTGACTTAGAAAATTTGCTATATTTTAGCTTGTTTACACTATAGCGCATTAATTTACTCACCAATCCTAATCATATTTTCAGAAATGTGTATAACTAAAAGATCTTGGACGAGTTCAATTATGGGCTGAATCGAACCAGAACTTCAAGAGTTATGGGCCCTTGACTTTGAAAATTAGCTATATTTTAGCTTGTTTACACTCGAGTACCTTCATTTATTCACCGATCCTAATAATAATTTTCAATAAATGAGTATAACCAAAATATCTTGGACAAGGTCGATTAAGGATGGAATCGGACCACATTTTCAAAAGTTATGGGCCCTTTACTTAGAAAATTTGCTATATTTTAGCTTCTTTACACTCTAGCTCCTTTATTTATTCACCGATCTTAATCATATTTACAATGAATGTGTATGACCTTATGGTTTTGGACTAGTTCAGTTATGGGTGGAATTGGACCACAACTTCAAGAGTTATGGGCCCTTTACTTAGAAAATTTGCTACGTTTTAGCTTGTTTAACAGTATTATACCTTCATTGTTGGTTTTGATCTCAAAATCTACGTAAAAATGAGTTTTACGAGATGGAAACTATATTACCTGGTCATTAATTATTGGCCTTTGTTCTCAGGTGAGAGATAAAGGGCCATTGTGGCCCTCTTGTTATCTCTTCAAGTACAATCAGTACACCGTTTAGATCTAGAAGATTTTTAAAGACCATTACTTATAAATGTTTGTTATTTCTTAAACCTTACTGTATCATGCTGTTTTTATGCCCCCCACGTCAAATGATAAATTGATTGCCTTGTTTATTTTGGAATGTAATGTAGTACAAGACACATGTGCTGATATCAAAATAATTATGATCAGTACATGTTATGTGCATACTTCATAAATTCATAAAATAATTTTTCCCGATCTTTAACCCATAGATTAATTGAATTATTGATAACCTTGGCAAGTTGCCTTTCTGCGAGCCTGTTTAATTCACTCAATAAATGTTCTATAGATAAACATGTTTAGAAGCGTGTCATTTGGTAATATGGACACATTTTGTGAATGCAGTAAATCATGTGTAAAAGAGGCATCATGTGAAGGGTTGCTGTTCTTTAGCCTGCATTCAGTGACATATATCAAAGATGAATTAAGACAAATGTGCCTAAGTATTTTACCATATTTGTTCTCTCCCTTTGTTCACAAACTGACACAGATTTAAAATGGGTTATTCTGATGAAAATAAAAGTGAATGTCTCAGGTCATTAATTTTGTGCACTGTCGAACACTTTCCAATTTTAGAAAATACTTTGTTCTTATCTTCTCATTATGGTTATTAAAAGCATGGGGGTGGTTACATGTATCTGCTAATCTGTCTGCATATTAATAATAATTTAATTGATTGTGAACGCTTTCAACTCAGCATATGCTGGTAAACACTTTCAACTCAGCATATGCTGGTAAACACTTTCAAAATAGCATGTACGCTGGTAAACACTTTTATTGAGCATATAAAATGCTATTTACATGCTGTTATGTATCAAATTTAGGTTCTTGGTGCTTAATTACATTTCTTGTAAGTGACTGATAATGATTTGTTGTTGTTGTTTTATTATCTGTTATGAATTTTGTTTTGGTGATTGCGCAAAATGCATGGACAGTAAAACAATGACCACCTCTGTGTTAAGACCACCTTATTTTAATTCCTACACTATGTCCTTAGTATATCATCCTGAAAGTAAGACCACCCTATTATTAAGACCAATATGTTTGGTCCCAGAGGTGGTCATAATCAGGAGGTTTTACTGTATCTATAATTTTATAAGAGTTTTTTAGTAAAATTTTAAGTCAAATACTTTGTTTATTATTTTGTGATCCCTATTGACAGGACCTGTCAAATTGGCTTATGTGACAACTATCTTTTGAGTGTACTAAAGTACCTCCCCAACTCTTCTTGTTTTGCTTGGCACCTGGCTGAGATGGGCGTTTTAATATTTTAACAATTGGTGGCTCACCAAGCAACTACATCACCATATCAGTATATTGGCATCAATTTCATTACATGTTTATTTATATGGGGATATTGTGATAGCCACTTTCAACACAGATTATGCTGGTGGACATTTTCAACACAGATAATGCTGGTAAATACTTTCAACACAGCAAAGACTGGTAAACACATTCGAAAGAGCATATCCTGTATACTCTTTCAAAAGAGCGATAAAGACTTTCAACACAGGATATGCTGGTGACAACTTTCAACACAGCATATAGGGGGAGAATTAAACTTTCAACACAGCATTTACTGGTAAACACTTTCAAAAGAGCATATCCTGGTAGACACTTTCAAAAGAGCATATACTTGTGGACACTTTCAACACAGCATAATTATGTTCTGGTAGACACTTTCAACACAGCATAATTTTATGTGGGTAGACACTCAACACAGCATGTGCGGATAGACACTTAACAGAGCATATGCGAGTAGACACTCAATACAGCATATGCTGGTAGAAACTTTCAAAAGTTCATATCCTAGTAAACACTTTCAAAAGAGCATATCCTGGTAGACACTTTCAAAAGAGCATATATTTATGGACACTTTCATCACAGCATATGCAGGTAGACACTCAACACAGCGTATGCTGATAGGCACTTTCAAAAGAGTGTATGCTAGTAAACACTTTCAAAAGAGCGTATGCTGGTAAACACTTTCAACACTGCATATGCTGGTATAAACACTTTCAACTCAATATTAATTTTGCTGGTAAACACTTTCAAAAGAGCATATCCTGGTAGACACTTTCAACACAACATAATTATGCTGGTTAACACAGCATATATATGCTGGTTAACATTTTCTAAAGAGCATGTGCTCGTGTTGGCAAACACTTTAAAAAGAGCATATGTATACTCGTACATGCTGGTAGACACTTTTAACACAGGTCATATGCTGGTATAGACACTTTTAATATGGCATATATGCGCAGGTAGAAACATTCAGCACAGCATTTGTTGGTATAGATACATTTAGATCAACTCGTGCTTGTATAAACACTTTCAACGCAATATCGACCGATAGACACTAGCACTTTCAACAGACGCACATTCAGCCCAGCAGATCTCGATATACTAGTGTATGTGCAGGAGAAAATTAACTTAAATTTTATCACACTATTAATTAATTATATGATGTGATTTAAGTATAGTACGTAGACGCTTAATTTCTGCACAACATGTGCTTTCCAGTATCAAATATATATAGTATGTACGTACTATTATAAACATTACACATGCACAGGCAGGGTCTTAATATAATTAGTTCACTCATTGTACTAAAATAGATCTAGATTTTACAAACGTCTTTGATGATATACTATGTATTAGAAAACAAAAACAAATAAAAAAAACAGGCACAATTGTATGTATATGGTACAGACGGAAGTTGAGAAATTATATATACTATAGCTGTCTCACACAAACAGACTGTTCAGTAAAATAAGTGCGCTACATATGGACTTTGAGCAGTCCTTCAGAACACTATAATTATTACATTTTTTTGCCCTTGCTTAGAGATATATAGACATATATTTATAACGTCCCCTTCGTAAAATATATATATGCATATTTTTTTTATTATTCTGAGCTCTCATTTTCGGTGCGCATCTCAAGCTACATGACGTACAATCAACAAAAATGCATGCGTCTTATTGATTTTTACCCCGTTACGTATCTGTACATGCAGTTATAAAAAGCAGTTCATTTGCACGTGCAGCACGTGGTAAGCATGAATCTTCGAAATATTTTTTTGAAGTCGATATATATAATTATATAGAGTGTTAATTTTTAAGCCTCGTACATTACAGAAAAACACAAAATGGGACGGATATCCATTGAGAAAAGGGCCCGCACCATCGGCCTTATTTAGGGAGGGTCCGTTTTTACAGGTACATGTATATATATATATATCTAGATTTCGATTAATTAATTAATATAATATAATTAGCATATATAATTAAAACAAACCACTGATTAAGTTAACATACATATGGAATAGATGAAATCTTGCTGTGGTTTATTTTATACATTCTTTTGCCGTGTTACTTACTAGGAAAAAAATTGAGCTCAAAATAAATAAAAAAAAAGTTTTGTTAAGAAATTTTATACAGATTTAATTAAATATTTTTTCTCGTATAGACCTGTATCAACTTCTCAGTGTTATTATGTTGAGTCCCTGATATTTTAAATAACATGACTGAAACTCTTTATATTCTAAAGACAACCAAAGCCACCTAATATCCTAATTTTACCGTTGTGATCAATATATCGCAGTTGATTTTCACACGTATGTTAAACTGGAGAGCAGCCAATTCCCCAAATGGGGCCCCACGGTCGACCATTTACGACAACACAACCAATATGGCGGGGGTCGATACGCGAATTATTGTTTTTAGGATATTTATGTGATACCGAACGGTTTGTAGTTTCTGCTTTGTGAAATTTAAGAAAACATATTAAATATTTAATGAGTATGTAATTTTATATGTATATGGCGTTATTTTATGGATTAAAATGGTGCTATGACATGTATCTTAGGACATTGTTTTCATAGGTAACGAAAAAGTCAGGTCTAAAACACTGACCAGTGCTATTTGTTTATTTGTTTTATACACCGTTTTCTTCGTCATAAACTAGATACATACTGTATATAAACCGAATTATGTTTGAAATTATATTCGTCAAGTTGTATTTTTATTTTGTTTCGTTATAAACCGAGTTAAGAAATCATAAATTGAGCACCTGTCAAATATTAAATTATCATTGTCGTCTCGTTAATATACGCGTACACACTAATTGTTCATAATAGAAATCCCTTTGTCTTTACACTATATTATAGTTGATATTCTTTACACATTACAACTTATTATTTCATTATTTGGCGCTCCACTGTTAGTACATAATGCATGCATCTGATCTATGTATATAGACATCAACATCAGTTCTATATATATGTTTCACCTGCTTTCATATCTAGAACATATTCATGTTTCATAATAATATGTTAAGTAAACAAATCCTTCATTCCCTTAAAATAAACTAGTTGGTAGTTGTACAGAAAACAACAAACTGAATAAAAGTAGAATATTTTTCTAACTCTCTGAATTCCATAGGTGTACGTCGCGTGGCCAGGATAGTTTATATCAAAACATGTTTAATTAACATCATTCAAATAACATAATAACCAAACCATTATAACCAAATAAATAGATAAAAATATATTCTACTAATCATCGTCATAAGTTAAAATTGATGTAAAATTATCTGATACCAGGACCACACGATGTACACCTATGGTAAATTATTGATGTTGATTGAGGCTTTCATTTCTTGTATGTAAAATTTCAACCACATTCAGAGTATACCTCTCTATGATTCAGAGTGGTACATTTTGCCACTTTGGTTGTTGTGACCATGTAACATATGTAATTGTGATAATGTAAACGATTCGAAACAATATTTCTTTGCTGAAATCATAAATTGTACTCTGTACCCGCAATATTAAAATATAAGCATCCATAGTTTCGGTAATCATCTGAGATTCTCATATGTAATGATTAAAATAAACATGAAATTATTTAAAAACTCTGATGATGTATGACTCATTTGATTAAATTAATAAGCTATGTATATAAAGAAAATGTAAAGTAACTTCCTTCTATTTTTTTAAGACATAATTATGTTTTATAATTTTAATAGGTATATGATTCCTGTCCAAATAGTTTCAAATTTTTCTGGTAGAAACTTCTGGGTCTGAATGTCCCAAAAAAGGGTTGGTTGAGCAACCGAAATACAACTATTTTTTGTGCTTAACATGATATATCATTGACAATTAAATTGACAATTAATGTTTAGTTTTTCATGTTAATAAGAATGCATAAGTTTTTCATAGAGTGCTTATAAACATTTGTTAAATTCCTATTTGCAAGGCTGATGTAATTAAAGTTAATCTCTCTCTGTTATTAACTTTGCATACATTAAAGATTGAATAATTGTATTAAATACATTGATAAATTTGTATTGAAACATATTAAGAACACTTGGTTTATTATACTAAATGTCTACCCGCAAGTGTCAGATCTAGATCTAAAATCATGATTGTAGACAAATTTGTTAAATGTAGTCTGGCACCAAATTGCAGTCAGACTGAAAAGTTATTTTTTAAAAAATGATCATAAATAGTTTTGCATTTTCTTTTAATTCAAGACTCATTTTATCTCTGGATGATTTTTTAAAAAAGTATTTGAATAGTTTGTTTCAAAAGCATATACCGGTAATAGAATTTACTAGATGGCTTAATGATATTAAGGATGTGTTCAAATATGGTAATATAAGAGTAATTACATGTAGTCATGTACATGTATATATTTCTCTGATTTGCTGCCAAATTGGTCATATCCTCCCAAATATATGTATGTAACTACATTAGAGTAATTTTTGTATTACAGTACAACCTCTCCAGAGTGGCCCTCTGTAGAGCAACAACCTCTCCATAACACCTTCAAAATTTCCCTAAGCTGATATTTACTATAACAACCTCTAAACAACGGTCAATATTTACAGCTCCCACAGGGTGTTGCTCTACAGAGGTTGTACTGTATATGTAAATATCTGTTCTTTCGTTAAAATTCAGGTATTATTTAGAAGAAATTATATTTTTCCAAGTCCAAGACAGAAGGAAAGATATACTTCTTTAATCTCTCTCATATTTGTAAGTGCACTCATTTTTAAAGTGATTTCAATATTTGCTGAGCCAATGAATTTAAAATACCTGACATTTACATTATATTAGACCTGTGTTGTTATTAGGGACCAGTAAGTACTTAAATGGCAGAAATATCTATAATTTCAAGTGGTGCATTTTTATCTTTTATTTGAAGATCGTTTATTTCAAACAATGTTCCTTGTAGATATTGAAGTATACTTGAAAATTCTTTGTTATAGGGTAATAAGTGATCTAGGAGTTAGGCGAGCATGCTTGAAAAACTTACTGGAATAATCAAATTTGATAAAAAGTAATTGAATGCCCTGTTTAGTGCACAGGTAACAGTGACAGAACTGTGATTCTATTTACAACACTTTAATTCTTTGAATGAATGATCGATCCATGTGTTTTTTCTTATCGTTTGTATATTTACTATTTCCAGACATTTTTATGCTGTTTTTTCCCCCAATCCCAATTTCATTCTTAAATTCCCAAGTCAAGTACCGGTATTGATATTTTCGAAAAGAAATAAAAACCAGTAACAATAGCATTATATAAGCACAAAATATTGGCCAGAATCTATTGTGACTGCTTGTTAAACATATTAACTATGGTTTGCATTCTCCTAAAATGAAAACTGAAGGTGAAACTCTGGATAGGAAGTATTCATTAGACTGTGCCATACTGACAAACAAATTTTTGCTTAGGGATGATGTTATTATTGAAATGGTCAAATACAGGCAAAGAGACATTACCAAACTGAATAAACATGTGACCTTTGGTGTCTTAAATTTGTACAAGCATTTTGTTTTATTGATATGTTTATCAGCAGTAAAATTACCCCTATTTGGCACATTCCCCCCCTTTGAAAGGACCCATCACCTTCCTGTAAAACCCCTAAAATGGCGGATATTTACGGGACATGAAACTGTATGAATCACACAGAAATAATACGTACAATGGCATGTTGCTCTGAATCCATCAATTTAATTTACTGATATAATAAATTATGTAGATCAACTATGGATTGAATGAGACAAATCATTTTTATTCAGTTAAATATAGAATAATTTATATCCTACTCATAAAAAAATCATCGTGCTGTAAATAAACTTCACTAAATTATTAAATGAGTTCAAAAGTATAAAAGCTTGTAATACATCAAAGAATTGAGTGTCTGATATCAACAAAAGGGAAGATAAGTTGGAAAACTTATTCTTAAATGGCTAAGTTTTTTATATGATATACCTCAATCACAGTATTTTAATATTTAAAGTTTATAAAAGTTGATCAGAAAATGCTTACAAAAAGTATAATGTGAAGAAAAACTTAGAAATTTTGATGCTGTATGATTCATAAAAAATGCTCAAACTTTTAAGCATTTTTAAGAAAACAAATTACCATAAATGCTCTGATAAATTTACAAAGGCCATCCTATAAAAAGCGTCTGATTTGCATTTGAAGTTACAGGACCGAGCCATTAAAAATGGTCCTGATCCAAACATCTTTTAGTGCTATTTATGACAGAAATTTTTCATTCTTTCTGCAATCTTTTCATTTTGATCGGTACAAGCTTGTATGTTTCCAAAAAATGCCTACCTACTTATGAACCTTTGAAAGTTTAGATTGCATAACCTCAAAAAAAAAAAAATATGAGGATGACCCAATGATGTATCCAAAATTGTTCAATTGAAAGCCTCATCAAATTAAAGAAAAGCCTGCAATTGTAACACCACCAGGGTCCTTTATTTGGGAATATACAGTAGTTCTCCTTGATGTTTCTCTTAGTTTATACAAGAAATTGATTTGTGAATGTCACCAGCATTAAATTGTTATCTCTAACTTAACATGTCAATGGTGAATGCATTTTAAGTTAATCCTTGGATTTAAATTCTGATTGTTAAATTGATGTTATGTAAATTTAATTTTTTTCTTGAAAATTTCAAAAATATATAATTTCAGGGCTTAACATTCATGTGCTTATATTTTTAGTTCCTTGAAAATTAATATGTACTAGGACAATCAATATTTAGACTTTATATTGATATTGGTAACTGTAACGTTTTATTCATATGTGTTAAACTAATTACAGCCTTTTCTTTCATCTTAGGATTTCAAGTAATAATTATGATAGAGTTGTTGTGTTATAGTATAAACTTCAATTGTTTTTATTGATAGATATTTTCATTTAGTTAATTGGAACTTAAAAACAAATAGTGTTGGTAGATTGGCAAAACTTTTTCAAATTCTAGTGCATGTATATTGTTTTAAGTTCAGAGATAGAATCATGTGGAAAGGAACGTATCAGCAAGAAGAAAAAATATCAAAATTCTAAACGGACCATACTTTTTTTTTGTCTGAAATATTTTTATTTCCAATTCTGTTGTGCCGTAGGAACAGGAGAGGGGGGGGGGGGGGTGATTTTGGCTGAAACTAGCCTCCCCCCAAATCTGAAAGTACTTCCTATGGGCCTGTTATGTGAATTAATGCATTATACATGGGTGTTATTTCTGATGTCAAAATTAATATATGTCTCTCCTTGTTTTGTATAGGAGAAGTCAAATAATGGCATTCATTAAGTTGAAAGCAGCGAACTAGAAGTGTTCAACCTGCTGCAATTATTAATATGAACTTTGAGGTGCACACTATGGATTCAATCATGTGCTATTGGATTGATTCAAGTCATTAAGCCAATTTAATGTGGTGCATACAAGAAAATAATTAATTTCTGCACATTCTATTATTTGTTAGCTATAGGTTGTAGATAATAAAAATTTGACAATAGGAAATTTAAAAGTATTTACTTTTAAGATTCTGTTTTGAATTTTATTGGCATTTAAATGTTCATGATGTGCTCTTACTGAAACATCTCGCTTTAAGTATTTATTGACTGAAAGTGTTATACCTAGGTTAGGCGCCATTTTAAAAATTTAACAAAATAAATTTAGTTTCGTCAATATTTTGTTTAAAGTTTGTCTAAGGATTATGATGGTATCACTTTGGACGTAATTTATGGAATAATGAAATACGTAAATCCAACTTGTAGTTCAAATTGACGTTATCTTTTATTTATCAATATGAAAAAGTATAGCATGGCAGTAGGAATTGGGGGGGGGACTTAGCCCTCGCAAATAATCACAGCTGAAATGGTAAATAACTAATTACAAGGGGCTATTTTCCCGCCCATTAATTGTCAGACAAAATGGTAAATAAAAAAGTTGCTGATTTTTGTAATGAGTTGGTCTTACAGTAATATAGTAGTGGTCTGTATTTGTGGAATACTCTATACAACGCCATGCATTCCTGAATAATAATACACTACAGTTAAACCTGTGCTAGTAGAAACCTCCATATAAAGGCCACCTTGTGAATAAGATCACATTATGTCTTTCCAAAGGGTGGCCTTTATTTACTGGTTTGACAGTATATTGTTTATTTCCTGTTTTTTTTCTAATTTTTATCTTGAAATATTTGGGCCAGTAATTTAAGTGGGTAGAATATTTTTAGCAATTTTTTTGTAGAATTCTAGGTAAAAGTTCATAGTTGTAGTGGCAAGAAAAAAAATGATTGAGAGACTGAGATTAAAAAAAATTAGGGTCTGCAGAAAAAAGGGCCATTTGGTTTAGCTAAAATGGGGAACTTTTTATGCCTGTCACTTGAAAAGAATATTAATTTTAATGTTTCCAAATTTGGTGCTTAGTAAAAATCCTTTTTTCACGATTTCGCTAAAGCATATTGAAACTGCTTTGTAAGCAATTTTTGGATTGGCCGGCTTTGTTTTTATCAGAACCACAATTAGAAAGAATCTTGGCTGTAGTTTATGTGGGGTCAAAATCTGTGTTTTAAGTGTGACACGATAAGTAAATATATTTTACAGTAACTTACTCTTACTTAAATCTTATCTTTATTCAATAAAATAATTTATAAAAGATTATAAAAAATAATTTTCTCTATTGATAATTTCATCTTTTCTTTTATCTATTTTCAAGAAGAGTTTTATGAAGTTATTTCTCGATTGGGAAAACTAACCTATTTATTGTATAATTAAACCTGATTAATGTTAACGGTTTATTTTCGACCATGTTCAAAATACCTTACCACTTAAACTTGAATTCAAAGCCTTTGTCATCTATCACTAAGACCTGACTGAAGTAAGTCTAGGACTTTACGTGTGTTCTATTATAATTTTAAGGCGAGATAATCTTATTTGTGTAAATTGATCGCAAAAAAGCTTACTTAGGGAATATCGATCAAATCTATTGCACTCAGTTTATACATATTGTAGCATTTGTGTGTGAGGTGACCCTTATTCATTGCATGTTATATATTTATTCAAAAAGTCTATTTGTATTAAAAGGAAAAGTTGAACTTAGATTTAAACAATATAGATTTTGTTATGCAGTAATTATATGTCTTGATCGAGACTCAATTATTTAACTTGTTCTCGTTGTAGGGTTGATATAAAAAACTTGCTTATTTGTCGTAGGAATTAAATGCCCAATTATAGTCACGGAGTTGTTGTGTTATGGATTTTAAATGGATTTAAATTATACATATATTCGTTAAATTTGTTGTAAATTTTAAAATCATTACTATTCAAGGTAAAACAATGTTTTAAACCAATTGATAATTATTTAATAGTATTTCATTATTCATAAATTTCAGGTAACTTATTACATATGGATTATTATTATTTATATTTTTAATGATAAACTGTATCAAAATTGTATGTTTTCAAAATATATTTTATTTATACATTTTGTATTAATATGTAACCGGTAGGATTTATTTGTCCTATTTATTTATGATATATGATAGATGAATTTGTATGTTAATTTTACAGTTCTATGAAAATGAATTGAAAGAAAATTTATATTAATACATTATTAAACAATACTACAATTAGGTAATTCATTTTTCATTTCTTGATTCTCAGTTACCAAAAGTCAGATATGATGAAAACAATTCCATATTGATGGTATCAGTGAAAACAACTTGAAATGAGAATCTGCATAATAAGGAAACAAGCCCAAAGTACTGATGCACTTGTATTTAAAGTGTTAGAAAATATGTCAGATACTTCTGTATCTCCCCCCCCCCCCCCCCCCCCCCTACTCCCTGGTGCAGCTCTGAAATGACCATAGCTGTTGAATGTGCCAGTTTAGTTATCAACAGATAAACAAGCATGCATGTGTTGAGAATATCCATGAATATTTGACATTATTCTACATATTATGTGCTAATTTTTTCTCAGAATATATTTTAAATCAAGATTGCATTGGCTCATCCCACTCTATGAAAATTTTACAAAAAAAATGATTTCCTCCATAATTATTTGGAGAAGTTTTCAGCCTAATTGAAAACTTTTTCCTGTCCTCCTACTCTCTTTATACAGTTTGATGTCTTTCAAATGCACTATAGTATCATATTGACTGTTGTATTTTGTCTTTGCAGGTAAATGAAAGAGACTATGTGAAAATCAGTGACACCTGCATGAGCTAATTGGAAAAAAGAAATTGCATGGTTTGTGGCTAAACTTTGATATTTTAGTTGAAGAGTGGGAAATCAGTTTCAATGACCGAAACTATGTCAAGACCAAGGGCCTTTAACTTCAACACGGTATCTCAGGCCCATAGAGATGTCATTGATGACAGATACCGTGACTTGCGCCGACCGAGAAAAGTGCGTTTCTTTGTCAACGGGGATCGTTACTTCAAGGGGAAGAAGTTATACATTACGCCTCATCGGTACTTTAATTTCAATGACCTCTTGAACGATCTTACTGGAAAGCTTCCGTCCAATTTGTGCTTACCATACGGTGTTCGTCAAATCTTTACACCAGCTGGTGGACGTCGTGTGTGTGATATTGAAGATTTACAGGATGGTCAAGCCTATGTTTGTGCTGGTTTTGAGGGTTACAAACCAGTAAAATACGGGAAGGCGGAGTTGGAGCCATGGTCTTTAGGTGAGATATGGTTTTGATTATAGTTTTACTTTTGTAAACACGAGGCTAATTAATAGCTTTTCTTAAATTTTCATTATATTTTTAGTGTTTGATAGTTTAGCTTGTAAATTTTTTATTTTAGGAGTAATATGTTTATCATTAAAACACATCAAACTGTAGTTTTATTATTCTGTCATGAATCTTTTGTTCAATTCTTACACTTCAATTTGACCTTGCTGATACTTAAGCAACATACTTTCACCTTTTCTTTCTCGTAAACCTTAAAAGTATTTTTTGAATTAATTTTGATAGAACATTCATGATCATGAAGTGACAGCTTTGTCCTTGTTGTAATATATATTTAGGATCCTCTTGCCTTTGCTCATTTTGTGATGCACATTTAGGATCCTCTTGCCTGTGGATTTTTTATCTCTTTTAGTATACATATGGGGCTTTACTTTAATCCCTGCGTGTTTTCGAACCAGTTGAACTAGAATGTATCCTGAAGGCATTTTCTAGGCTGCATTGATGTTTTGAAATAGTCTTATAACTCAATATGATAGTATTATCATGCATAATATTCAGTCTATTATCAGAAAGATTTAAATTGGTTTCCAACGTTGACCTTTTGGAAATAAATCAAATTATTATACTTTGTGTCTGAATGCTAGAGCTTCAAGGAAACATTTAAAGCTGGTATGATAATTATTTTTACCAACAAAAATCCATTTCTCCTAGAAATTATTCAGCATTGATTTAATATAGGGCTTTCATCAATAGCGGTATGACAACATTTTTTTCTTTCAATCGATCATCGTTGTATGGTACATTACAAAGTATTAATTGATATTTTGGCTTAAACTTATGGAAGAAATTTAAAGTGAGAAAAAAGGTTTTAGTTTACATTTATTTAGAGAGATGACATACATATGTCTTAATTTGTCTCAAAGTTGTGCAGATGAAACTGTTATAATGCATAATATTTGAAAAAGTAAATTATTTTTACTGCATATATATAAATTTCTTCTGAAGTGGATAAAAAATCATTAATTTAGTGATACTTACCAGTACATATTGAAATATGCAAAACATGAGAAATTATACATGATCAACCTTTATATATGATAGTATGAATTAATGTTCCACTATGTTGGAATATCATTGAATACTGATTTCTCAATATAATGAATATCATCAATACGCAAAAATAGAATCACTGACAGCCTTATTGATAATGTAGTGGCTGTTAGATTAAAGTGGTCGCTAAATGAAGTTTTACTATACTTTTACCAGTATATAATATTTTAAGTAAGTAACTTACACATTCTAAAATTAGTTTTGTAGGATATGCCTATAATGTTTTATAATTATTATAAGCTATGCATACGTAAATTCATAAATTGCAGTGTAATAGTATGATTTAACTTAGTTTAGGATTTTTAAATCTGTAAGCTTGCCAGGTAATCAAGATTAATCTCTAATCCTTCGTTTATATGAAATAATCTTCCAGTCATACTGTATGTATTTATCAAAGCACTTATATTTAGAGAAAATATTATTATTATCATTATTATATAATTATTATTCAATATGTCTGAGTCATCGCTATAACAGGATATTAGATTATATTTCGAATCACAGATAGGTCGTAAGAACATCAATAAAACAAATATTCATTCTTACTTATATAATTAGTGTACCAGTCTGTTACTTACAAGTTTGGATCTATGCAAACCACAAATTGTTACATTAAATATGGAAATCTGAAACCTTTACTCTTTTTTGTGCCTTCCTTTGCCATTTTTAATGGTTATAACTTGGACCCATTTAATGTTTTTTTAGCTCACATGTCACAAAGCGACAGAGTGAGCTATTGTGATCAGTCTTTGTCCGGCGGGGTTTGTCGTATGTTGTGCGTTATGCGTCGTCAAATTCACCTTGTGAACACACTAGGAGCCACATTTTTAGCTCAATTGTCGCAAAACTGTGTCAGAATGTTTATATTGACAAAATCTCGGATGAATCCGATATTGGGCCATTTGGGGTCAAAAACTAGGTCACCAGGGTCAAATAAGGGAAAACCTTGTGAACACTGTAGAAATCACTGTTTTGATTGGATCTTCATGAAACCTTGTCAGAATGTTTGTCTTTATAATATCTTGAACGACTTTGAACATGGATCATCTGGGGTGAAAAACTAGTTTGCTAGGTCAAATCTTCTGAAAAACCATGTTAACACTGTAGATTTCACAGTTACAATTTGATTTTCACCAAACTTTATCAAATTGTTTTTTTTAAATGATATAACGGTAAATACAAATATGGGTCATCTGGGATCAATAACAAGGTCACCAGGTCAAATCTTAGGAAAACCTTATTAGCCCGGTAGATGTCAAATTTTGATTGTATCTTAATTCACCTAACCTTGTCAGAATGTTTTTCTTAATGATATGTAAGACAAATTTGAACTTGGGTCATTTGGGGTCAAAAACTAGGTCACATGGTCAAATCTTAGGAAAAGCTTGTCTTTGCTGTAGTTTTCATGGTTTTGATTGCATCTTCACCAAACCTTGTCATAATGTTTGTCTTATTTATATATAGGACAAGGTCTTACATGGGTCATCTGGGGTCAAAAACCAGGTCACAGGTTCAAAACAATGTTTTAATGAGTGAACAGGGATTGTCATGTGAGCGATATAGGGCCATTTTGGCCCTCTTGTTTTAATTTATTATCCATTTATTTTCATTTTTTGTAAATATATTACTGGATTACGTAACTTGAACAACTGTTGAGCATTATAATGGTTGAAATATACTGTCTATGTCTGTATTGATATAGCCTACCGTATCTTTAATATTTAATGATACAAGTTTTTTCTAATGTAAAAAAGTCTACTGACACATTTGATTCTACAAGAATTTGTGAATTCTTTACCAGAATTTAAAGATTATAGATTGAGGGCTCAGTGCAACACTGACATAACTTTTTCTTATTATACAAATGAATTATGACACTGTTGCGTTGAACCCTCAAGTTGTTCTATGATAAATTAATTTATTCATGTTAGTAAAGTTAAATCTTGTTGTAAGATCCCTACCTAATGATTATCAACAACGTTGTGACAATGGAATGGTTATTACAGCTTAATCTTAGTTGATTTTATTGCATTATTTACTTAAAGTGATAAAATAATCATGATCGATATGGTATCCAAGGATATCTTGTAATCCCCTACTCTTCTATACGAGATGACTATGTAAATGTCAATAGAGAAAGATGTTAAACAACTGGTGATAAATCTTGAGGGGGTACGTCATTCCAAAAGCTTTCGATTTTGTCACTTAGTTATCGAAGCGGTTAAACTGTCACAAAACTTGTATTTGCATCTCACTCGCATTATATATATATCTAAGTGTTCTTTTATTTATTTGTTTTAATCCAACTTTGATGATGAGATTGTTTGGATATTTTGTCAATTAAATTCACTTTGACCATTTCTCACAAGCATGCAAATATTACTATTCACAGACGTTTTCCGAATTCTTGGTTTGCATCCACATTCTTCCATTGCCCTAAATTATTATATCCCCTTTCGAAGATATGGGGTATATTGCTTTGCAGATGTCAGTTGGTTGGTCCATCTATAACTAAACCTTTTCGGGCTAGAACGATTTGGCCTAAGCTCCTCAAATTTGGTTGGGAGGTTAGTCATCATAAGTACATGACCCATATTGATTTTGAGGTCATACTATCCAGTTGGCCTTTAGGGGACATCAGAGTTACACAAACACTTCTTGTTTTCATTATCTCTGTTGCCTTATATTTATACGACTTATTTTCATACCCATAGTGGGATATTATATCTGCCCTTTGTTATAATTTTGGCAACTTCATTTACTAGTTTGATCATTACAATTTTTTTTTTCATGGAACATAAAAAAATTATTAGTATATGTAAAAAAGCATCACAAACTATAAACTTACTTTCATGAATTAATTCTATGTTATGATAAATCAAGGTGTATCTATGTTATTTTCAACCAATACATACATGTAGTTACACTCCTTGAACAACTATCTATATTTTTTTCAAAAAATACTTCAACTTCTAAAGCTTAATCGTGGTAACTTGGTGGTAAAAAAAAAAAAAACCTTGTTATACAGGATCTGATCTATCATAATATCTATCATTTAATGACATTGTTACTTTCAGACATTTCGAAAAGTGCTGGTCGATTTATGGACCAGGCTACTAAAACTCTCAAATTTGTTCGGTTCAGGAAAATAAACTAGTCCAAAATTAATGTTCAATAACATTTTTATTTTATTTTTAAATAAAAATTGATAACAACTATACATGAACCAGTATATGTAAATGCATTCAAAAACAAATGTACGCTATTAAACCACTAAGATATATCTTTTTTTTGGTCCTGTGAAATTGATTCAGTCAAGACTGATCTTAATTGAAAGAGTTACTGCACCGAATTTTCAGTAAACACTAAATTACAATACAATTTGAATGTATTCTTTGAATTATGATTCAATCTCCTTTATAATGTCATAGATATGTACAGGTATTCTGTTACAATTATTGATTTTCAACACTGTCGACTTACAGGCTACAATGTAAACATTTGTTTGTTCTTGTGGATTTTTATTATTAAATGTTAAATTAGTGTTTGCTGAATATGTTAGAATGATTTCTTTGAAAAACATACCAATGAGTTCATGACCTGATAAAAGTCCTGGTTGCTGTAAAAGATAATCTAAAAATACTTCTGTAACAAGATATTTAGTAATTAAAGTACATTATATATAATTCTTCAACTTTTAGAAGGTTTGATGACCTGCCTTAGATCTAAAAAGCTTCAATAACAGGGCGTGCCAACATAATTATTCATTATTTTTCAAATTTAGTTATAATGCTCAATGTGTCATTAATTTTCAGACAATTATGACTGCTACTTTAAAATATCTCTTAACCTGAGAAAAAATATAATTACTTAGTTTCAAGTTTTAGTTCCCTTCCATATCTGAATGATTTAGAATAGAGAAAAAGTATTTTGTAAATAAAGTATATATCAAGTTTATATGTAATCATATGAAAGTGAATCACTCAGTCAATGGTTTATTTAAAACTGAAGTGACTGTAGTGTATTTAAAAAAAGCTTGAACGTTAAAGTCATATAGCTGTAATAGAATTTTTCAACTTTTTGTTTTGTTGTATGAACTTGCTCACCTTACATTAAGTATTTGTTTTATTTATTGTGTATGTATATCTATAAGGTTCACTAGTTCTCAAGTATGAAAATACCATGTATTGAATTACTTGACTTTTTGTTTTTAAGACTATGATGTTTACCAATAAGCTAATGCTTTTATTATGTTTAATGTTTTAAAAAAATAAACAGTAAACCTTTTATATTAAGCCTATAATGAAGAATAAACGGTCTTAAATGTTACAAGGTGGTCTAATTATTGAGTTAAAACTATATAGAGAAAATAATTGAAAATAGTTAGAAAAAAAGTTAGGTGATTATTGTAATCTGGTGGTCACTTAATGAGGTTATTTTAATTACTGTTGTTTTGACAAAGCCAGGTTTTCATTTTTTGCTACCCTTATCACAGTAAATGTAGAATAACTAAAGATGTTATTCTCTGTATGAATTAAAAGATCACTGTCCGACCGTCTGTTTGAACAGTTAGGCAATCAGGCAACTTGAGATCAAGGGAAACTAAAATTTTCTCACACAAGCAAAGATATAACATTTACCACATTATGATTAATTCTGTCATGTAATAAATATTAGACTTTTACAATTTTGGAAAACCATGGCAGTTAAATTTACTTGAAAATGTGCTATATTTCATCAATGTGTTCAATAAAAGGTGGACAGAGGCCAAATTGACTGCTTTAGAAATGAAAATTGGCCGTCTAGAAATCCCAAATAATATCATTTACAACATTTGAAATGAGCATTTTAATGAAAACCCTTTTCATATTGTTTCATGTTTTACCAATTAATGCATCAATGTTTAGGTGTCGGGAAATAATGTCTATCGCTCAATTTGCACATTGTTATACTGAACTGTATTGATCTGAGGAGATTGGAATTATGTCTCGTATGAAGTATTTCTCTTATAAGTACAAGGCTTAGATGCACTTTGTCGGATTGTAACTTAGAACAGAGTATTATGATGCATACATGCTGACTGGGACTCAGAATTCCCCTTCGAATAGAATATACGAAAACATGAATATTTCATGAATTATTTGTGCGTATTTCATGAATACTTTATGAACAGTTCATGAAGTATGAATATAACTATTTGACAGGGGTGATGTGCTTCTATAAAGCTACCTTGCTGCTAAACTCAAATATAATTATAACAATACACTGCAAAAATAGTTTATAAAAAATGTTTTTTTTATTTACAATGTATACAACATGACTGTATACTAAAATGATATAAAATTTTACTTTGAAGAAAAGAAAAACAAAACATACTGCACTTTTCAAAATGTTTACACAGAAACTGGATTTGGCCAAATTTGCCAGTAATTAACAAATATTAGCAGACTTTGCATTTTTCTTTATATTTGGAAATAAATCTTTATTTTTTTATAGAAAGAAATGTGTGATTTGGATAATTTACAACCATATGCTTTAATAGATTGGGGTGAACAAGGAAAAATTTGATGTATAAATATACATGATTGTATGAAAGCAGCCCATTCATACACAGAAGAAAATTTACTGTTTGTTTTTGGTATACCGGTATTTTGGTATTTGTTTATTTGGTAACTAACATCATGCAGTAAAACCCCTAAAAAACAGACATAAAAATCCGAATTCCCTAAAAATGGACAATTTTACAAATTCCATTTTTCTCGGAATTCTCAAAGTTCTCTGAAAGCCAGAATTCTCAGAAAACCAGACTTTTGGCCCAATCAAGAAGGGGTCCAATTTTTCGGTGTTTAACTGTATATATATTAGAGAGTACATGTCATACTGGGTATATAGACATTAAGTATTCATTATCTTTCTGTATTTTAATACATGTCTTGGTTTCGTTTCAGCAGCAGGTAGATAAACTTGTCTAGTATAGTATGATTTTTATTACCACGGCACTCTGCCTCTATAAGGTGATCTAACAACTCTTTCAATGTTTTGGATTAGGCAAAAAATACGCTTTGATGTTTTAATGATAATTCATTGGTAATTTATTTACTGTAGCGTTTTTGCTACATCATTAACTTCCTTGTCAAATCATGATAAAATACTGACATTATTTTGATACCAGTCTTAGATTTCATGCATGCCAATGAAGTTATTGTAAAAAAAACTGTATGAAATAATGTTATAATTAAATAAATTGTCACTCAATTTTGTTTAAATACAATAGTCAAGTGTGAAGATCTATATATTTTGTAAAATTAAAGAAAAATTGCGATACTTGAGATGCATTAATTTTCTGCTAGTGTTGGATTATAAGAAACAGACTGCCACATTCCAATTTATCGAAAGGGTTGTTTTATTGCCGTCCATGCCACTTTTCGTGTGTTCGTCTTTTTTTGCACATTATATAAAATCAGAGATTTGTATTATACATGTACATGTCATCAATAACGATAAAATATCACCAAACACGAAAAAACAAAACAATTAAATTAAGTTGTTTATTTCTACAACATTTCACCGCAATGGCTTCTTCAGGATGAGAACAACAAATATAAAAAAAAATCATTTTTTTTTATCATACACGTCATAATTCTTCACAATGTTACGTAAATATTCAGATATTGACAATTTATTGGTCATTGAACCACCTCAGGTGAGGGCACACTTCTGGCTACTAATCTATAATCCTGGGCGTCCATTTTCTCCAAATCATGACTTTTAACATTTTCATTTGTGGAAGAACATTCTTATTTCATGTATACCACAACACTTACTGTTCAATATATGCATTTTAAGAGTCCTAAGACCAATTCCTGATCAGGTGTACATAGTTGACTTCTATATGTGTTCATATTAATTCTGACTGCAGCATCGTAACAAATTAGTTACTCTTTTGCATTTCTGTTTATAAAAAATATTAAATCACAAGCACCATTCAAGTTACTCTGGAAGTAAATTTATTTCTATATATTGTTGTGAGAAGAATAATTATAATATAAGCATTAATACCCCTATTTTGAACATATTATGGGCTAAATTTTGATTATCCTAGTCAGTTTTCTATTTGTCATGTAAGTGGTATCAATTTAAGTTTACGAATTAATGAATGAATACTCATCAAGTAAAAATATCATCCCCCATTCTGTTGTTAATACTCATCTCTGATAGCCACAACATGATGTTTCTTGCAGAAACTGTCACAAAAGCTTCATTATACAAAATTTGTTAACACATTTCTTATGGCTTTTCTTTGTTAACAATTAATTGCTCTATAACACTGTTCGAGGGCTCAGCGCAACACTGTTGTAACTTGTTCTTATTTCAATATGAGTTAAGCCACTGTTGCGTTGAACCCTCGTGTTGTTATTTTGTTCCTCGTGTAAGAAGTAACATAAATCACTTGTTGTGTGTTGTATTAAACATTGTGTGATGTAACACTTTGAAATACACTTTTTACTACAAAAATGACAATAAATTGTAAATTAATAAACAAAACTTTTTTTGCATGTTTAGTGAACATGCTACTATTTTAACTAAATTTGATGTTGCCAACTTTCTCAATGTTTTCCGCACTTATCAGCAATCGGCTTGAATAAATCTTCTTTGAATACATGCCACAACGTAAGAGAAACATTAGATGCTTTATAACTGCTGTTCAATAAAGTACAGTCCATGGACAACTTTAATTTATAATTTATTTTTTGCCGTTAATTTTGTTCAGAAAAATAATAATAAAAACCAAAAAGCAAGGACATTTCCATTGAAATTTTTCTTCTGGTGCACAATTATGAGGCCTAATTGTTACCAAAATATTTTTTTATAGATCAATATTATAAGACAATTCTATGTACAGGAAATTGACATTATCATATTTTATTTATGGCACACAATGATTTATTGATATTCTATACAAATAAATTGGTTTTTATATTTTTTTATATGTGTTTCTGGTGTTGGTCTTTGTTTACTAATTTAACTTTATTTCTGACTGATTCTTGTTATTTCTGTGTCTCTAACAGGACTGTTACTGGGTGTTATTTAATTCAGTTCAATAGTTTAGTTTACATGTTAGCTCTTTGTGTATTGTCTTCAGTTATGTTTATACAAGGGGTGTGATATTTCTGCAGATCAGGGAATTTTGCTGAATCAATGGTACCTTAAGGTTTATTTTTGAGAACATCTCAGGTGAAGATTTGGTGGTTAAGGGGGTGAGCCTAATTCTCCTCAAATACTGGTTGAACAACATGCTGATGCGACTTAATTGCCAATAGAGTTACTGGCCCTTGTTTCTGATATCCTATTATTCTATATTTAGAACACTTTCTGATCACATGCCACTCTGTGACAAAATGTACCCACAAACTCTGATCAGCAACTAATCACACCCCTGATATATTATTCAAGAGTCTTTATTATACACGAGGTGGTTGGAAAAAATTCTTGACTTTTACCTATTTGTTGTGCCCATGAAAATCCCATGTTGTACAAGTATAGACAGGTGGATGATGTCTTAAGTAGGCTTTATTTGGAATTAATGTAGTTGGGTAAGAAATTAATGATTTTGGGTTTTCTTCAGGGGAATTAAAGAAAGCAGCTTCGCAGACTGGTAAATATGATTTTGTGTGAATAAAATGCTGTTAATGGCATTGAGGCTGTTTGCGTAACAATGCATGTCTCAGAGTAAGATTGATGCAATGTATAACATTATAACAAGAATTTTGTTATGTTTATAATGTGACATAATGTTTTAACACATCAAATGCTATACATGTATTAATTTTATTTACTGTAAGATGATTTTTTTGTTTAATTCTCTGTTTTTTTCAATATTGAACTAAACCTTGTATATTCACCAAATTGTTAAATTGTTGGGTTTGATTAGGGTCTCGAATAGGTGTGGTTTCTGGAAAGAGGAAGGGTGGTGGTGTTTACTTGAAGTTATATATTTTATGAAAATGGAGATTGTACAGAAGGTTTATTGTTCTACCCAGGTGTGAAACAGGAAAAGTTGCCAAAGTTCCTGGGCTTCCTGGCTGTTGGTATAATATTAAACGGGGGGGGGGGGGGGGATTAGCTCTTCAATGGAATTCATGAAAACATGAATTTTTCTTGAACTTTTCTTGTACACTTCAAGAATAGTTCATGAATTATGAATAACTATTTGACATGGGTGACGAGATAGAGCATTAAAGTCATCATAAGTTATACACAGCTAATATTAGTTATTTATGCATTTAATGTCTGATTGATATGGTACAGGATCAGCCATTTTGTTATTTTTTCTATTACCGCTAATTGATTTCACTTGTCTTCGGGGCTTCAAGTTTAGAATGGCTTATAATATGAAGATTGCCTGAATTTATGTTATAAGATCAATATTTTGTTATCAATCAGTAAATATCATCGTAGACCAGATACCTAAAATTCAATAAAGATATTAGACTTAGGCATTGACAAAGTATCAATAGATCAGGTTGATGTAAGATAATGTAGACAATATCTAGGTATGATACCACTGTGCTATGTTATAAAGTTGATCTTTATGTACATTAATTAGGGTAACATTTCATACTTTTCACAGCTAGTGATTATTTTGTCATTTAGTGGTATGATATAATTACATATCATGCAAACTGCTTAGCTGTTATATAAAAAAAATCAAGTACGATTCAAAATGCTTATTATATAAACAGTGTTATATAAATTATCATACCAAGAGAATGTAGTGTTCTTAAATTTTTTTAAAATACAATTATTCATGTGCTTGGTTTTTTTGTTCAGAATCAGTCATTTTTATAATCCATTTTCTGATTGATTGGGTGTCCTTGATCTCAGGATTTGAAGATTGAGTGTGTATATTAGTTATAATGGATTTATAATGTATTTGATCCAACTGTCTGGCAGGGAAATCCTGAGATTGTATACTGGGTACTTTAAGGATAGCTAATATGTAATCATAAAGGTATATATAAGGCTTGATTGGCCAGGTCTAGTTGTTATTGAACGGTTGCTGATTCAAATCTCGGCTCTCACTGTGAGTGCCTTCCAGTATTTCAGCGACGCTTTTGCAGTGTTCAGCCCATCCCAACTATCAAGCCAAGTATGATGTTAAGATTTTTACTGGAAACAGGCGAGGCATGTACTAGTGCTTTAATTATTATTTAAACGCTTAGCACAATATAAAGATTAAAGAACCAGGAAACTATTTGAAATTATTGTAGAGATATGAATACCAAGTTCTCTTGTATCTTCCTCTCTCTGTGGCGTCTCAGAAATGACTACATTGCTGTTGTGGTGGTGGTGGGGGGGGGGGGTAAACAACAGACAATTAAAGGTTCAAAATTGTAAAATAATGTAAGAAATTTTCAAATCAGGATATGACACCCATGACTCACAAGAATTCTGCAAATCTTCTTCAGCAACATTTTTGAAGGTCCATGACGTACGTAACACATTTTAGCCTTCTTCTAATTGAGCAGAATTTACAAGAAATAAAAAAGGTATTTTTTAAGGATATTTTTGTTATAGACAAATTATCTTAGTTTGAACGTTTTGATAACAAGTCATGTTGAAAAGTTCTTGAGTCTGTAAAAAATTGACAAAGTCTATTTATTTAAGATGGCAAGTATATTGAATAGCTTTTAAATAAATTTATTCCAAGTTTCAATATGGTTTGATAAATTACCTCTTGAGTAAGAAATTTATGATATTTTTATTAGTTCAATATTGATTTCATTTTCCTTCCAATCAATATCAAAATTTTATATAAATTCTTTGATTCAAGAATTTTGAGTAATAAATTGTAAAACATCCTGGAATTTAATTAGAATCCTGTTATTTGAAATTATTTGAAAAAAGATAAAATGATCTAACTAAATGACTTGATTAATCTTAATTTGATTTGACATTCTTATATAATTGATTAAATTTTAATTGCAAAGCATGTGTTCTATGTAAATGTATGGTGACCAGTAATTGATAAATAACCTTGGTTGTTTAGAATTCAGCTGACCGGCCATGAAACCTAACCTTTGTCATAATTATCTAGACAAAGTTTTATAAATCTGCCAAACATGAATGCTCGCTACGTGTTACAGTGAAACAGATCATGAGTTGTATAATCATTTGATGCCCAAGATTGATAGATTGGGCGGGGGCAGGGGTGTGGGATATTTTTTTTGCCCTAGCTGTTATGTTTGTACCAAAGTTTAACCTTGCCTATGAAATTAAAAGCATAGGCATATCAAGCTACCAAATACATCAGAAGTTACATGAAGGTAGAGGTATTGAATCAGGCAGTGCTGCAGCCTAGTCCATTGATTAGTATGCTGAATTTGTGACCTGACAATCCTGGTTTGATTCCCAGCATTCGCGGCAGGTCATACCCTTTCGTGAAATTTTGACATGAAGAGAGGTTTCTAGTTCCAAGTGGAGCAGTTAATAAGCACTGGTTCGAATACCGTCCAGGAAAATCTTGTTAGGTGAATCGGCCGCCATATATAAAACAGTTGGAAAAATGGCGTTTAAGTTCCAAATTAAATTAAATAAAACAAATTGAATCCCAAATTAAATTAAATAATACAAATTTAATCAGCCAGTGTTTTGAATAATATTTTTCGGAGGCCCCAGAGGGTAACCCCATTTACTCTCCTTATCAAATGGTAAGAATAGGTTAGCGGACCATGCCCGAATACTGGTGGGTTAAATGTGACTAAACAAAATCTCAGACTGCATGACCAGGAATAAAAGTGTTTTGTATGAATTTGTCACTTTCTGATACAATCTTTGATGAAAAGACTGATATTCCTTCATCTATTATATAACAAAAAAATATTAAATATCTCAATGTAATGTTTAGTGCATGTAGAACATTTTATACTCTTCATGGTTGTGTTCAAATTAAGTGTCATATAAATCTATACAATAATTATCCTTGGTTGTGAAATATATCCTGCTTATTCAAATAACTGTATATAATCATTGGCAATGTTTAAATTCTGTCCATTCAACCATTTCATTGATTGACCAAGATAATTGCCAATTAGCCAAGTTGTTTTCATACACCCAAACTTTAAGTATGTTATAATTTAACCAGCATATTGAATTATCCCTTTGAAAAATGTATACCTGAAGGTAGTTATTTGCAATTAATCTTTAAAGTATTTTGATTTTCTAAAAGAAATCAAAGTTAATGGCTTCCTAACTATTTTTGTATCAGATATCATGATTTGATTTACTAAACTAGGAAGTAACATACAGTACAACCTCTCTAGAGTGGCCCTCTCTAGAGCAACAACCTGAGACTCTTCAACAACAACATGATTTATCCCAACTGTATGAATTGTAACTATTCATTTAACCTCTCTAGAGCAACAACTTCTCAACAATAACACGATTTTCTTTCTCCCAAAAGGTGTTGCTTTGGAGAGGTTGCACTTGTAATTATAATCTTGCGAAATTCAATGATGTTTTTCATAAATTTTGTCAATGTCAAATAAAACGCTGTCAAAAATTGATCTGACATAGACCAAAGTCTGGTTGGTTATAGATAACTCTTTATGTAATACTCTAGTCAAATATTGAGTTACCTCCCTTGTATAACTGTATCATTTTTTCGTCATGTTCTTTTTATATCATATGAACAACAAGAATTTAATCAAATCAGCTCTGTAAATGTTTGTATGATTTGTTTATGGAGTGCTGATGTCCTATACAGTTCGATAATTATTTTGTTGGTAAATGAAGATTATTTAAATCTTATTCCTATTTAAAAACAAACTTCACGGGATTGCTTTTTATAGCATTCCTTAGTCTAGGTAGAAGATTATCAAATCAAATATTTGGAATTAATTTGACAGACATTAAATTCTCATGTGAAACATTTGAGGAATGGAGGTATTAGCAATCATATTAAAGATGACATTTTTACCTCCCTATTGAAGAGTTCTCACAGATTTCGTTCTCTTGGTAGATTGGTACAACATGTGAAATATGGAGCCAGGGCATTGTATCCCTCATCTTTTAGCTATAATGTGATTGTCACATTTTATATGACATGATAGATTCTTACATATTTCGGCTATCATAACATGTTGCTGCGATTTATCATTCTTCACGAGATAACAGTTAAATGTTTTAATTCATCTTGTCATTATAGTTTTGTCGTATTTGAATATACTGATGTATTTGGCTTAAGAGCTTTCTTGCTGATTATTCAAATTTTTAAGAACAATTTAAATTTTAAATCATGAATTAGCTCAGGTTGGCATTTTAAATTTCACATGTTTTATTTTTGTCTGAACTTGTGCTTTGATTCAGCTGGATCAATTATAATTCATATTCTGTTGTTTTCTATTCTATAAGGATTTGTTTTTCATAAGCACATTAAACGTGGGGTGATTTGTTCCTTATGAAGTATGCTTAAGTATTTTGATGTTGCATTTGTAATATCTATGTTTATTGGACATGGGCTATGTGTTGAACTGGTTTTAGTTGACAATAGACTGGTTATATGTAACTATATATAAATTGGTCTAGTTTCTTAAATTACTAATTTATTCCTGAAATTTATTATTCATGGATTTCTATGGGGGGAAATATGATTTCGTGTTTGTCGGATAAGGAACCACAACTTTTATGTTTACTTTAGGCATATTACATATTAAGTAAATTTGATAACTTTTTAATAGTCATTTGATATGTAAAGAAATACTGAAATAATTTCATATACAGAGAGTTTAATTCTTTGGGCTTGAATTCAGGTTTGAAAAAAAAACTTAAATTTGTGTTCGATATCTTAGCAAACTAATTTGTACAATGGTATTGATTTGTATTTAAATAAAGACTTACATTTGAAAATGACATTGAAAGAAACGTGACATACAATTTCTTGCGGACTCTCATTGGAATGGTATATTGACTTGCTTATAAATTATGATCGAAACAATGCGTGAATATAAAAATGTGGCATATGAACCATACTTTGAGGACATACAAGTTAGACAATCTTACGAGCGTAAAAACACTTGTGACACAAGAGTGACATATAAGGCTGCAGTTAAATACGGGGACAAGTCGGACTTTGAGGAAGCTAGTGTCAAGGTTATCGATATTGGGCCCGACCCACCGTTGTGTGCTAAGAGATATATATGGGGAAGAAAGAGTAAGATTTAATGTATTTTGTAGATTTCCTTTTTTTAGATTTGTTTATTATGCTTTTTTATGGATTTTAAATGTATTTGTTTAGATTGTTAGTTCTGTCACCATGAGGGGAATCACTAGGCTGTTAAACAAAAAACATGTTGGAAAATCTCTTGAACCCCTAAATCAAGGTGTTTCTGTTGGTTAGGTGCTGTTTTTGATTTTTTCATGTATCCTTTCTTAATGTGCCTGCAGAATTCTGTCTACTTCTTGTTACTAATTTCCTGTTGTAGTTTTCAAGAACACCTGGTAATGTATGATTGCATTTTTGATCAGTACTGGGGAGGGGGGGGGGGCAGTTTCACTAGTTCAACTATAGTAGTGAAATTGTCTTAGGAAACCAGGTTAAAATGGAACCCTTAATATAGACTGGTTTGTCAATGTTTTGCTGCTTCAATTAATTCTATTATTTACTTCTTCCGATTTCACGCCATTTTCAACATATTAATTTCAGTCATAATCATGGCAGGCAGTTATCCTTCCCTGGATGTCATTTAGGCCATAACACATTCTATCCACAAGCTACTGCCAAGCTTTTCAATATAGTTCAGAGGTGGAGGACAGTTTAATATAGGATGTATTATGTCTTCAGTCAAATTTGTCACAGACAGTGTGAGCCTCTGCCGAGGTTGGATCTCACAACCTCTCGATCATGATCAGTAGACCAATGGTCTCACTACTGAGCTAATCGAGCAGGCCTACTTATTTAAATAACCAAATCCTTTACAAATAATATATATACCAAATTATACTTGAAATAAAGTACTGAAAATGGTAAACAAAACTTAATTCTATTAGTTTATATGTATCTTAAATGTTTGTTCTTGGACTTTATTAGAAGGTTTAAAGCTTGATTGTTCGCCAAGTTATTCTTTGAACAAACATGTCTTAATTCAGCTTTAATTGGGGTTCATTTAGTACTATTTTTGTGTACTTTCTTCAAATTTCCTATTCTTTAGCTTCTTTTCACATGTATTAGACTACTTCATGTATCTTGAAGCTACTTTTAGATAAGATTTCAAAATTTATGATATCAGAAACCAGTCCATTTTGAATTGTTTGAATTTAACCAATTTCTAGTGAACTTTGAATATTGAATAGCTTCTTAAACAAACATTGAACAAACGTGAATTTATGATGATTCAAGTCATTTGAGGTGAGGGTAGATTTTGTGCAATGTTTATAATAGGGTAGATTTATAAACTTAATCTTTTGTTATTTGTCTCGATTTTCACAATCTTGCATTGTGTCTGATTGTATGAACTGTTACAGACTGTTCAGAAATGTACATATAAGATGTGCATTGATTCGGTATTGATATTAGTTACTTAAAATTTATGAATTCTTCATTACGGTATATATTGAGTTCTATGTCTTCATTGTGAAGAGCTGGTTGATTAAATAGACTGGATTACAATTATGAGTTGATTCAAGTTTTTGGAAGAAAATAAAAACATAAACAGTTTAAATTTAATCATATTAATCATTGTATGTAGTAAAAGGTTATGGAGATTTATGTGTAAATGGCTACCAGGGTGTTCTCAGGACTTACAAGACTAAGTCAAGGTATTGTGATGTGTTACTTTATATACTAGGATGAATGTTCTGTTTATAATTTCAAATACAGTATACTTTTTAAATTCCATGAGTTTTTGTGTACACATTCTTAAAGGCACATAATTTATACCCATAATGTCCAACATCTGATTTTATAATATTTAAGATCAATCTCATAACTCAAATCTCAAACCTGGAAATGTAAATGTTGCCTTGGAGGCAAGCACAAGTTGCTATATATGTTAACATAAAGCATTCATGAAGACAAGACTTGTACCATTTTTGACAATCAGTTCAATATTTGAATATAATTATGTATACACGTTTATCAAGAGGTTAGTAATTACTGTGTATTGGTAACATATTAGGATTGTTAATTTTATATGAGCATTTCACCTTTTATTGATGATATACAATTCCATCCTATTGTTATATAGTTGTCATGGAATCAGGACAGGCTACTTGCTCTCATGGGAAGGTCAACTATAGGACAGTTTGCTTGTGTTGTTGTCTCAGATTTATCAATTGGAATTGAACA
Organism: Lutraria lutraria; assembly: GCA_964023205.1. Taxonomy (NCBI): domain Eukaryota; kingdom Metazoa; phylum Mollusca; class Bivalvia; order Venerida; family Mactridae; genus Lutraria; species Lutraria lutraria. The sequence goes on from OZ026843.1 coordinate 26,950,335, forward strand.
TACATGAATATTACATAAGTCTCTTGCACACTCTGTGTCTTATTGCATTTCAGTACAAACATCTTATGTATAAAAATGTGTTAAGCCAGTGCTAAGTAATTATATATGGTGACACTTCTTTTTGGCCCCTGTCCTAGAATTAATCTGGTTTCACGAAGTTTATTGGCATGTATTTAGCTAAATGTGTTTTATCTAAGATATACTCTAAGACTGATTTTTTCAAGGATATTCCTCTAAGAATGACTTTTGGAAAATGAACTATGGTTCAGCTCACGTTACCCGGGCATGCCGCCATTGAATGATTCGCAACATAATCAAAGTACTACATTTTCTTTATCTGAAATGTAATTGTTACACTGATTCCTGTTCCATGTTGCTGTACAAGTCTATGTAAGTTCAGTGTCCATGAGTACCTTCATAACTTTGATTTTCTGTAGTTTGTCAAACGTGGTTATGCCAAGAGAATGATTGTTATGAGAGTTTGTAGAGACAATGTCTCTTCAATCTGATGTTTTCATTCTGCATTATTAAGGTGTAAATATACATGTATGTACCGGTATAGGAGATTCTGTATGGGGTATTCTGTGGTTGTTGAGTTATGGTATGTGTCTGCCTGGTATAAATTAATTAATTAATTAATTAAGTCAGCACTGCTGTGGGTTCAATTATCAACTTTGGCTAAATTTCACATGTGGGGAAGCTCATAGTCCAGCTAGCTTACAGAAGTCTAATGGTTCTACACAGGTGTAAGCCTTGAATCTCACTCCACCATTAAAGCAGAAAAAGTAACAAAATTACCCTGGCTAGTGCTAAACCCTAGTGAAAAGAGAAAAACAGAAATTCACTTCCTGTATGGTGTATTTATATTCTTATCGTAAAAGAATGTTTTTACTTAATGCATTAAATTTTGTTACATTTATACTCAGTTTTAAAATTAGAATCATAATTGATACCATACTGTTGTATTATCAGACTGATATCAGAAGTGCTTTGGCAGTTTAGATTGTATGTCTGAATAATAAACACTTAAAACTCATGGTATGTTACTAAGTATATTTGAGGACCTTGTTTCATATTGTTAGGCAACACTCAGTGGTTTGCAATAATCATTTCAAATATATTCATGTTTAACCTAGTAGATTTCTGATAATATGTTGAAGACCACTTTTGTATAAGACTGGTGGTCTATATAAGAGGTGGTCTATGTAAGAGGTGGTCTGCATAAATGTTGCTCTGTATAGGAAGTGGTCTATATAAGAGATGGTCTGTGTAAGAGATGGTCTATATAAGAGATGGTCTGCATAAATGTTGCTCTGTATAGACCCTTTCATTTAACCGATTTCATGCGCACAAGAGTTAACTCCCTTACCGGATGTGACGTCAAACGAGGATAGAAGCTATACAATCGATATTTTGCCGTAAAGGGCGAATTCAGCTTGTTTCTCGGTTGTACAAGTTACAACAAAAATTTGTGTTTTACTATATAAATAAGTTATATTGTTATCTAATTATGAAGACAACGTACGTTCGATATTTCATATTAATATTCATAAATGGCATTTGTTCACGGATATTTTGTCTATCATTACAGGTTACAGTAGAATATATGTATAATCTTCCGTGGTTTGCAATAATAAATTTGGTTTGTTGAAAAGAAAAAATAATTCCATTCATAATTGTCAGCTAGTCAACTTACATATTTTGAAAAATCCACATGTTCATCTTTGTGATTTATCAGCACTTGAGTGCTTTTTTCTGTCATATTTTTGTCACTAATTTGTATAATCCAAGCATTGTCTCTGGTATCAATTTTGTTTGATCTCAGTCTAATTTCCAGTGTTATATATTGCATGTCTACTTGTCAGAATAACATAAAATTGTTGACACGATCCTTACTGATTACAATTAGATAAGCAGTGAAATTGGGGGGAAAACGGTCAGGGGTCTAATATAGCACCCGTTGTTTACGTATGAAAATAGTTTTCACAGTCGCCTGAGGGTCAAACATGTGTTTTCAAGATGTAATCAGCGGGTGTGATAAACTAATTAAAAATAATTGGGGTCCAACAATCAATGCATTAATTAGTAACATGAAAACGATTACCAATATCATTCTCTCTTTGTTGATTAATTCGATAAAAACATATTATTAATATCTGTTGAAAAAAACTTGTGCATCTATGAAATCATAAGACAGAATATAAATAGGAGATAGTTTGCAGTGCTTTGTACGACAATGTATGATATTTCATTGTCTTATTCTTATATTGTTTCGGTGTAAAGAAATGTCTTGAGCAAGGGTTCAAAGTTTCAAAGTTGTAGTTAAAAGTCTAAAAAATAGCCACAACCTACGTAGATAAAACATTGATAACGGATAACAATGCATTTATTTTGATATACATGTTTTTATCAGGAAGTTGGAAAATTTGAAACTTTAATGACTTTTTTGTGGTATAAAAATGTATGTTGTTTAAATTTTATGACTCATTGTAGATGATCTACTTTATTAGATTTCTTGATATTCTTTGAATGTTTTAATTTAGGTGTACATTCAAGCCTGTGTTAGTGGTCACTTCTGAATAATGGCCATCATGTGAATGCCGAAGTCCATTCGTTTAAAGAAGTAGTTGATTAATTAAAACAAAATGACCTCTGAATGAAGACCACCTGCCAATAACAGCCACATTTCTATATCCCAAGTTTCTAAACTCATGAACTGTTTGGTATTTGGTCATATCAGTCAAGCTGAATTAATGTACAGTAAAACCTCTCCAGAGTGGCCCATTGTAGATCAACAACCTCTCTATAACAACACATTCAAAAGTTATCTAAGTTGATATTTACAACAACATTTAGAGCAACAACCTCTAAACAACGGCCAATATTTGCAGCTCCCACAGGGTGTTGCTCTACAGAGGTTGTACTGTATACATGTAATGTACTGCATGTTGCTGTGAACAGTACTAGTCCTGTATTTTATGCCTGTTTAAGTTGTCTCTTCTATACATATATATATATATTTTAGTTGTAAGTTACTCGTGGCCTTTTGTTTCCTGTATTATGCTTTTCACATATAATAGAATGTGGGATGCCTAATCATCTAATGGTTTTAATACTGGTTTTATTTTATCATGGCATTGAGTTAAAACAAATCAAGCCGACAAGAATCAGACTTTGCGAATAATGGTGGATTGTCTGATAGACTTGTGTTGGTCTGATGAAGAATCTTATCTCATCAGTTCATCCGCCTGGCAAATTTCCTCTCAGTCCAAAAGAATTTCAAGCTTGTCGGACCGACTGTCCGAAAAGTCTCAAGCAAAATGTAACACAAGACAGAGTTATTATAACTATTACATTTGTATTAGACATTTAATTACATCAATTCAGTAGGCTTACACACAAACAGCTATATATTTATGATAATATGAAAATTAACAACTTGACAATGTGTCATTACAATATTTGTATATCATTACATCAGTCACAAAAGTAAATCCGTATGAAAGTTCTTCATTTTATATATTCATTGCCTTTTCCACATTATAAATTCTTTCTGCAGCAATGCTTTCAGCTTGTCTCACCTCATTTTCAGTCATTTCATCAAAATGATACTGTCCTATGAATGTAGAAACGTTCAGTCTGACTCCTTTTGTCTCTTTATTTTATTGGGAAAATCTAAGGCAGAACCATCTGACTTTTCAAGAGAACTTGCTATGAAAAATCCTGGTTGTATATTTTATCTGGTTAAGAATAGTCGTGATCAATCTCACTAATACCCATGTGACCTGTAAAATAAATATGTAAAGAATATACATGTACGCAAAGCATTCACTTGATAAATCTAAACATTGGCAACATTACATGAACATTTTAACGAATTGAAACTAACAAACAAACAAAATTTACGCGCATGCTAGTGGAAAGAAATTCATATTTTAAGCATTGTTTGTTGCCCGATCCATTATTTTACTGTATCATATAAACAGACTCGAGTTTGCAGTCCGTGCGAAAAAAATACGTTAAAAACTAACATACAATTGAGATCGCGAAAATATATGACAAAATCAATCCGAGGCTCGAATATTTCATATAAAACATATAAACGGAATAATTGTTCATTACAACAACCTTGTCATATATCTAAATATTAATTATCACCGTTTTCGTAGTAAAATACCTTTAGTTGTCATAGTTTTTGACGATATTGATTTCCTGTTGATAAAATTGTCTTATCCGCTGGTATCCTCGTATGACGTCATTCAGGGGCGACAATTCAAATTACCGCTTAATTGAAAGGGTGTATAGGAAGTGGTCTATATAAGAGATGGTCTATAAGAGATGGTCTATATAAAAGGCGGTCTATATAAGAGGTGGTCTGCATAAATGTTGCTCTATATAGGAAGTGGTCTATATAAGAGATGGTCTGTGTAAGAGATGGTCTATAGAAGAGATGGTCTATATAAGAGATGGTCTGTGTAAGAGATGGTCTGTGTAAGAGATGGTCTATATAAGAGATGGTCTATATAAGAGATGGTCTATATAAGAGATGGTCTGTGTAAGAGATGGTCTATATAAGAGATGGTCTATATATAAGAGATGGTCTATATATAAGAGATTGTCTGTGTAAGAGATGGTCTATATAAGAGATGATCTATATAAGAGATGGTCTGTGTAAGAGATGGTCTATATAAGAGATGGTCTATATAAGAGATGGTCTGTGTAAGAGATGGTCTATATAAGAGATGGTCTATATAAGAGATGGTCTGTGTAATAGATGGTCTATATAAGAGATGGTCTATATATAAGAGATGGTCTATATATAAGAGATTGTCTGTGTAAGAGATGGTCTATATAAGAGGTGATCTATATAAGAGATGATCTATATAAGAGGTAGTATATATAATGTCTCGGTGGCTAATTTTGTTTGCTGTGTTGTTTTTGTCAGGGACTGGAGGCCTATATATCACTAATAAACTATTATTTGGAGACAATTGTCTTTGCTAAGGAAGCAGTTTTAAAAAACTTACAAGTCTTTCTAGTTGTATACATTTCAAACATTTACTGTTTTTAACTGATAAGAGGTCCACAAAACAATACTTGGGAAAAACAATTTTATTTACAAACTACAGATAGCGAGAACTTCAGCTTTAAACACTGCCATCTTAGTTAATTTTAGACATGTCTATGAAATGAGCCACTGATATATAAATGCTAAGGGGTGATACGCTGATTTGACTTAATATTTAGTATTTAATTGAATCAATTTTAGACAAGGGGCATAACTCTTCAGCTAGTACAATGTATTTGATACTAATTCTAACCGCCAACCACATTTTGAAGAACAGCAAGCTTTTTCTGTTTGTTTAAAAGCGTCCAATCGATTGTTTGATAATAAAATGTTTGTTCTTTGGAAAGATATTTGTTTGTTACAATAATTTCTTGATATGGGGTAATCATACAGATAATATTGCATTTATTGTTATAACTGTTTTGTTTCTTCATTTTCAGCAGTTATAAAGATCCCGTAAACAGATAGACTATGTAGGGATTATTTAACAAACTAACACATACAGACTGCCCCATTGTGTCAACTATACACAATATCTATTGAGTTGTTGATATCATAATGACGTTAATTTATATTTATCATAGTGTGAATAGGTTGAACAAAAGAATTGATAACAATTGTAATTCCATCTAACGAGCATATATTTACACCTATACTACCATTGTTTTATCCAAATCACGTCGTCTTATAATGTCTAAGGGTTCAATTTTTTTGACAATGAAATCATCATGTATAGACATACAAGTGTCATATTGATATTGTAGAATATATTTAATACCAATTAGTGTTTTAACATCATGCCGTATTATAGATCCACGAGAAAATGTGAAAATTTTATGTTGGATTTCATTGCAATAGGATTCTTATATTGGATTAATTTAATGTGTTTCGGACTTCTTGTTGAAGCAAATTTGGAAATAATGTAATACTAGAAAATGGCGTTCAATTTGCCGTTCAATGGATGGGCGTGGAGATATATTAATTGTTAGTGTATTATTTATTTATTTGGATTGTTGGTGTAAGGCTAATTAATTGAGATAATCTGCCAATTAATCTATCATATGTTTAGTGTAGATTGATAAGATTATGGATTTTTGTCATTGAATGAATATAAATTATATTTGGCTGTAAAGCAAGATCAATTGTATAATGGCAGACATGTATCGTACCATCCCAAGTTTCTGTTAGTGCTGTCCCTTTGTTTTGCCTAACGCCAAATCCACCCTTTTATTTCCTACATTTATTTAGTCATAATCTAAGGCATCGCATTTCATGTTTACTAAATGATATTGTGTTTATAAGCTTTCTTGTCTATCTGTTTATTAGTTGCGATATAATGTACTGTTCACTAACCATGCTTCATGTACACAATTTGTGACGGATTATGTTAATTTACTAAATAAATCTTATTATTGAACTGTTACATTAGTTATCCATTAGCTGTGTTATTTTCACTTACTTCTGGATTAATATTTAATTGATAATAAATTATTGATGCTTTGAAGAAATGTCAGAGGTTGTACATGCTGGTATGTATGTTAGGTACTAAATAATAAAATGTAGCACTTATATAGGTAATTATGAAATGTTGGATAAGTAAATTATATTTATTACTGTTCGTATTTAGGGCTGAGATGTTTTGTAAAGACATAATGCAAATGATCAAGCATTAAAGCTCCTAGATAAAACATAAATTTATATTTTAATTTGATTCTTTCATGATCAGGATACTGTATTTTACTATATACCTGTTTTGGTCATTTTGTACATTGTATAATATAACATTTAAATGATTATTTAGATTATACATATTGTTAAATCTTTTGGAAATTAGATACTCTTATCTGTTCTGAATCCATTTTAAGCTTTTTGTGAACTGCATGATAATAGAGGCTTTAGGATTAAATTTATTGAACAATTGTTGAAAGTTTCTCCCCCACATATTTTTTAAACATCATTGAATTGCTATATCTGTTTTCTCTTTCCATTCCAGCTCGTCACCATCAACATGATAACTTAGATGCCGATCAGAACTATACACCGGGCCTCAGCTATAGGCCGCGAGCATACGGTAATGCCTTTCACCCTGGGCGCTATTTCCAAGGGAGAGGTGGTGAAGGACAACCGCAGCATAGGAGATTACCAGGCGCATTTGGCCCCGCAAATAGGAATAGTTATTTACCTCAAACAGAACATCAAGTTCCATTAAAACCTAAAGTGATAACTATTGTGCGGAATGGTCCCAAGCCAAGGAACAATGTCAAAATCTTGCTTAATAAACGAAGCGTTCAGTCCTTTGAGCAGCTTATGGGAGATATTTCTGAGGCATTTGGTCCGAAATGGAAAGCAAATAAAGTTCGTAAATTATTCACAACTCGGGGTAGAGAAGTTCAAGGCGTGGCTGACTTCTTTAGAGATGACGATGTTTTTATTGGTGTTGGTAATGATCAATTAACAGAAAGTGATGTCCATGATATAATTGAGGAAATTTATCCCGATAATCCTTATGCAAAAAACATTTTGAGAGACTTTGAGAGACAAAAGAAACGTAGACTGGCTCAGCATGCCAGGGAGCAAGTTAAAGATAATGATAATGATTATAAACGTGATAGTGGATTTGGTGAAGGAAGTGATGGTAGTAGTCGGGATCCTGATCAGGAGTTTGTATTGTATAAAGGAAGGCCAGTTGAAAAAGGAAGGAAAAGAAATGAGTATCCAAAAGACTTGGAAGTTGCAATGAGATTAGACAGGGAGAAAGAAAAAGCTGCTCAGGAAGACAAAGATAGAGTACGAAAGCAAAAGCAGAAAATGATTGATTCTGAACGTCGTGCTGTTGAAGATGAAAATCGTAAAAAGAGGCAGGTACCAAAAGTCCATGATGATCCGATAAAAAGGATGAAAGAACAGAAGGAAAGAGAAAGAGATGAGCACAGAAAAAAGAGAGAAGAAGAAAGGAAGCGATATGAAGAAGAAGAAAAAACGAGGAAAGAAGAGGAGAAACAGAGACGAGAAAAAGAAAAGCATGACCGAGAAACTGCTGAGCAAGCAGCACGAGAAAGACAGGCTGCTGCTGACAAGGAAAAGGCTGAAAAAGAAAGAGAGAAGGCAGAAAGGAAAGCTCAAAGAGAAAAAGAGAAAGAAAATAGAGAAAAAGAGCAGAAGGAAAAGGAACAAAAAGAAAAAGAACCTAAGGAGAGAGAAAAAGAAAAGCATGATCAAGAAAAAGCTGAAAAGGATAAGGAAAAAGATCATGAAAAAGATGCTAAAGTGTCTGAAAAAGATAATGAAAGTGATAAAAATAAAGTTGAGAATAAGGAAAAAGACAATAAAGAAATTGTTGAGAGGAAAAAGAAAGATCGAAAGAAGCCAAGGATTATAAGGAAAAGCAAATTAGAAAGACAAATTAGCAGTGATGACTATGTTCTTGCTAAGTATGAACTTGGTCGGACATTGGGTGATGGTAACTTTGCTGTTGTAAGAATATCCAAAATGAAAGCCACTGGTGTTGAATATGCAATTAAAGTTATTGATAAACCCAAATTAAAAGGAAAGGAACATATGGTTGAAAATGAGATTGAAATAATGAAAGACTGTAACCATCCAAATATTGTGAAACTTTATGAAGAATATGAAACAGCTGATAAAATATACCTTGTCATGGAGTTAGTTAAGGTAAGAGAAACGTTTCTTATGAATTAAAGATTGATATCTGTTTGTATTGTTGATAACATTGTAGCTTAGACCCAGAAAAAAAAAATTCCCACCTTGCCCAAAACCTGCCAACACATATAAACAATTAAACATACAAAAAATGAAGATGTCCCCTGGAGGGTACTGCTTATGAACTTTGTGTAGCAAAGTGACTGGGTATTTAAACTAGTTTTGTTAAATGAATCTGATTTTTTGTCTTAGTATGTGTTATAAGTACCGGTATACTGACTGAACAAAATTTGGTTAATTTTGTAAGTATAGCACATAGATAACTGCATTGACTAATTTTGTTAGAGATGTTAATAAACAAAACCTGCTATATGATTACTATCCAAATCATTGTATGTGTGGAATAAAAAATATGTACTGCGGTATTTTATTAAATAAAACACATGTTTACAACATAAGATAACTTTGCATACAGATAAGAGCTCATGCAAACAGCTTTATTTATTGAACTGTTAGTTCAGCATTCAGGATATCTAGCAAGTTGATAATGATAAAAAATAATAAATCTTAGCTCACATGAGTACAAAGTGGTCAGGGTGAGCTTTTGTGATCAGTCTTTGTCCGTTGTCCGTTATCATGCGGCAAACTTTTGCCATGTGAACTCAAAGAGGCCACATTTTTAGTTCGATTTTCAAAAAACTAGATCAAAATGTTTGTATTGACAAAATCTTGGATGATTTTGATGATGGTCTTTTGGGTTAGAAATTAGGTCAAATGGAATAAAAACCTTGTAAACACTCTAGAGGTCACTGTTTTGACTGGATCTTCATGAAACTTAAAAAAAAGTTTTGTTTTAATGATACCTTGGAAAAGTTTGATAATGGGTCATCTGGGGTCAGTAATAAGGTCCCCAGGCTAAATTGCTGGAATATTCTGTGACCGCTCTTAGAGGTCACAGTGTTTTGTATTTTCACCAAACCTTGTCAGTGGATGTTTGTATTTATGATATCTTGCAAAAGATCGAACATTGATTATCAAAAACTAGGTCACCAGGTCAAAACTTTTGAAAACATTGTTAACACTCTTATAATTATGTCATGGTTTTGATTGGATCTTCATCATATCTTGTCAGAATAGTTGTCTTAGAGACCGACAGGTCAGATCACGGAAAAACCTTGATAACACTCTAGATGTCTCAGTTTTGATTGGGTCTTCTCTAAATCTAATGAGAATGTTTTTCATAATAATATGATGGACAAGATCATTTAGTTTAAAACTAGGTCACCAGGTCAAATCCTAGAAAACATTTTTAACACTCTAGCTGTCACTGTTTTGATTTGATCTTCACCAAACCTTATTAGAATTGTTGTCTCAAAGAAATGTGGGACGAGTTTGAACTCGGGTCTACTGTGGTCATAAACTTGGTCATCAAATCAAATCACAGGAAAACCTTCATAACTACATACCTCATGACACACACTCAAAACAATGTTTTCATCAGCAAGCAATGATTCTTATGTGAGTGATATAGGACCATCTTGGCTCGCTTGTTCTAAATAATTGATCCACAAATATATTTATATGTTATATTTTTGTCTGTTGGGTAACTGGAAAAGTACTGTTTCTTGTCTTATCAACAACACTTTAGTCTATCCTCATAAGTCCTCTCAGTGCTTTGATCATCATTTTGTCATATTGCACATGTTAGGTTCTTGACATTTATGTAAATTGAGAGGAATAATATCATGTCGTCTGTGACTTTGTACTTATACCTAAATTGAAATTAATGCAAAGGTTATCATGTTATGTAAAACTGAAGTGGATCTACTTTTACATAATATATTTCTTGATTACATATATTTTGTAATGTGAAACACTGGTATTTTTTTAACTACTCCAAATTATTTTTTCCAGTTGATTTAAAATGAAATATCTTAATAAAGATTATATTGTTATGAACACATAATTCATGACATTTGCTTAAAATGTTATTTCCCCCATTTATTAATCACATCAAAGTCTTTCTCTTTTTAATGAACAGCTCTTCAAAATGCAAAACAATGTTTGCTGTCAGTTGTAATGCTTTTCTCTTCTTTTTTAATGATGAGCTCTTTCAGTTAAAAATGGATTCCAAAATGGAAATGCTTTTCTCTACTTCATTTTTGAAGAGCTATATGTGTAGTTAAAAAAACAAATATAATCACAAAACTTCAACCATCTTTCACTTTCTTTAAATATAGTTGTTTATACTGAAATTGTGTACGATGTTAAGTAAAAACTAAGAGTGATGTGTTTTTTTCATTGAATTCCTTTAACATTTAACAGCACCTTATGAAGAGCTCTTCGGAATTAAAAAACAATGCTAACAGTCCGTTGTAGTGCTTCTTTCTTTTTAACTGAAATTGAAATCTTGTAAAATGCTAAGTAAAAGCTAAAAGTGATGACTTTTTTTCATTGAATTCTTTGAACATTCATGGTAACCCTAGTGTTTCACAAAGCTTCTGGCTATGTTGAGGTTATATCTAAAGAACTGAGGATTACATGTGTACTTAATCAAAATATTCAAAAGTTTTCTATTTTCAAATCATGAGCCACCAATCAATTTTCTAGCATACAAAAAAGTCCTTCAAATTGAATAGGTTCAGGTTATAATCTTAATTTGTTTTCAAGATGTTAGTACACACTTTCATAGAAGAAAGTTTTTGAAAAGTTTTAATAAATAATGAAAAAATACTGGTAGTTTCCTCAAAATCAATAAAAAAAACTTTGGGTTGGCTGCAAACCAACCATTTTTTTGAAGAATGGTCTTAATACTCGAGAGAAGATTTCTTCGCCCACATTCATCCTTTAGTTCATCTTAATTATATATTTAATTACTGGCCTGAATTATTAGCATGAACAAAAAATGAATATTAATTTTATAAGTATCAAGCGTGTCAGAATCTGAGAAAGGGTTTAAAAATAATATTCAGTTATATAATTACAATGTAGATATATGATGCTTGTTTGCCTAGCTCAAAAGGGTGAACATTAGTTCTAAGGACCTCTTGCTGCTGGTTTTATGTAATGAGTTTGAACCTTTGATGTGACTCATGTTTACTATGACAATATTAAGTTGAAGACATTGAGTCTTAACCCGTCTGTCCTCCACAGCTGATCATTCAAGTAGAAAAGTTGACAGTAACTAGTGGAGAACAGGGTTAGTGCTAGTAAAAAATCAAGGTTATCTGGTTAGCTATAGATTAACTGCCTGCTTGTAAGTAAAATACTGCTGAATACAGTCACAAAACCCCAAATTAAAAACTATGGATCAAGTATATCCTGGTATATACATGTGACAAATGTTTCAATACATACATTCAATACTATCATTCAGTACATTAAGAGAGATATAGAATACAGTGTTTGTCTCAATGTTTGGCATTGTTACATATACATAAGATATACGATACCTAGTTTAGTCTAAATTGTACATCTCGTGCCAATATCTGAGCGTATTCATAAATCTAGGGATATTTACCTGCACCAATGTTTGTGACATGCAAATTTTACGAGAGTTTTGCACCTACTTTGCGCTCTTGTATGTAATTAAGTGTGGTTTATTTAACTTCAACTGTGAAATGTTGTCAAAAAATGTGACATACGCAAATAAATTGAACTTCAAATCTATATGTTCATAAATATAAAATTGCGATGTAATTTTTGAATATTTTATTTATTGGAGGCTATAACTACCTGTAAATTGATAGCATAAGACAAAAAAACAAGGTTTTTTTTCTTTATTTTCTGTAATGCTTGATAAATTAATTACAAGTTGTCATTAAAGTTTCTTTTAAAGAACATCTTGTATATTGATGAGGTAATTTTTCCATCCAGTGGTCTATTATATTATAAATAGTTTCTATTCTAAGACATCAAATGTCAGAAGTGTATTGTTTTGTGTATTGATGATAAAGAAAATAATTACAATTATTTATTAATTAAATTATCAATATTAATGAATATTATTATCAATTTAATCAGCAATCGTATAAGATATGTATGCCATAATGAATTTATGTTAGAAACCAATTTTATAGTTAGTTATCAATGTACAACAGAGGCTTGATTTAAATTCAGTCATAATGCTCAAGTAATCGACAATAGATTTCCTGACAGCCAAATATAGCAAAGCTGGTTATGAATAATAGATGTCCATTGATGGCAAGGTACAATACAACATGATAATAGGGAATTCCTGGAGTCCAAAATAGTTACTATGTTACATTAATGTATTAATATATCCATAACAGTAAACTATGAACTAATTAAGTGTGTGTTCGGGGGAAAAATTAATTAATGTACTTCATTTTATCCAATACATTGTATTAAAGAAAGGCATGGTCGGGGAAGTAATAACTTCTCTTTATTTGATGTTGAGCTATATCTGTTTATATCATTTTGCCTGTAATTCAATAAAGGATAATTGTTCCAAGTAGGGAGCTTTTTTAACTATGGTTTAACTATTGTCTGTATTTACAGGGAGGTGATTTATTTGATGCCATCACACAAAGTGTAAAATTTGGAGAAGTGGACGCTGCCCACATGGTCAAGGATCTGTGTAGTGCACTGTTCTACTTACACTCTCGTGTAATTGTGCACCGGGATTTGAAACCCGAAAACTTATTGGTAAGATAAGTTAAAATCTTTTTCAACAATTTTTCAGTGATATTACGACCCCCAGTTCATCTACCCAGTTGTCCTGGACTGTTTTTATAACCAGTTCTTTCCACAAGGAGCTGGAAACAAGGACAAAATATCATATGAGCAAATTATAAATTATAGATAAACATATATATATTATGTTCATTATAGTAGTTTTACCATTATAATAGTAAAGATTTTTTCTCAATTTTGTCGGAAATGAAATATTTTTGTATGACAACTAAACGATCCTTACAATCTACTTCCGGTTTCAAAATCTCATTTCCAAGTTAATTACATCGATTTCGATAATGAAATATGGTCATATCTTTTGCAATATTTTCAAAAGATCAGCCTCGCTTTCAATCACAATAAATATTTAAAAAAAAAAAAAAAAAAAAAAAAAAATCATGTGAGCAAACATTTTTATCATGGTTCTTTTATTGGCTTCAAACTAGTAATGCATGTTATTATAAGGGAATGGGTTGTCAGCATTTATTTACCTTGTGTCAATGAAGCAATAATTGATTACTTAGCCATGGCATGTCATGATAAAATTGTATTTATGTAACAGGCTAGCGGCCTACATCAATAAACTGATGTTCTGTTCTGTTCTGATTGTAATTAATTATATATAAGTTGTGAAGCACTGTGCAGTGTTAAACAAATTAATTAAAACTGTACAAACTATGTTTTCATGTTTCAGGTTCATCGAAACAAAGATATGACAATATCACTGAAGTTGGCTGACTTTGGTCTCGCTATGGACGTAAGAGAAGCTATTTACACAGTGTGTGGTACACCGACTTATGTAGCTCCTGAAATACTCTCTGAAATAGGTAGGTTATTCTTTCAGTAGATTAAACTGCGCTTAAACATTAGTAAAACTTCATAGGTGGATAGATGTCATTGAGGTGGTGAACAGATGAGTGTTGGCACTGCTTGCGGCGCTCTTGTATTTTACGTAGAAAAAATAGATTTTGAACCTTTGGTAAATATTGATAATAAATCATTTGTTTCTTAACTTTCCTAGATTAAAGCATAAGTACTCGAAATTTATCTTATTTTTATTTATTGATAAAACCTCATGAAAATGTGACCTAATTAAGGACATTTGCTTCAGTTTTCACATAATTATACATATAGGCAGAATGAAAACTGTTGTTTCACAGCCTAAAATAAGCAACAAATTCAAGTTCAAGGGCAGATAACTGAAAAACGAAATTGATGACCCCAATTATTTTCGCTTTAAATGTTTCTGTTATCATTTGCTAAGATCATGCAGAGTTTTAAAAAATTCTGTGAATAGTTTTCGTCCTGCCCATGTCTAGTGAAAGCTGTAGCAAACATCCCAAAGGGAGGTAATTCAATCTGTAATGCTTTTTTGTACCTATTTCAGGTTATGGTTTGGAAGTAGACATGTGGGCTGTAGGTGTTATAACATATATCCTTCTATGTGGATTTCCACCTTTTAGAAGTCCAGACAGAAATCAAACTGAATTGTTTGAATTTATTAAAGCAGGAGAATATGAGTTTCTCAGTCCATACTGGGACAATATATCCTCAAGTAAGATGTTAAAACTGTTGTAGAATTGATATGTACACCGCTCAACTTTTATAACGGACCACTATGATTTTTAGATATTCTATAAATGCATGACATAAGATGGTCAGTGTTTTATTGGATAAATTATGTATTAATAAAACATTGAATTAAGTCCTGAACAATTTGTAAATAAAATACTTAAAAGACCATAGTGAAAGCTCAGTTCTCTACTGGTGGCTGCGAACTTCAAGTTACAGTGCAACCTCTTCAAAGCAACACCCGTAAAATCATGTCGTTGTTGAGAGGTTGTTGCTGTGCAGTGGGAAAAAATCATGCTGTTGTTGAAGGGAGAATGTTAACCAGTGAGCCACTCTAGAGAGATTGAACAGTATCAACATAGAGAACAAATGACGACTAGTATACACAATGTCTTCAGCCAAGTTTTCATGTATAAACCAGAAAATACAGAAGTCCTCAGATCTAGCTCTCTAAGTATTGTGCTGAATTGCTAGTCCAGTGTTTTCAATTGTATTGATTTTACTTGATGTACTTTTTACTTAAAAAAAGATTTTCTTTTAATTCCATGACGTACAGACAACTTCGATTGTTCCGCTAAGTGTGCTGATTGATTGCATTTGTCAAATATAGTCAAACTTGCGTTAGCAGCTACCACCGAATAAAGGCCACCCTTTGAATTGTGGTCATTCTTTTAAAAACCTTTGATTATTTAGAAGAAAATGACATCCAAATAAAGGCCACCTATCAATAAAGGCTACATTTTGTGTTTCCCAAGTACGACCTTTGATCACATGTTTAGCTGTACTTAATTTATATTATACGGGGTGTTAATTTGAATGGCTTTTTCTCCTGCAGGTGCCAAAGACTTAATTGAGCATCTACTGGTAGTAGAGAAGAAACGAAGATACACAGCAATAGATGTTTTATGTCATCCTTGGATACTGTGCGGAGGTGACGTATCCAGTATGGACCAGGGAAGGATCGATGAAATGAAACGTTCACACAGAAAAGATCTTGAGACACAAGCAGCGTTGAATAAAGAGTCATATTACAAGATGAAAGAAAAGCGGGCCCAGAATGGATGAAAATGACTTTCGTTATTTAGTCAAAAAATTGTGCTAGTTTGTTAAATTAATTCAGAACATTTTCTTATTTTATACCCTTTTGTAGATATAAAAACTATATGACATATTTGTACATAATGACATAGATATCATTGAGGTAGCTTAGGGTGGTATTTTTTTGTTAAGATGTGATGTGCTAATTTCGTTTCTTAGTTCCATTGTCAGAGATGTCAGCAAATGCTAGCTGCTTTGTCTGTCTGTTTATCTGTCTGTCTGTCTGTGATTCCACATTCGTATTCGCTATGATATACATCTCATATAGAGTTACAAAATATTCATTTCTTTGATTTGTGGAGGTTTGAGGCAGTTCTTATTTTGGTTGTTTTTTTGGTGTCGTAACTCTGGAACTATGATGTCATATTATTGTTTGAAAGGATTATTACAATTCATCCAGAATAAGTAATAATTTGTTAATGTAATATATCTGTAAATTGCTGTTTGGATATGAATTAACTGTAATATAATAGCAATTTCAAACCATGATTTGATTCATTGAAAGCATTCAAATTTCATGTACATCACAGCTCTACATATAAGGTTGTCTGTCTGATAGGTTTTGGATACCAAGGATGAGGTCAGGATATGTTAAATCTACACCCTTGTCGTCCGAATAGTCAAGTGAAAATATTCCAAAAGTCAGAATAAAATTGTGAATTTGGAACAAAACCACATTATTTTTTTTACTATGGAACAGTATTTCATACTGTTTAATGTTTCTGGATAATATTAATTTATACGGTATTTTATTAGTTAGTTATGTAGTTTTGGCAATTACATTTTTGGAAGGGGTAAGTTGATATTTTTGTTTCTTGTCTGACAGGACAAGTTGATTTTAAAGTTCATGTAGAGCCCTGTACATTGATTCCTTTGCACCGCCAATTGTGCTAGAATAATATAAATACAGACTGTTAACCTTCATTTGTTCAATTTTATGCATTGAAACAGCAGGTGTAGAAGTTAAATAGTGTCTTGTATATTTGTCAAATAGATACAAGGCAGAAAAATGATGCGTCAACAAGATTTCTATGAGTGGAGTTTATAAGATAATTTTCAAATCCTACTGTAATAGTTCAGCAATGTCTGTATGTGTTTGATAAGTCTGATGTTTGAATGATAGTAAATTGACACTTCATCATATTATATACTTATGATTGTAGATAGAAAAAATACCTCATTCATCTAGCAGATTTTATTTTAATATTTTATAATGTTCCATAAATCATTGTTTTTTTGTGATCTGGCACTGACCGGGTACTTTTAAAACTATGTGTGTTGATCTTGACACATCAATAATTGGTGATTTTGTTTGTATTTCTTAGAATAATTTGTAAATATGATGCGACCGTTTTGCCGTACTATAAAATGTGATGTACATATGTTATTATTATGTAGTATATTTATCTGTTATTGCTTATTGAACAAGGATCTGTGATGTTTTATAAAGATTATTCATTTTGGCCTGAACTGTAAAATATTCAGACTGGTTCCCATATTCTGATGCTGTAGTTCTTGATGAACTGAGTATAGTCTGAATACCAGTCTAATTAAATATGGCTGACATTATGTGGTTTTATGATATATGTACAAATGTATATAGAAACATCTGTGTTACAAAATGGAGACTTGTGTTTTAGATTCTAGAACTTAATCTTAGACCATTGAATTTTTTTGGTATGATCGTTTGAATTAAGTTTACTTCTATCTTTCAGTTAAATGACAAATGCTTAATTTTGATACAATATTATTTATTGCATAGTGATTTTGGAACAAAAAGATGGATTTTAATACAATTTATTAGTGATAAAATATTTTTGCATTATGTTGAATTTTAAATTGGAAAAATAGCAAATTTATAAAGAAATTTTGATACAATGTTATAATTATACAGTCTGGCCTGAATTTATGTGACTAAATATGACCATGTGTATATTGGCCTAGTTGATATTTTGAAATGAATACTAGTATCAGTAGCAGTTTTATTCTAGTTAGACATCATTCTTATGAATTTATTTTCTACTGTTATACCAATTTGATTTCATGAAGCTTCGACTGGGCTTGTTTTTTTCCTTGAATTTATCCTTGAATTTGACCTTGAATTTGACCTTTCTGTTGTCAAGGACATAATTTAGTTATCATGATTAGATATAAGTGGATTATACTAATATGTTAAGTGGTTTCCTTGGGTTCATTGATAATTGATGTTGCTATGGAAACCAATATACAGAACATTGATTGTGTCTTTTAATGTTTAATACTGTTATTGTCGATCTGTGATATAAGAAGGCAGTTTTATTTTTTGTATGATCTGTATTGTATGATTTATATGTAACAATAACATCAATTACGGTAGATGGGAACAATAATGTTTGTGTATGTCATTTATCACACATCTGGGCATGTTTTATGTTTTTATTTCTCTAATATTGCAATCATTAAATAAATCATCCAAAAAATAGTCCCATTCCTCTGTTGTACCAGAATGTTTATAAAATCATGAAAAATGTATATTTTATCATATTATACAAAATCATACATTTCTGGTGTGTATTTGATTATTCTGTTTGTCTACATGGAAACACTTTTTATCAATCTTTATATTTTTGTACATCTTGATTAGTACAGAAATGTATGATTATTAAAGGACATTATCTGTAGATAATATTTGACAACCTAAAATGAAAACTGTTTAATTACTGAATTGACAAATATATTGACTATATATTCATAGCATTTCAACTTTTCTGCATAAAGGCCTCTGTTTGTTGATATTTTGTATCTCAGTTTTGGACCCCTCCCCCAAAATGTAAATTTGAAAAGTTAAATTTTTATATACAAAGTTAGATGTTCTTTTTCTGATATTGTAAACAAATATTCACCATTCAGGTAAATGTCTATGTTTGGAACTTACTTCCCTCATATTCTGATTCAAGCCATTAACCTTTTGATATCTATTTTTATATTTTGAGATATTTCTAATGATATCGATTGAATTTGTTTTATATGTATTCAGTCTGGAAACAGCCAGATGGGGTTCAAACATAATTGATTTACTTCTGTTGATGACTTTAAATTTAGATTCTACTGAATTGATATTCATTGAAATCAGTAATTATTACAAAATTGAAATGATTACTTTTAATTGAAGTAATTTTTATTTATATTTTTACAACATTCCATTTTTTTAAATATTTTTTTCTCTTGTGATACATTTGTTGTTTTGTTTTGATAATTTTTTTCATTAAATCCGTCCATATTTTAATATTTATTTGTTGTTACTTATAATTTATGTACTTTGTTAACATTCAAATTCAGTCGTCTTATGTTGATATCTGAAGTAATTGTCTGAAAAGCTGAAAATTGTCGAAATTATAATAAAATATCTAAGAAAATGCTAAAATTGATCTTAAATGATAAAAAATTCAGCAAAATTTCTGGGAAGGTTATATTTCACTTTAAATACCTTTTCTTTATACAACTGTAATCTTATTTTCTGAGAGTCTATTACTACACCTGGCATCGTATTCCTTTTTTATCTATTTATCGCTTTTAGAGGCAAATCATATCATATTTATTGTTACATGCAGGAAATTATTCCGGTATGAAATAGAATACATTTAGTTTTGTTGAATTTTGGCTGTCAACGAATAGGTTGAACAATCTTCAATGTAGGTGTATATTTCCAGCATGTCTTAATGACTTGTATTAATGTTTATGTTAACATATGTAGGGAGATCATGATGTAAGCTACAGAATAAAGTCATTATCATAGTGAACAATATGCTGTGTCCTGATTTTACCCTATTTCTCATCTTTGACCACTCAAAAAAATATAATAAAAAAATTACCCAGGTACCCGCCTCTGTGGTCGAGTGGTTTAAAGGTTGTTAACCTCTCACTGATAGAGGATTGTGGGTTTGAGCTCAGCTACTGACCATGTCTCTTTATGTGAGAAAGTAGGCAGTTGCTTACAGAGGATGGGATTGTCTAGTACTGGTTCTTCTCAGGAACGATGGTTAGGTGAACTGTCCAACTCATATGACCCTGACTGTTGAAAAGAGGCCTAAATTTCAAAATAAACAAATAAAAACTTGTTTCCTTGACATAATCTGGTTTATTGGTTGGATCCCTTTTTTATTGTGTATTGTCTTCAGTCATTGTCTTTGTATTGCTCAGAAACTGAACTTAGTTTTCTCTTTCTATTTGAAGAAGTCGAGTCGGGTGAATATGAATGAGAAAAGCATTGCAGGAAAGAAATCAATACCAAAATATCAATACAAAAACATCAATACAAAGAATTAATACCAAAAAAATCACACCTTCCCGTATAACTACCTTCCCCTAAAACATACTACAGCAAAATCTGTGAATTAAGGCTTAGGAACTTAGGAAAGACAAATTATGGCTTGAGTTGACAGGTGGCCTTTTTTTGAGGTAATTTTGTTCTCAATAATCAAAGACAGTTTTTATAGAATGGCCTTCATTCACAGGATGGCCTTTATTCGAAGGTGGCTGCTAACACGAGTTTGTCTGTATATCAATTAAAATAGATTAAAATAAAAAGAACATTTGAATGTACATAATGACTTGTAGAAAAAACATAGCACTTTTTGAAAATATGACAATGTAATATTCAAGTTTCCCATTTCATACAGAAGTTTGTCAAGTTGATTCGTCTCAGTGAGTCTGGGCTACACTGGTGAGGTCAAGGTACCACTGTAGATAATTGAAATATTGTTGGTCAGTGGTGTTAACTCACACTAACAAGCGACTCATTGTATTATATTGTGTAGAATTGTAAGTTTTTTAGATTATTAGATTAGTACTGGTTGGTATACATGAAACATCAACAGTCATGTCCGCTATGTACACGTCACAAGAAAGTAGAAAACATCTCAGAATTGTAGGATACTTAATCAGGGACAGTACTTAATATAGTGTCACTGGCTTAATGAAGCAGAATCTATGAAGCAGTGACAGTGATCTTTTGACATAATACGTTTATTATGATGAATGAGAAAGATTCAAACATGAAAATTGGATTTCAAAAATTTTAGAGTATTTTCACACTTAGGACTTGTCTCAGAAAATTCGTCAAATCAGGAATACTATGTAATGTAGTGTCCTAGGTCAAACTTATACATAATAACAATGTTCATCTTCTGCTTCCCATGTATCATTATTTACTCATTTGAAAGGGGGCTACATTGTAGAATATAATATTAAGCAAGGCTATATACGTATCATCTATGAGACATACTCAAATACTATATTGATAATGTTGAAAGAGTTGGTTCCCCTGACCTAGTCCAAATAATTAGACTGTTTGTGACGGCAAGACATGTGACGTTCGACTTGGCACCGTCCCACACAGTCTGAGAGGATGGTCCTTCCGAATTCATCCACGAAATCGGCCAACCGAAAAGCCGAATTAGTGGGGCTACCCCTGACCCAAATGGCCTATGCAAGCAAGTTCATGTAAATCATTGACTGGCATTTTAATGGCACAGCGCGTATACTCTCTTTCATTGAAAGCTGTATCCATAAGACGTCTTGAGAACCTTTCTCGTATGAATTATGTTATGATGCAAATTTCTGAATATATATCGTAGATCTAGATCTTAATTCTTAGCACATAATTATATAATGTCAACCAATTTTGGTTGCAATTCCAATAACATATTACTTTACACATTCATCTCCACACAATGTTGTCCATGATATTTCTGTAGATACAAATAATTAGAATATCAACAACTATGAACGTATCTCAGCAGTATGTAAAATATATAGAACAGATGTCGCCACCATCATGATGAGTGTGCTGCCACCTATACTGGGACTGGACGAGCTACGAGCGAAAGGTCGATCACTGACCATTGTTGTCGACTCTGTAAGTAAAAAATATGAATTGTTAACACTAAATTTTACAATTTATATGACATAAAATACTGTGCTTAAAGTTCTTAAACACTACACTGCTTAACTTTTATAATCAGTCAACTAGATCTATATCAATTCTAAATATTTTGTTTGAAGGTACATCGCTTCTGCACAAATGCTGCGTATAGTGTGACTTGATTCTTTCAAACTCATGACTTTTTCTAAAATATAAGGACATACTACGTTTCGTCATTGATTGCTTGAAATATCTTAATGGTGTCATATACTAAAGAAATACTGAAAGATCTAGATGAGCGATTGTAAAGTTAAGCAGTGTTCCAGGTTTCTTAACCTGTGGATGTTATCTAGAAGTTTCGTTGCACGTTCAGTCAAACATGTGAACAAAGGCCGTCCTTGGGGTAAGACGAAAGGTGACATTTATTGACAAGGTAGCCCTTATTATGAGATCATTTTGTTCTAATAATCAATGACGTTTTTTTAAGGTGGCCTTTATTCGGAGATGGCCGCCAACACAGGTTTGACTGTTTCTGAAGTCAACAACTTATCAAAATACTAAGTCAATATTCATAGATATTAGGCCCGTATCCACGGTCAGTACACGTCGGTTGTGAGTTCAAAGGTCACCACTGGGCGGTATACACAAATGTTTTAGTTTAAACATATTTATTCCCGTCTATAATACATTGTACATATATGTAAATATACAAAATTTAACATCAATTTTGGAAAGGATTGGAATGGAAGACAACGTCTTATTAAATTCTTCTCCTTGGATAGACTTCCAGTTATATTTCAAGAACTATTCAACAATTTAACTATTGGTATGTATAAAATAGATTTAAGATTAAATCATACAGAGATAGGGATATGGGTCTTGTGATCAAAAAGTAAAAATAATTCAGAAAACAGTATGAAAAAACTTAGACAGTAACACAGCGGGAAAGGAATATTACTGTATAAATCAAAAGAGAGAGAAGGGTGTGTGTAGAAATGAAGAAGAAAGAAAGAGGCTTCTCAAGCATTATGCATAGTACTTTCATGTGAATCTATTGCTGTCACGTATGTAGACTTGGACCTGATTAAAAATGAATGTATTTTCTTGATCTGAGAGGGTTGAATCACCAAAAAGAAGAACATCTAAACAGATTTCATAGTTATCTAAATGGTTAAAAAGAGTATCACGGGGTTCTTGAAGAAATCGACACTCAAAGAAGAAATGATAATTGGATTCAATTTTCCCACATGTACAGAGTGCTGACTGGGAAATATTACATAGGTACAAGTGATAATTAAGTGAACTGCATTTGGTTCTCAGACGGGTGTGTAGAACTTGAAGTTTTCGTGGACCCGAGAAATAGTATGATGGTAATCTGGTCATGTTTCTGTTCAAATGCTTCTTAAAAGCTGAAAGTGGTTGTAAATTCCTTGTTTCAAGAGGAAGAGCATTCCACTCACGAATTGAAGTAGGGAGGAATGAGTTAAAATAAAGAGTTGTTCTAGAATTAATTCTAGGAATGTCTTCTACATTTCTAAGATGATACCGAGTATTTTGCTGTCTTGGGACGAGAGAAGATAAGTATTCTGGTACAAGGTCATAATACATTTTATAGAAGTGTGTTATTCTATGTTTGTGTCTTCTGTCAGATAGAGATTCCCAATTACTTTCTTGTTTGAGTCGTTCTAATGAAACTAATCTTGTTGCGCCCGTGACTATACGGGCACATTCATTTTGTACTTTGTCAAGTCTGTCGTAGTCATCTTTAGTAGCATTGCTCCAAAGAACATCAGCGTACTCAAGACTTGGTCGAATAAAAGATAAATAGATGATTTCCAGTGTTCTACGGTCTAACAAAAACTTCAATCTTCTCATTATATTTACTTTTTTCCATGCTTTATCAACGACAGAATCAATGTGTACATGCCAACTGGCATCATCAGTAATGCTAACTCCAAGATGTTTATGGACAGTGACATTTGGAATGTATTGACCAAGCATTTGTAAATCAGGATGATCAGGTCGATTTCGCTTTTTTGATAATAGTAAAGATTCGGATTTCGCTGGATTAAAGGACACTAGCCATTTTTCAGCCCATGATGTAATTTTATCAATGTCACTTTGAAGTTGATAAGCAGCAGTATTAGGATCTGAGACAACAACGTACAGGCTTGTGTCGTCTGCAAAAAGGTTTATCGATGATTCAATGTTTTGTGAGGAGATAATCCGAAAGTGTACACATGGGTAGACAGAGTCCTAACTTTTGGTTGGTTATTTAATGTCAGATGGGATTCAAACTCACAGCGGTGAGAAGCAATAGTAATTACTTGTCAGAGTGTTTCAGGACTCGTCCACTGAGGCCTCCATCAGAAGCGGTATAGAAACACACATACATATACTGGGGGAAGTCCTAAAAAGGCCTAAAATTCGTTGTGTCTGATTACATACGCATTAGAAATAGGGTAGGTAGATCGGGCATTTATTTTGGCTCTTGAAATGTAAAAAAGCGGATGTATCTCATTACCCGGACCTAAAAAGGATTGCAGGGGGAGTTAGGGTAGGTTTGGTAACCAGATTTTTTAGAACTTAATAACAAAGGTTACAATAATGAAATAACTTACTCTTGAGATTAACGAAGTCTTCGCCACTACCTTGAGCATTTTCAGCATAGCATCTGTACCTTCCATAGTCAGCAGTGTTAATATTGTGGATAATTAACTTCATCAGTACAAAGTTAGACCCGATATAATTCTCGAATGTATATCTGTAAATAGGCAGGAAGATTGGTCGGTCGGTTGGAGATAGATTAATACCAAATAAATGTGGTTTCCATATTTTGAAAAATACATTAATCTGAAGTCAAATTCCTGTTATTGTTATCCAAAGTACACGTACAGTGCAACCTCCCAAAAGCAACACTCTTTAGGGAGTAGCATAATTATATTGCTGATTAGAGATTGTTCTAGAGAGTTCAATTACTACAATGTAGCTAATTAATTATGCAGTGCGAGAAAATCATGCTGTTGTTGACCGGAGGTTGTTGCTCAAGAGAGGGCCGTTTTAGAGAGGTTGCACTGTACTTATATCATTGCTTTACCAAACACTTCAGAATTAGTATGAATTACATGTACTTACTTATCTTGGTCCTCTAGTGTGACTCCATGACGTTGCCATCTCATTTGTACCGTTGTTGGTATGGGGTTCCCCGAAGCTTCACATTTAAGTTCCCGACTGTATCCGACAGCTTGGAATACATCCAATGACTTTGCTCTCAATTTCGGTGGAACTGTTAAAGCAAGAAACACAAACTTACTACCTATACAGCAAAGCACCGTTATTATGGTCTCCGACTAAGCGAATGAACATATGCTGTTAACTGCTTAATATCTCAGAATGCGCCAATATTGTTTCCATTGCTCTGGATATACTGCAATTTGGATACAATGAATTAACTACTCAGGTCCCGGGGATCTCACTTTAAAACATGTTCTTCTGTACCGTAATTTCAGACTCGCTATAATGATGTAATCTTAAAGTTACCTTATAATTTTTGTGACGATTGATTTATCAATCGTACACAGTGCTTCCAAAACGACACTCAAAACAGAACAACACGAAAAAAACACAGAACAA
This sequence comes from Lutraria lutraria, assembly GCA_964023205.1. NCBI lineage: Eukaryota > Metazoa > Mollusca > Bivalvia > Venerida > Mactridae > Lutraria > Lutraria lutraria. The sequence goes on from OZ026843.1 coordinate 26,975,963, forward strand.
AACCGAATGCACATTTAATAAACTATAAATCGACAGTCGTACAAAAATCTATCAGAACTACTTTCGTCAAAAAACGCTCAACTAGTTTTTCAAAATAAAAATATTGAAATAGTTTCAATCATTTGTTTATATTTTGTATTATTATTTAAATGCGTACGTGATATTTTAAGCAACATATTAACCAATCAAATAATTTACCCCGTACAATGAAAGCTACAATAATTTGACACCGTATAAGATGTAAACTTACATAAAACATTTAGTATAATCCTCCTAACATCTTTGCCTGACATATTCTCTGTCACACATTTATATACACCCTTGTGTTCCCTGCTTACACTGTCAATTGTCAAGGTATCAGACTAACCAAGATAAAATAGTATTACATTGTAAATCATTTGTTGTAAGCATCCATGCAAAATATATATAAAAGAACATACATTTACTAGTAATCCAAAATACATTAACAATGTATTGCCATTTGGCATTTTCACGCCATCATCGTCAAATACTGCAATATCGTGCAGTTAGTACTATGGTTACGTCATACAGTGTCTACCACTGCGTATAAAGAAACTTAAAATGGACTGTTTGGCAAACTATCACCACTTCAACAAAAAAATGACAATTCATTCAGTTTATAGACAGGTGTCAAAATAATGATGATTTAGACATGAAGGCATTCATTTGTTTTCTATTATTCAATGGTTGTGATTCAAGTATATCTTCTTGTCCATTATCTAATAAAATGCTCGGAAATATATAATGCATAAAACACAATAAAGTCCACTCTGTGTACAACTTTTAGAGAACCAACTTAAAGCCCCATAAGCTTTTTGCTATAAAACATATATGCAAAAATCAAACAATTGCTGATATTATCACTAGATAATTATTACCGACGAAACAAGCCAATTTTCTTCTACAAACACCAATTTCACTGTGATTTTGCTTTTGTGAACTTGAAATATGTAGAGCGTCACATTACTACGTGTGCAAAGCATGACTGCGGGAAAACTCAGGTGTTCTATAAATAGTATTTATTTCAATGATATTGAAAAAAATACGATAGTAGCTTCGGAAACATTTTTTCTTGCTATAAAGTATGCACTGGAGGAAAACACATCGGATTCCTCTGTTATAGAACAAACAGACACTATTAAGACCAATACATTTATAAGCTTATGGGACTTTAAGGTTTTGACTCAGATAAGAAATTAAAATTACGTGCGTGTATTGAAATTCAGAAATAAAACTCAAGGTCCGGTACATAATGTTTACTGGTCGGAGAAAGCCCGCGAAAAGGATATTGTAAAGCTGCTAAAGCACATTGTTTGCATTGCTTATATCCCAATGCTTTTGTTAGGGTTTTTATCAAACGAATGATTGCGTGTATGACACTTACCACTAGCTCTCTACCTCCTGTCGGAAGAGTTCCACCTCCTGCTAACTGCCATTTAATCAAAGGTTTTGGTAAACCATGTGCGTCACATTTAAGTTCTGCTTTATCACCTTCTTCTTTCGTCATGTCTGAACTTGTGTGGATATCGATTATTTGCGGCTTTTCTGCACAAAATAAAACATGAACAAATGAACTTATTAAGACAATGAAATCATGTGAGATATAATGCATTTACTTGATACTAATAAACGTACTCACTCTTTTACATTTTGGTATGCCTTTGTATTGCTGACCATTGAAATGTATCGAAGTTTTGTTTCAAGAAGAATACGCACGGTAAAATGAAACCTCTGGACTACACACTGGACAACGTAATATTAGAACGCGGTTGAAATGAAAGAAAACAATGGCACCATTTGAGAGTTGTTAAATTGTTATGCAAAAGTTATGCAACAATGTTGACAGTACATAGATATCCTTGTAAAACATTTAGGTGCTGGAGTATACAACTTACGAATAACTTTGATAAAACGACTAATGTTGCCCATCTGAAATCTTTGATGTAATTGTACCCTACAGATGTAGAGAGCTTCGTCAGATGGCTGCACATTCTGTACCTTTAACCTAAAGCTATTTGTTGCTGGCTTGTCAAGTTGATACTTGAAAGCATTGTGTGTGTCCGTATCAGTGGAGATGGGTATTGATGTATTTGTTTTTTGATTGTGCACCAACCATTGTACCTGGAGATAAAATATATAAACCGAAAACTTAAGAAATTGTCTCGGTGGCAGCACGACCTTCTCAGTAGTCTCATGACTCATGAACCGTTAGCCTGAGTATCCTTAAAGATAAGCAGAGTCCATGATTTTGCTTTGTGAATATTTTTTACAACAATTCGCATTGAAACGACGGACGCAAATGAAATATACAGTCATGGATGGGGTATTATGATTTTTATTTTGTTTCTCACATTTTGTGTAAATAAACAATAACAATGACCAACAAATAGAACAAGCGAGGTAGTGAGGGAGGAAAGGATATACATAATGAGGGACTATAGGAGAGCTAGAGGGAGATATTGTGACGACGAGGAGAGAGAGAGAGAGAGAGAGAGAGAGAGAAGAAAGGAGGGCTAAAGTAGGAGGAGGAGGAGGGAGAAAGTAGGGGGTGCTGGTAGAAAGGGAGGGAGTGGGGAAGAGATAGGATGGGAGAGAGAAACATTCACATACTGGCATTCCTGATGGTTTCTTGTCTACGACACAAGCGAGATATGCATCTTTGTCCTTCTCTACAACCAAAGTAGGATATCCACCCAGCATTGTGGTATGTGGGTACGTTTGATCCAAGTATACGGTCGGATCTGCGCCATGTACTGGAATATAATATAATACAGGCATTCAAATTTATATATTATATGTATACAATGCCATAACTATATTTCTGAAGGAACTCGTCTACAGATTAATCAGAAATATATTTTCATTCTAATGTTATACAAACATTGCCTAGAAAAGCAAAGATCGAGATTTTGAGATATACATGTATTTGTATACATTTATTTTTGTCAAAGTATATAATTACACATGCATAATTATATGATATGAGTATTGTATAATGTAATGTACGATTTATGTTTAATGTAATATGTGTAAGTATTCGAAAGAGTTTTAATACGTTGTATGCCATGTCATACCCTATAGGGATCCTTTCGATTATAGCTTCCCGGGAAGCTCTATTCGCCGAATATAGATCCTGTACTCAATAAGAAGCTGTATTCGGAGTAGTTGTTGCTTTTCCTCTGATAGAGATCCCGAGTTATCTGATGCAAGATAAAAATCATTGAATTTTTTGTGATGATAAATTTGTTGTTTATGCAAACACTTAGACTTGACGACACAATATGTATTTTCCATGCAATAGGTATGTAGCGATGAGACTGTCCGTCCGTCTGTCTGTCATGAAGATATGATAATTTTGTGGTTGTTCGGTTCATTCAGGCATTATGGGGTTAAAAGTCGTGTTCTACAATATAAGAAGTGTGTTGTGGTTGAAATTAATAAACATATCAAAGAGATAACTTCACAAAATTAGCCTTTTAAGAACACACAATGTCTGTTCGTTTGTCTGTCAGTTGAATGACTCTCAGTAAAGTAAATGCTTTTCGTTGACAAGCATATCATCATATTGATAAAAGTGTATGCGAGCTGTATTCGACTTTGTCCATGCTTTTTCTGTATACAGCTCCCCAATTTAAAGTGTGCCATTCAACGAATAGAGCAACCCCGAAGAGTTCTATTCGAAGGATCCATATAGGGTGTGACAATGCCTTTGTGGTGTTGTGTCGGTATGTACAGGAACGAGAATGCTGATGTGTTTCTTTTTGTATCATACAATGATAAAAGAACTATATTTAAAGTATATAAGCCGATCGATATTTGCTTGCAACAGCTTGACACATTCATCAGTCGAACGCATTGAAATGCAAAATACGTGAATACTAGTCTTAAAACGCGCGTACGCGATGAATGCACGCAATGCATCTTCGGTTTTAATCATGATTTCAATAAATGTGTTATAATATATCATTCATTAAAATCGCTGAAAACTTTGATCAATATTAAGATAACGCAATATCTCTTTCATGTGCCACTTTCCAGTGTATTGTTGCGGCATGCATGCTTTTATTAGGAAATTATTCACTTAAAACTACTTAAATAGGATTATGAAAATTTTGATAATTTAAATGCAAAAGGAAAACGTTTAATGCTGGTTTATAAAATGTACGTACTGGCCTTGATAAGATGGGCACATGGATGACTTTGTTTTGTATCTTCATGAACTTACACTCTCTTCTTTTATTACGTTTAATAACACGGTAGCAAAATACAATACATTTGACTTAAACCAGAGCTTGATTTAGTTGATACAAAACGGGGCCCAGAAGTTTATTAATACGTGTACATATTAGTAGTACATAGTAATATACGAGGGATGTTCGATAATTTATGTAATGTGTATTGTGTAGTATTTTAAGAAGAACAGACTTTAATGATCAAAATAACTTTCCATCCCCTTAAAGTATTTCTCCTGGTTAGAAAGACATAACTTCAGTCTATGAATCCATTTCCGAAATGCGTCAGGGTCGGCTGATATGGGTATACCAAAGACACTGGCAGACAGCAGAGCCAAGGGCTTGTCTGGACTGATATCGACAAACAGATAAGAACATTTTTAGTTTTGCAAAAAGGAAAAAGTCGCAGGAAGCAAGATCTAGTAGGTATGGTGTGTCCGACAAGACGGTTGCCTTCTCCGACTTGCGAAATTGGCTTACAATGTCAGATGAATGTGCTGGAGCATTATCATGGAGCAGACAAACATGTTGAAAGCCAGTCACTGGACGTCGTTTTTGATAATATATCTTGAGCTCTTTAAGTACAAGATCACGGTAATACCGAGGCACAGTAACTTTTTTGTTAAAGCCTTCTTTGCTCATGGTCATGTTGGCAACTACAGGCCGCTTACTGTGTTCGATAAGCCATAACTTGTTTCCAATTTTCCTTACTGTCTCTGTATAATGAACCCGATTCTCATCACCAGTGTAAATGCTGCAAATTCTCTATTCAAATGTAGTTGAAATTTGCAATTGTTATGTCGTTTGTACGCGTACCCTATTTGATCATCTGTCAATAGATGGGGTATACATTTGACAGTACTATTTCTTACTTTTAAAATACGCTTCACAATTGAATTTATTCTCGATAGTGATATGCCGACAGCTCTGGCAATATCGCGAATCGTATAATCTGCCATCTCTTTCAATCATTTCCCTTGAATATTGAATAGAGCCATAATTATAATCGTGCATATTGTTTTCGTGCTATAGTACAATACACATTGCATTATTGAACTTATCTAGTATACTAGATCATACAAACACATTGAGACCCGCCTCCGTGTTCCAGTGGCTATAAGATCGCTTACTTCAAATTACTGTAATATTTCATTGACAGAGGGTCGTAAGATCGAGCCCAGCTACCGACCCTGACTCTTTATGTGGGAAAATAGGCAGTTGCTTACGGAGGATGGGAGCCTAGTACTTGTTCTTCGCAGGAACGATGGATAGGTGAACTGTCCGCCTCATATGACCCAGACTGTTGAAAAGGGGCGTAAAACTCAACCAAACGAACGAAACAAACACAATGGATAATATTATGAATTTTGAATAAACATTTACTAGTATGTACGGCTTATACACATTGGTCCCAACTTATATTTACACTGGAATATAAATTTGCGAACCGAAATTAAATTAGTATATGAACAGTCATATGCATGCATAGTTCATTAAACAAATAAGATGGTCACTTAGGAATTCTAACAACACAGGTACGCAGTCATTTATACTAGTATATAACAAGAATATAACTGTCAACCCGAGTTCCTTTGTTTCCAAGTATCGCTATATTCCAATATTACTAATAAATTATAAAACCATTGAATTATAAAAGTTTAAATTAATAATAATTTACAAACCTGATTGTGGTACTATCGATAGAAATAATATTCCGAACAAGATCATGTTTATTAACCCAAGAGAAGAGTACCATTTAGCTATCACCCGGTGATGTTCCGTCATTATCGTAAACTGACGATGCTCAATGGTATACCGAATGATATTAAGGGACGCTCCCTTAATAACGTTTAATCCAACTGTGTATTAAACTGAAATATTATCTTAATGTACAATTGTTTGTATCATATGTAAGATATCTAACTATACTGGTTGTACAATTTTACAACAAATAACCGACAGTGATCAAAATTAGATGATGCGAAAACCTTCATTTACATATGAATGAATGAATGTATGAATGCATAAATGCATGCATGAATGAATGAATGAATGAATGAATGAATGAATGAATGAATGAATGAATGAATGAATGAATGAATGAATGAATGAATGAATGAATGAATGAATGAATGAATGAATGAATGAATGAATGAATGAATGAATGAAAATGATTGATTGAATGAATAAAACCAAAGTGAAGGAGTTGTTAATTGTTGTAATTGGAGATGGGAGTTTAAGTGGTTCGGAATCGACCGATTTTTTTATATGGTGTCTCCTTGATCACGTGACTTCAGTGCTATAGCTAATTAATGTTTCAAAACGGTACGAAATAGACGATTATTTAAGATACCGGGATATAAATCATGTCATTTACACTAAGCTCCTGAAAAGTTAAATTTCTTTCAGTGAAACAAACTCTATTTGACTGACTTTGATAAGGGTACATGGTAGCTATCGTGTACCTTTATTTACTTGAAGGTGTTGTTTATGGAAATTTCCACAATCAACAAACCGCCATCATCAACAACAAATAAGTTGCAAGAAAGAAAGTAAAAGCAAGCAAATTATAATCTAAAAAAATCTGTTTCATTTAATTTAAAAAATAAAATATCTAGATAGACAGCGACAAGGACACCCTTCAAAATGTTAACATCGGGTTGGTAGTTAGGTATTATTGGTTACTAGTAACATTACATGTTTGCACTGAAAAACAAAACAATACAAGTCGGAACGAATGAAATTGTACCAAAATCATTAAAACAATTAGGTCGGGGAAGTTGGTCATATTGAGTAAACCCTTCTGTTAGATGTAATCAAAGTACTGACAGAACTCATGGAAACTTAACATACATATACTTGTACTGCAGGCTAGCCTAACAATTGTATGGCGTATGTAGAAAACGTAGTACAAATGTACTTTAGTCCGCACCAAAACCCATGCGCACCGAGCGAGTGACGGCTGTAGAAAGCTGAACGTTCAGTTCAGTTCTAAAAAAAGAATTCACAATATGTTCACGTGTTAACCCACAATTCTATCAGATACTTAGTTTGTACGTCGTAAGGCTGTGTCGGCCAGTCGGGCTGGGAATCGTAAAACTGAATTATATTGATACAATATTTATTGTGTGCAATAAAGATTTACGTAAGAGAGCTGATATTACGTGCATACCATAACCAATGGCTACTTTATTATTATATCCTAAACATTACTGAAATTATTACCCCAATGTACGAATGTCTGAATCGACCATTTGTTCACAGGTTTGGTTGTATTTGTATTCATTTGTTGTTTATTATCGTTAATGTTAGTAATACGGGTACTTGTCTTAGAGATTTAATTAGTAAACCAGTCGAGTTTAGTTACTCACTGCTGTAGTATTAAAGTATATAAGTTACTATGAAGTACATGTACTAATAAGTAACAAATACAAGCGTTCTATAAACAGTCAAAACTTGGCCTTTATACACAGTGTGTCCTTTATTCGGAGGTGGCCACGTACATAGATTTGACTGTATCTATATATACATGTATGTATTTTGGGAAGGTTAACATTTGTTCGTGTGTTGTCATAAACCGCTAAATGTAACTTGCATTTTTTGCAGCAAAGTTATAGTGATAATCATTTGCGTAACCACGAAATGTTTGTACGGTATAGCATTATATAGTTAACTCAGATATTGAGAAAAATATGTGCTGGAATTATGTACAACCTGAAAGCCCTTCTTCTGTTCACTGGTCGTTATTGTCATTTACAATGAATTATGAAATATCGATATAATGAACTTATTAATTCGGTCTTCAAAAATTCGCATACTTAATAAAATTAAGTCGTATGATATCGTGTTCCAGCTGTTTTTAATTTCGTTATCTTCGGTAGATAAAGACCCAAGAAGTAGATGTTTGATAATGAAATGGATGGTAAAATATAAATTTAATGCTTAATATATTTTCAGTTACCATTCATATTTTAAATTCTATGCAGTAATCACTATGTTTGACATGATACATCTACGGGAAATAACTTAGTTCAGTAGGTTTTAAGTAAAAGTTTAGTTGCTTCCCTTTGATAATTTGCGAGAATTATGACGTACACAGTGCGGCTAATACAACTTAAGCCGCCGCCCTAAAACCGTGATTACAAAATGTATTTGAAACACTTTTTGTCAATTTTTTCAAGTGGTCTGACCTTTATTGACAGGTAGCCCTTATTTGGGGGACACTTTGTTGTAAATAATAAATGATACTTTTTAAAAGAAAATGACCTTTATTCACAGGGTAGCCTTTTACAGAGGTTCGTCGGTATCTAAATTGATATCCGACTCTGTTGCGAATTATTTCGTTATTGTAATTATATAAAACTGATTTCACAATTATATAATGGTTCATATAAATGTATACAGTAAAACAAGGTTTCTGAAGGTACGTATAGTAACATAATAATTTATGTGACGTACCTGGTTAATTAAGGTAAACTCGTAAACAGTGAATAATAAAAAACAGTAAAGTATGTTTATGCACGACCACGTCCGTCAATATTTCAATTTATGGATACATGTAGTAAAAAAGCAAAATACTGACAATGAATGTTCGGTGTAAAAAGATATTTGTTTCAGGTTGTATGTTCATTAAATATATGACAGGTATATAATTACATATAGGTCCGGTTATTTATGTTTTTTTTAAAAATTATTTCGCTCCTAGCTTGCGTGGTGAAAGTTAAAAAGGTGGAATGTGGATTTACGTTCCTCGGACCTAATAAAAAGATTAGGTTGGTCGGCTTATTGTTTTGTTTTTCATGGGCTACTTCCCACCATGGCTGACAGTAGGAATCCATCGATGGAAACGTAGCTGTTTCTCTTTAAATTTGAACTTGAAGCTCATTCTATCAATCATTATGCGAACGATAAAAACCCTACGTATTTTGAAAACGAGTGCTTAGTGTTGAAAAAGTAGTGACCGGAAACGCATAACCAAAACTTAAGTACGAAGCGTATTTCTCAGTTACGAAAATGCCCGAGTAGTTACAGTTGATACGAGCCGTGACGATGACGGGAATGTCCGGGAATGCCCGAGTAGTTACGATTGCAGGTATGTTGAAAACAGGCGTGAAGTCGGAATACTAATGTATTTGATAATCTACAAACATCCACAAACTCACCGTCCTGAGTTATCACGAGTTACTCACGCGTCATGACAGTAACAATATGACAGAGGTTTAAACTAGAAGTTCAAATTTAATGTTCTAGTTACTAGTATAAGCATGTCCCCATAGAGTCATCGTCGGATACCCACGGTCGTTGCCTCCGCTCTTATTGTTACTGCACACAACAATACTTTAACACATCTAATGTCTGTGTCACAAAAATGTGATTCATAGCCTGTGGCTACATTTGATTGATGACAAGCCGTAAGTTGTAACAAATATAGCATAGAAGTAAAGGAATGTACACAGCGGTTTACACGACAACCCTGCATCTAGATTCGCTTAATGTAAAGGACAGATGTGTATTTTTATAAAAACAACGTACATCTAAATTGTATGTTAATAAGTTCTTTATAGTTACACGTCATCGTTGTGAGATAAAAAAGATTCATTAATATTGTTGTTGAATAAAAACAGCAAGCGGTGAAATCATAGTTGATAATAATAGTGGACAGATAACGGTACATTTTTACTTTGCGGATGTTAAAAGTTCGTAGATATTTTGAAATTAATAGTTTCGAAACATCAGGGAGTGGTAGCTAGCTTTATTCGTACGTGCAGATTATAAGAACAAACAATTGGTTGAAGTTTCGTTTAGGAGTCAAAGGAAAAGACGAGCAATTATGATGCGAATTGAAACAATAGTTTTCTGTTTATGTCTGGCTGTAAAATTATCAGCAGGTAAGTAATTTGTTATTTTATTGAATTAATTTTCACAATCGTGTAGCTACAGTAATGTATTGTTTTCCTTTTCAAGACAGCTATATATTATAGAGTGATATTACACGAGTCAAAAAGTTTCCAAGTATACCATCAAACACCAAAGACTATTATCATATTTTATATTAGTTTTGTATCTTTACGATTACGAAAGAATTCGGTATAGAGCCGGATATATATTTAAAACAACTTAGATATTCTGAAGGACTGTTTTTTTTAAAAATCACACATATGGAACAATACTGAACCAATAATCGTCTTAATCGATGTTGTTATCTCCCTTGAATTGACTCGATAAACCACAATCAGATAACAATTGCCCAGTTTAACTCTATATAGATTATATAGGGAAATAATTTAAAACTTGCTATAAAATCTTTATTCGGTAAATGCCAATAAATTACCACATATGACATTGTAGATAAAATCATTATCTTTCAAATGGTGTAATTTAATTTAAAATAACTATCTATCTTGGGCAGTATTTTTGCACTTGTATGAAATAGGTAAAACGGTTCAAAATTTACTCTATGTTCTATGTAAATATTGAAGAAAATGATTTTTTGCCAAATTTCAGACTAAAAATTGACAAACAATTCATAAGTTGCCAATAAATTACCACATATGACATTTTAGAGAAATTCTTTCCCCGTAAAATGATATAAACCAAAATAAAATAAATATACATCTTGTACAGTATTTTTAACGATTTGTAACACCATGTTTTGACAAATATTGCTTTCGTTGGAGCTCGATCTTCGGTAATTTCCGTTTGGCCGATGTTTACCGATGCGTGTACAAATTTAGCACAGCGGGTGGTTTATACACATTGGAATGTAGATATATCCTTAAACAGCTTCATGGTAGAAAATCCCTTGTAGACGTAAATTTAAGTTCTTGTGAATTTGAAAAGATGCATGAAACGATATATCAATAAAAATTCTGATAATACCGTATTTATTTGATATATCGATCAAGGACTTATATACATGATTGTTTCTGCGCTTTATTTTAGTTCGAACTGACATACACATGAAAATAATAATACTATAGTTTATACATAATATCGTTTATCTGTCGATTAACAGTTTTAATGCAATTAGAATTGAGCAGGTCTTTTGATTGTTGTTTCGAGAAAAGGTGCGAAATACTCCATTAAAAAGCGATAATTTTTTATTTAGATATTTTTTATATTGAGCATCATGTAAATATTGATAGTCAGAATTTTGATTTTGTTAAGAGCTAGTTTTATACCATTGTTTGTACATTATGTTCCTCATATTTTCACGTACGCGTGAAGTGAGAAGGATTTTGACTTTGAGGAAATTGTTCAAGAAACAATTACAACTATATATACATATATAAGTCCTCGATCTTTGTTCTAGACTATTTAGATTATGTTTAAATATTCTTATTACACACAGCCAGTGTAAATTAATGCTAGCTCTGGGTGTTAATGGCTAATGGATCAAAATCCGAATTGTCTTTCTATTTCAAAGTCATACACGACATATCAATATATCAATGTTTTACTCATTTTATGGTTAAGACACAATAGGCAACAAATAAATTATATTAAATTTTACATGCATACAAACTTGTTTTCGAATACTTGTAATATTAGTGAATAAGAAAATTGGTTCTCGTGATGTATAACGCTATCAACAACCAAATTAATAAAATAATAATTATGGTTATTCGGATTTTAAAAAATTCAATAAAAAAAAAATATATTTTTTCTATAACTGCATTAACATCTTTTACTTGCCAACTACGCTAGCATTTTCTCTGTTGTACAAATTATACTATCGATGTTCATACACAGATAATTACGTATATTACAAGCTTGTATAATACCACCCGCGGTTTTATTGCCTATCGATTTCCTGGGGCTATATTGGTGACACGGTAAATTTTGGCAAGTATCATGTGTTCTATCAGATGACCTAAAGGGAAACAATCCAATAGTTGGTATCAGCTTAATCAGCTCGATCTCGAAAGGGAGACTACTTACGGAAATTGACCAAAATTGTACCATATGATTAGATCTAAACACTGCTTGTAATACATTTATTTACCTGTTGTTTAACTGTCCATTCGACTGTTATATAGTCATTTCAGAGCCACCCAGAGAGAAGGGGAAAGAACATACAAGTAACTTGATTCATACAAGAGAACCGGGCATTTACACCTACTCTTTTTGAATAGTTTTTCCTGGTTCTTATATCGTGTCCGGTGTTTCCCCTATGGTTGTCTAAACCCAGGGTCTGTATTCACAAGCATCTTTAGTTATTTTTTAACTTAAGTTATATTTTCCCTTAAAATCGACTTTTTCCTTAACTCTTTTATACTAATATGAAGGAGGAAATCACAATAATATGATTTTATCTTTGTTTTAAAGATGCCAATTATGAAAATGATAATTCATTTTCACACTTTTGATGACTGGTTTACAAACTTTTACCATGAAAAAAATTTACACTTAAGTAAAAATTTCGACTTAAGTTAAAGAAAATCTTAAGATGCTTTGTGAATACGGACCCAGTTCTTATCTCGGTAGTTTAGAATGGGGACATTGATAAACTTGTTGTCATCAAAATAATAAATCAACTCCGTAGTCAGCGAGATACTTTCCATTGTCATCATCATCATTATCTTTGTCGTCGTTTTTTACATCATAATTATCATAATCGACAACGTCAGCGTCCACGCTATCATCGTTATTAACATCATCACCATTATGTAAATGATATTCGACGGAATTGGCGCATTCGACATTGTTTTCATTATCGGTTTTATTTACACTAATTTTGATAGTACATGTATAATCATATGTCCAGCATGATTAAGAATATCGGTTGTTCTATTTAGGAGCAAACCTGTGGTTTTGCTTTTTCTGACTGGAAACTTGAAGTCGCTAAAGTTTCCTGGTTATTTGTGCGATGTTCAACACTTTGAGCAAAAAAAGAAGTTTGTTTTATAGACTATTTGTGTACGCCTATACTTCGCCTTAAGTACCATGTATCTAGTCATCTAACCAAGCATGCGACAGTTTGATAAATCTTAAACCACTTAATAACAAACTTACAATGGATATACTGTAGTTTAATGCGGTTCACTATGATTGAAAGGCTAGAGGTATCTATAATTCAGCGCTGGTCGTCTAATCGAAGCACGGGTCAGGGGTTCGAATCGCGGCTCCGCCTTCCGATTTTTCAGGGACACTTTTTCAGTGTCACCATCTCAATGGATGAGGTATGTGTGTCTCTACACGGGCACGATAAAGAACCGGGAACACTGTACGAGATAAGAGAGTTGGGATAAAAATGCATGATTCGCCTGTATCATATCTCCTCTCTCTCTCTGGGGCGGTCATGAAATTACCATAGCTGTCGAATGGGCCGTTAAACAACGCATGAACAAATCTAAAATACATTCTGAAGTTCGTTTTATTCGTTTTATTACTTACAATAAATCAAGGGAAGTCATGCATGCGTAGGCATATGAAAAGATCTGATTTTATGTTTAACTGCAGTATATTCACGTATACTGAATTTAAACTGAATAATATATTTATAGTTTATACATGCACGGAATTTAAATTTTATATAGTTATATACATGAACGGAATTTATTGGCAATGTTTTATCTAACGTTACATCATGATAATGAACATTCTAAAGTTTCAACGAGCGTATAATTGTCATCAATCTTTTTACTTAAAGCTTAAATGTTATCAACAATTATTATAAACGTATATACCGCAGTTTATTTCCTAGAATATACGCACATGTATCACATAGTGCGATTTTATTAAACTGTCAAAGCTGAAAAGTTAAATGGTCGCCGCATGCGATTATTTTTAGTTTCGTACCACATTCGATAGTTTTGGTTTAATAGGTAGGGAATGTTACATTATTTTTTTCTATTTCCTTACATTTCGAAATACCCCACGTTACACAGGCTTAGTTAATCAGGATTTACCTAAAGTCTTCATATGCTACAGTATACAAACAAATAATCTAACTGATGCAGCTTTGACAATTTAACAAAATCGGGCTATCACAATCGTGCAAAGTACCGAACCATTTGATTTAGGAATAAAAAATCGAAGGTCAAATGCTGTAATGGGGAATCTCGGATTCACCTAAAACTGACCTGTCGGTAAATTACGGATCTTTCCGTTTTGGCTAGTCGGCAAGTTTCGGTTCTTTTCGTTCTCTTTTCGTGTTTGCAATTTGAATCACTGTAACTGAATTTTTGTACGAGTACAATGGAATTGACTAGACGGTTCATGTTCCACATTGCAATGCACAATAGGTCTAGACTGGGTCAGCGTAAGGACTTATGTAGTATAGGTCTTTGTTCAGCGAACACATTATTCGTTCATGCGGAACACCTTGGTTATTTTTTTTGTTACTGTCATTCAACTGCTCAGGCTAACGTATTGTGGCTGATTTATGCCATATCGTATTTTCGCCTTTTCGCCACGACAAAGCGAAAATGCGTAAAAGCGAAAATACGACAAAGTTGCATTGTTGCATCGTTTATTTGTAGTTTTCTGTTTTATTTTTAGGGGTCCAGTCAACGTCGTTTACATGTTACTCTTGTTCTTACATCAAGTCTAGCGACCCCAGCTATGATATAGAATGTGTTGTTGCTCCAAGTAATGTTACGAAAGGGATGCCGGAAATGACATGTAAGCCACCCTCTCAATGCGTAACCAAGGCAACGTTCGATCCAGGTAATACTTTGATTACATTCGAAAATGGATACAAAAAATAATTTTATTGTTGATTAACACCTTTGTATTAAGCCCGACTTTGGATACGAAATATGTTATTTAATTTTCTGGTCGAAATGCATGTTTTGAGGAAATATTGAAAACGAACCAAAATACAAAGTAAGTAGTTGTGTTGGAACCGAACAGAACTGAATATTTATAAACTGACTTTAGCCTTAATGTCATCGTCATCATGATTATATACATTATTTTCACATATAATATTTTACAAACGCATGCATGCAACAAAAGGCAATATTTAAGAGGGTAAATCCGATAATACATGTAGTAGAAACTAAACATTTTATAACAAACTGTATAGGTAAGAAGTTATAATAATGTTTATGGTGATGTTTATGTTAAGTGTTGGTTGCTAGAAGTAGTATGGTATATCGTAAGAATATCGTCATGTAAAACAAATTAGTATTTGAATGTTAAAATTAAAGGACAAATGTACGTCATATTTCATATAGAAAGGTGTCGTATCAGTGAAACGGACTATACTGACGTGCAGTAAAACATTTCGAAATTGGCATTTTTAATCACTAAGTACACATATAAGGTAGCACAGTATTTTTTCTGTGATACTGCAAAAAAAATAAGAAAAAGCATCTCACAACATTTTTTTCAAGATGCGGCTAAAAAGTTTCAAGTTTCAACATTTATTCACCCAAACATATACATACATATAACGTGGGGAAAGGCATTTTGTAAATATTGTTTAGAGCAAATAAAATATATTTCTGATATTTTACTATAATTTAATATATTGTTCTGTATTACTAAATTCAAAAAACCTAATGGGCCTATAATAAAATCTACCATTTTGATAATTTATTCAATCACGTAACTATATATTTACAGATAGGAAAACAGTTCGATCGCTTACTAGGGGTTGCTTGCCACTAGGCTCAGCATGTGAAGGCGATAGATGTTGTAATTTGGCTGGTGTGTATCCGGAGTGTGAGCACAAGTGTAGAGGGGATTTTTGTAACAGCGGAGATGCCCAGGAATTGAGCGATATAATGATTGGAGATGACGACGGTGGTAAAAACTCGGCTGTTCAATTAACAGCACTACTGTCCACCGTCATTCCAATATATATAATAACTATTGTTAAATTTGTATTTTAAATTCGTTTATGTATTTTTATGTAACACTTTACAACGTATGATTTATATGGTTTAATATAGCTGTAAGTTAGTTGTACAGAAATTTTGTGGTTAAATTTCATATTCAAAAGATACTCGCAAACGTGATGACGTCATTACTGAACTACATTTGGAGAAATCTATGCAGTATAAAGAAGCTATTTTTGAGCGTCTTGGCATGAAATCACTATACATATGCATTATTAAAGTCTTTATACTGAAAGTCGATTGTTGAGATGATGAATCATAGATCAACTTTTTGAAAGTATTACAAAGTTTATAATAAGCACTTTTTACGTGGAGTAAGTGTTCATTTTCAATACAGTTTTCGATTATGTTAAAGTTAACATGAAAAGTTTAATTGTCATGGCAGTTCAGACTTTAAACAAGTTCCTTTCCGCGGTGTAACACAAGTTGATGTGGGTAGTACGTAGACTGTGTATACACATTGACATGTAGACATCTAAATCAATATTTCGGAGATACTTGTACATGATGTCCTACGCTCGAGGTTTTAAAACCTGAGATCTGTCTCCATGCTCGAATCTCATATCTTGTCTTTTAATGGTCCGAAGTTGATAATGAACAAACAATAATGTCATTACTGATTCACCATTTTTACTTTATACTAGACCTGGATATGTATTTAAACATTTACCAGCTGTATCATTTCAGTCGTATTACTAGTATATTGAGGAAGGACTTGATACTTGGGCTCAGGGACTTTTCTAAAGTTTTATAACATCAGGGCCTGTAGTTAGATTTCGATCTTGGATTTACATTTACGAGTACCTTTATTTATATCTCAACGTTGGCTATTATTATTTACAATCTTACATAATTATACGAAACTTACGATTTGTCTGAAGCGTCAATCTCCACGATATGTTCAGTCTTTTATTCTTATATCAAGCTAAATACGCGAGGAGTTTTTAAATCCTTGACAACTATAACACAGTTATTTCCCTTGAGTAACTGTTTATAAAATTTTACTTTCGATTTTTCATCCGGTGTGTATGAAAATAGTTGATATTTTAATCATGTGGTAATGACCGATGCATATACATGTACGCGAATGCTTTAGATATCAAAAAGTGATTGCTTTAAAATTCTACATGTGTGAATTAAAAAAAAGAATAAGAACAAAAATATTAAGGCAGTTTGATTTTAACGTTTTTTTTATATTGTTTACAGATAATATACATAGATAATAATGTTTATGTTATCTTTTACGTATTGTATTGTCAAATGACTGACTGATAATATAAATTCAAGCATTTCAACTATCGTTGTATTTTTTCATTAAATCATAACAAAAGTGTATTACTATGCACTTGTAAAGA
The DNA here is from genome assembly GCA_964023205.1 of Lutraria lutraria. Taxonomy (NCBI): domain Eukaryota; kingdom Metazoa; phylum Mollusca; class Bivalvia; order Venerida; family Mactridae; genus Lutraria; species Lutraria lutraria. The sequence continues at coordinate 26,993,420 of OZ026843.1, forward strand.
TAACAGCGAAATATCTGCGTTTGAAAACAAACTACTTTGCAGTCAAGCCTGTGAACAAAGGCCACCTTTTGAAAAGACTAAGTGTGGTCCTTATTGATAGGAGCTCTTTATTTGGAGGTCATTTTGTTGTAAATAATCTATGACACGTTAAAAAATAATGAGCATTATTCAAAGATTGGCCTTTATTCGGAGGATACCTGGAATAACACATGTCTGTGTATTGAAATTCATAATGTCTTAGTTGTTTATGATTTTTACATGATACTAACATGACTATGTATGTTCTTGTGTTGCTAATGGGTTCATGAGTTCAAACCCTGGGTGTGGTACAAATTGTCTGCGGCGGTTTGGTTTCAGACCTACTAAATCTAGTATGTAGAAAGCGTACTGAAACCTATAGCTAAATTCGAGTGACTCAGTTGGAGAATTTAGAAGTACATGTAACATACCAAGAGCAAGATTAGGCAAAACCTTTTAATTGTGTTACCCATGCAATATATCTGTTACATAATTATCTGGAGTATGAATGTTTTGTTATGTTCTGTTCAGTAATAGGCATAAAACGTTTGTCACTGGTTACCTGCTCATTAAAAATAATAAACTGCAGTAGATAGAGGGCGGGGTCTGCAGTAGGTAGAGGGTGGGGTCTGCAGTAGGTAGAGGAAGGAGTCTTTAGTAGGTAGAGGGGTGGGGTCTGCAGTAAGTAGAGGGCGGAGTCTTTAGTAGGTAGAGGGATGAGTCTGCAGTAGGTAGAGGGTGGGGTCTGCAGTATGTAGAGGGCGGAGTCTGCAGTAGGTAGAGGGATGGGGTCTGCAGTCGGTAGAGGGTGGGGTGTGCAGTAGGTAGAGGGTGGGGTCTGAAGTAGGTAGAGGGACGGGGTCTGCAGTAGGTAGAGGGTGGGGCCTACAGTAGGTAGAGGGTGGGGTCTGCAGTAGTTAGAGGGGTTGGGTCTGCAGTAGGTAGAGGGGTGGGGTCTTGAGGAAGAGGGCGTACCGCTCCCCAGGCCTAATACAATGTTTAGGGTCGCGTGGAAAATTAGGACAGGTCGGGCCATAAATAAACATTTTTACGCCTTAGTATAGAATCGAGGAAAACTTGTCAAGTAAAATCATGCCAGTATGATATTTGTAAAAATACCATTGAAAACAGGCGTTAAAGGGGCATGCCCTGGAACTGAAGCGTCTCGAATATAAATCAAATTGGTATCATTTGAATGCCTAAATCAATTAAGTCCTGTAAAATATTTACGAAATGTCCCGCTATTTGACTCAAAATACACATTTCAAGATTTACCAAACCTGCCGATTACGCCTTAGAAAATATTCGTTATTTTCATAACTCTACCCTTTCGGGATCTGTCAAAAGCGGTAAAAATGTCAACAAACTGTGTAATGGTAAGTATTGCTCATGTCATGTTCATTGTTTGCGACATAAAGCTTATCTATCGATCAATTATAGGTAAATATCATTGTTTTGCTGCTTGAAAGGCAGCGCGCACGCTAAGTTAAATTCTCAGACGAATCGGAAATATCGTTGTCGTCAATAAAAGGCTTGTAAGCCTTTTATTTAAACCGGCATATAAATACCCACGCGTGCGTTATAGGGCCATTTTTGAAGGCACATTCTTCTTTGACTTTTCGGTAATAATTGTTTTTACAAGTGATAAACGCATTTTTGGTGTATAAAACCCAAGACACAGCAGTTCCAGGGCATGCCCCTTTAAATCCGAAAGAAAGACGATTTTAGCAAAATATTAAGGTTTTCATAAAATGCTTTGTTGATCATAACTATATTTAGAAATTTGCTATCTCATATTCATGGTGTCGTCACTGTGCAAATATTATATTGATAATATAATCATTAAAGGGGGTGGGATAAGGGTTTATAGACTAAGAGTTCTGTTTAGTGCAAAAAGCTGTTTAGTGCAAAAAGGTAAAGAACTTTTCATACATAATGTCAAAGACAGCTGTACTAATGCCCTGTTAAAATGTATTAACACATTTATGAATATGAAACTGACGCATGAACACATAATTATCTGATACACAGATTAATATTTTTATAATTTATCTTTACAGTTGGTAATATTTATAATGATGTTAGACATTTTTCATAATTTGAGTCTGCAAAAGGGGCTATTTTTTAAGTTCTAGTATGAAATATCACTGGACCGAAATGAACATTTATACGATGACATAACAACGTGTAAAACCTTGAATTAATGGAGAGCAAGACTAATGAATAAATAAATAAATTCTCTGAGAATGATACCACTGTTCGCCACCGCTCAATATTTTGTATCACTTGATACTTATGTACTTTTCAAATTATTCGTTGCGTCCATGATTTTCTCGAGTACATTTGTATATAAAACTTTTCACAGCACTTATAGTGTTTAGTATATATCACATTTCTGAGGTGGTGTTATGAAATCAAAGCTCGGAAGGCACTGCTGTTGTTCGGTACTACAAAGCAGTCAAAAGTTGAATTTCTTTGAAGGGTGGGGTACTGGGCTGAGATTTGGAAGCATTTCGGTATGTAAGAAAAATTCCAGACCGACTGTTGGTCTTATGTTCTTTACACCGAACAATAAAACTTGTCATCCCGAGAAAAAAGTGTTGACCGAGGCAGCACCGAGGCCAACGTCTATTTTTCGAGGGCTGACGGTGCACCTGGTCCTGAGATTATTAAAAGTTGAGAACAATCTCAAATCCATTCTCAAAGTAATATGGTGAATATAGAGCGGATTAATGTTTAAAACTTTAGATACATTTTCAGATAAATGATTCTTTCCAGACTTATGTTTCATTACAAGCATTATTGTCTGAACATCTTAGGAACATTAAATGAAAAGATATGAGATTTGAACTCAGGAGACTGATCTCAAATTTTATAACCTCGGGCCCAGATGTATTCCTCCATCATATTAGCAGGAAAAAATGTCAAATTAACCTAGCAGTTGGTGCGACGTTTTACCCTCATGAAAAATATGAAACTGCTTAACTGCGCAGAGTTCAATGTTAAGGTGTCAGTGGCTTAAAAACCAAGGGTTTAGATGAACTACTTATATTCAGCCTTTGATTGGTCAACTTTTAGCGCATACTTAAAGTAACCAAATCGTATTCGATTTCAAGTCAGGTTGCCTTACACAAAATACAACTCAATATTTGTCAAACAGGTTTGGATAACTTAACTAGCTTAATTATGATAACAAAAAGACGAGTGTTCAACTCTCGCCGTGCCTAAAAATCAATATACTAGATCTAGCAATAAGATTCTCTATAGCCATATAGTGGTGTTTTGTATTATTGGTTTTAGACCTTTGTATATACAACCAAACATGTGCCAACGACCGTCTCTAAATAAAGGCCACCCTGTGAATAAAGTCCATTCTTTAGAAAACAGTTATTGAATATAATATAAAGAACAAATTGAACCTTTGAATAAAGGACATCTGTTATTCCGACTTTCCAAAGTATGACCTTTGTTCGCAGGGTCGACTGTGCAATGTTGTACAGTTTTTAATCATCTAACTGAATTGTTTAGCGGCAAGCAGTAACGAGTAACCAGTTTTCGAGGATACTGCACCAGTTCTAACCTTGTTCTCCGCAAGTTACAGCCACTTTCGGCACACCAATAATAAGCAATAGTGAAATAATAGTCTTTGAAGCAATGTCTTGTACCAAACCTACGATACTGTCAGGTTTAGAACTCGCGGACGACAGTGTCATTGACCTGACACTGTTCTGAGCTAAACGGTGGACATTAAACGTTTTGGGGACTATAATAATTATATAACTATTTGATTATCATTTAAAGTAAAGCTAAATATAAATATGATTTATGTATTTTAGATATAAATACAAATGAACATGGCATCAGATTTATGGTTTATTAACAATTGAAAAAATGATACTGCACATAGATACACTGAACATATCGTTAGGTAAATATACATATAAACTTTGAAGATTAACAACTCATAGAAAATAAATTACAAAAATAACACACTGGATGACTTTGTACAACAAGCAGATGCAGAAAAAAGAAGCATTTAAAAATACCAGGAAGTGTTCACCAGAACAAAAATTGAGAGCAAACTTGTTACGTACACATTTAATGTGATGTTTAATTAAGACTTATTGATTTCGAAGCCGCAAGTAAATGCCGATTTTCATAGACTTAGCTGAATACTAGAATATTAATACCAGGTTTCTGACGGCTTTTATTACACACAAACACTACTGCAATTATGGAACAAACAAGAACCATTCTAAATGTATTCATCTCGTCTGCTTCCTGGTCCATGTTTAATGGTCAACAGAACCATATTGATTAATATTAAATAATTATGTCCGAAAGTACATGCACATCAGGTCAGAGAAATAGTTGTTTCCGGCTATCCACCAGACCCTATTTTTCGGCGCGGATCATTAAAACACAAAATTTTGCAACCTAACTTGCGGAAATACTAGGAAAAGAATCATATCTCAAATCCAAAGAACGACAGTCTATCACGACCGACGTCCCATTTTTGGTCATGTTTTACCGGAATCAAGACTATATTTTTGTGACCGTAGCGAGTGATTTTAGGTAGGAAACAGTCGTACAAATATGAGACATGAAGAATCGAAATAAATAAACATATATACGAGTTTAAAATAAAATTTAAAATAAGTCGAAAACCCGTACTAGAGTATACCTGAGATTTATACAATTATTTGATTTGCGCATAAAAGTAGAAAGACTGATAAATGCAGTATGAATGTCTATCACGTACGTTACTATAGTAACGTAACTATAAGCTGGGAGTAAAAAAACAACAATGAAACCTCTCACAGCAATTTCAATATACAGTGCAACCTCTCCAAAGCAACACTCTTTGGGAGAAGCAAAAATATGTTGTTGTTGATTGTTGTTCTAGAGAGATTAAATTAATAGTTAAATCGTACAGTGGGAAAATCATGTTGTTATTGAAGACAGGCTGTTGCTCAAGAGAGGGTCGCTATGGAGAGGTACTGTACTGTATATACAAAATCTTCATATAAATCATATTTCCTTTATATCAAATTTTGTACATGTATATGTATATGACTTAATAATGAATACGGCGAAAAATTGGAACCAGGCGTAACCACAAATAACAGTTTAATTGTATAGATAGTATAATTATGCAAAAAAAAGAACTAAGAACTAAGTAGCGTCTTTGAATAGAATAAAAAGGGTTTAAATGAAATGATAATAGATATTGATGAATTTGTATACTAGTATTCACTTCATTAACAGAGAATATAATTACGCTGATTTAATTAGCACAACTAACAATACACAGAATTAATTTAGAATTACAGTCAAACCTGTGAACAAGGGATACCCTCAAGGAAAACAAAAAATGACCTTTATTGACAAGTGGCACTTTTACGGAGGTCATTAGGTTCTAAATAGCCTATTACAGTTTAAATCAAAACCTTCACTGGGACAGACAAAATGTGGCCTTTATTCACAGGATGGCCAATATTTGGAGGTGTTCGCTAACACAGGTTTGACTGTGTATACATGGCATTGTACATAAACGACGAACTTCTAAACGCACTGGAAGAAAATCATTATACACACTTTGGTACATTCTGTCAAGCAATTACTTTAAATAATTGTTGTTTTTTGTGTGTAGATCCATTGTAAGTTTTGCAAAACATAAGAATCAATTCACTTTTATGGTCTCTTCCAAATATTGAGGTTTTTAAGACGGACATTTACAAATTCGTCATATTGTATGCAAGTATATTTACAAAAAAAGATTTCGTTAAAAGACAAAAACTTTCTTCTCACATTTATACAAAATAAACTAATGGCAAACGTTGACATATGACACAATTGAATAAAACATCTTTGGCTGAGCAACTCACAAAAAACTGACAACATACTAATACATTAATACGTGTACTATGATCATTTAAGCATTATGTAATACTGTCATCTTAGAATTAAAAGGGCCTATCTGCCTCTTTAGTGCTTGTCAGATAGGCCCTTTTAATTCTAAGGTGTCGATTAATATATTCACTAATTTGAAATACGAAAATTAAATAAAGTAATATTTTATTAGATTTCTATCGTAAAAGAATAGATCAAATATTCACAAGGAACATGTGCATAATTAGCATTTTGAATGTCATGATACTATAGACACAGGCATTATCTTTGAATTTGTAAGACACAACAATTAAATTCACTTAAACAGCATTAAATGCACACACAATGTACATGTATATTTTGTTATGTTACAATTCTTAGTAATCTGATCACACTACAGCTTTGGAAGTATTTCGAAGAAAACAATAAAATTAAATATTAAATGGAAACATATCTGATCCCTGTGACATATGCGTTTGCTGTTTCATGTCAAATTCAGATAATGAATCTGGAAACACTGTTTGTTCCATGCCACTTCCGGTGCTGTCTGCAGGCTTACCAACATTGAAAGATCGAGGATTCCGCATTTGATTTTGCATTTGCATATCACTTATTCTTTGAGATCTTTGGTCCATATATTGTTGATACGACATTTGATCGTGACCTTGACCTACTTTATTTTGATAGTGGCTTTGACCTTGCACATTATCCATTTGATAGCCGTACCGTTGCATTCCTATATTGGTGCCCTGGCGAGGAGGGTTATTCGTAGCAGCAAGAGGTGCATGTGGTCGTACACTGTCGTGACCAGGGAAGCCTGTGGGCCCCATTCCAGGTCTAGGAATCATCTGCTGCTGTGGCTGTGGCTGTGGCTGCGGCTGATGCTGTTGTTGTTGTTGTTGTGGAAATCGGTTCATTTGAGCTTGCATACGTCGTCTGTACCACTGCTGAACATTCATTGCACGAATCCGCTCTTGCATTCCAATCTGAAGATTGCTTTCCGGGTGCACCATTCCCATTCCTCCTCGACTGGAGGAGCCTAAATCAGGAATACGGCTTTGCATCGGATTATCCGGGGCAATTTGAAGTAAATCTGGACCAGACATTGGTCTCCGCATGGCTTGTCCTTGATTCGGCATCGTGTATCCCGACTGGTTCATTGCACTAGGTTGATATCCCATGGACGGTGTATATTTTTGTTGGCGGTCCCTCTGCATCAAATTAGCTATTTGAGATCGATCCGAATTATCCATACTAGAATCTGGCATAAACTTCCTATTAGGTAAATTATGAGATTGCTCTCCAACAAGTCTTTGAGATTGCATTGGGTCCATTCGAAACTGCGGATCTACTTGAACTGATATAGAGTTACTAAGCTGCATTCCACGAATATCAACATCCGATGGATACGCTCCGTTGGGAATCCCTTTGTTTTCGATGTTGGGAAAGCCCTGAGATCTAGAGTGTGGTACTACAGATGGAAATTCAAGATTTTGACTTATGCTAGACACTTGCCCAACACTATTTGGTGTTATACCGCGAGATTGACCTCTAGCATGCGATTCTCCAATTTTCATTCGAAGTCCGGATGAGTTTATATCTAGCGGTGGTGTTTTTCCGACCATCTGTTTATTTAACATTGACACAGTTTTGTTGTTTCTCAAACCATCCGGAAAAAAGTCATTTTGAGACCGGACTCTTTGCTCCGCGGAAAACATTGAACCTATCTGAGAATTATTCGTTCCATTCATGCCATGTAGCCGGTTATCATATCGTAAAGATGGATTCATTGATCGCACCGTTTCATAACCGTGATCAGTAATTTCAGTAGCAAAGTCAAAAGCTTCCTTTATAATGTTAGACGTTTCTGATTCTTCATTGGATGGTGAAAAGGGTGTTAGTGAATTGTTTTGCACATCGTATGGAGGCACTTTGTGATGTAATGTTATACTTGCTCTTCGTTGCTCTGCTAGAGATATAGGATCTAGGTCTGATAAATATTTATTTGTCGATGACGGTACTGTGTTGGATGACACGGCTTGTGTCGAATGTGAAGTATGTGATGCAGAGTGGGCAAATACAGAAGATGGAACAGAAGCATTGTGGGCAGCATTTCGACTACTCTCTATAAAAGGCTTACTTGTTAAGCGAGGATCTATTGTCCTGGTTTGAAGAATTTTGTCACTAGAAACTGACAATCCTTTTCCGGCGAGAACATCAGGTTGCAAGAACGATAAATCTATTTCTTGTCTCCGTTTCGCTTGGGCGCTTGTTGTTTCAGTTTTTTGATCAAGTAGTTCGCGAAGAAGATCCGAGTTCGCAACATGTTGGCATGGTTGATTAGGCGATTGGTGACATTGACTGGTCGTCACAGAATTGCGTGGTAACGTGCACTGAAGATGTGTAGATACGGGTTCCTGGACACGAGTATACGAATTAATGCTTTGAGATCCTTGTTGCATAATGTTATTCAACACTTTTTCGAAGTCCCGAATATCATGTTCGACGGACGGTTGTCTATTGAATGGCTTTTTCTTTTCAGTCTCTTCAATGTTTGACAGTTGTTCTTCACTTTCAGTTTTGTTTTGTTTCATATCACTTTTCGCCGGTTCTTTCTCAAACGTACCATCAAATCCAGACGGTGGTATACCAAACGTCCAACGGTTACCATCCTGAGTTGTGAATGAATTGCTAGAGATAATATCACTTTTGATTTTGTCAAAGTCAGCGTCAAAAAGCGTTAAGCATTTTTCATCACCTTCACCGAACGAGTCCAGCAATGATGCAATATCTTGCTTACCATTGGCGTTATCTTTATCCTTCAAGTTTGGTGCTTCCAAGAACAAATCTTCACTGAACCCCAAAGGAGCAACAACTGCGATAGGAAGACAGTTATCTTTATCTGTTACGGCATCTGCTGTTTCACTCTGTGGTGTATGTTGTTGATTTGACGAATTAGCAAGAGTGTTGTCATCATCATACTTAACACGTTTTCTCTCTGTTTCTTCTGTGTTGCATCTATTTGGAGACAGTGGTCTTTTCCTCGAGTCATTAAGAGCTGCTTCAGTGTTTCCTTCCATCTTTATCATATTTTCGAAATCGTTTATGGTTATTTTATCTATCTCGTCGTTATTATTGTCTTCCTTGGCATCATTAGTGGACGATTCAATCGATCCTTTCATTTCGGTTAAACTGCTATCGCTCCCTGAAGATTTACTTTTATCACTTATAAAATCTCCCAGGCATATTTCAGTTATGTCAGGGTCATAAAGGTCTGCGGACAACACATTCGAATTATCCGAGTTATGTTTAGCTTTAATGTCGCCTGTTATGTTTTGATCAAATTTTACATCATCCACACTCGTCTTTTCGAGACCGCCATCGAAATCACCCCTATTCTCTGTCTCTGTCATTTCAGTATATGATTCTTTCATGTCGGGATCTTCAAGTGTTGGTTTTTCCTCGGAGGATTTCATTTCAATTTTGAAAGCATCTGAAGCAATTTGAAAATTTCAATGACGTATCTTGATTTGTAAAGTAATTTCTGAAATGAAGATAAAAACTGTTTTGAGAATCAAAGTAAACAAAGAGATTCCTTATTAAAATATTTCAAAAAATAAATCATTAACCAGGAACCCAGTTTTTAAACAGATTGTCCTCATTCAGTAACAATCGATATTACACCCTAGGACAGCCAATTGACAGAAATCTATCATGCAAAGTCATCACATGTAACAAGCGAGGTTGATAGCACCATAAATAATGTTCAAATAATTAGCCCGCCTACCTATAATAATTATTTGTTATACTAATGTTTTCAAATCATGCAATAGAAGTAGATGTTCTGAACTTAACATCATATATTTTGTCTTTGTAATTATTTTGTTAGCGCTTAGTAGGCGACACAGTTCAGTTGACTTAATCGAATGCATGTATAATCAGTATAAACAGTACAGGTCACATCGTTTACAAATAATTGATTAGAAAATAACGAATCTGTTAATTAAATCACGTCCGTCATGAAACTGGCATGGGAGCATGCAGAGAAAATTGGATGTTCTTGCGTTAACAAATACGACTAGGTGTTACTTCGCACATACATAGTGCGATAAAGTCAATACAGAGAGCTTTGTCATTTATGTCGATAGCGATGAATAAATGTCTGTTTTGGTCTGTATGATACACAAAAAACAATAGACTCTAAAATCTATGATATCCGGACCAGTTCCGGGTTGGCAAAAGTTCGGGCAAACTGTCAGGTAAAACAAATTTTAGAGTTTCAAGTAACTGAATTCGTATCTAAAAATGTTTTGACCGTGAATTTTAGGAAAAAGCCATCAGTTGTATGGACAGTCTTTTCAATGTCAACAAAACTTTAGTTAAATGCTCTCGATTTTCTAACACACAAATGTCTGAAAACTATCACAAAACTTATACAATAACACAATACAATACGAATATTAATTGCATGAAAACATAACATAATAAAATTATAACAAAAAGACATGGATTTTCTGAAGAGCATGAATGTTAAAGTGCAAATCGAAATGAAAAATATAAATTGGTTTCTAATCAAATTAGCATAGTATATAAATTTAGACAAATTATTAACACTATTTTTCGATGTAGCTGACAAAAGATTGGTACATGTACTTTGAAAGACTGTTAGCTTACACAACCATTCTAAAAGGTTATATTTTGAAATATATATATATATATTGACGAAACCTATCTAGATGGGCATGTAAGACGTGTTTCCTCTTCAGAGCAGCCCTCTCTTAAGCAACAACCTCTATTCAACAAGAGCATAATTTTCCCACTGCACGATTTTACTATTATTTTACTTCTTTAGAGAAACAACAACATGATTCTGCTACTTCAAAGTGTGTTGCTTTGGAGAGATTGCACTGTACATGATATGATACCAATTCTAGTTGATAAATCATGGATTTGATACGAAGACTTGAATTTGCAAAATTAGTCTTAGTTTAGTTTCAATCCGACAAATGATTTAAATTTATTTCACTGAATAAATTTATAATTTTAAAGATATATATAAATGTATGATACATATACACGAGGGGTGTTGCTGAAGTTGGTAGACATTCTTCGTGATTCTTTTATTCCTAAAACAAAATTATTTATACTTAATACATAATTTCTACTTAATTATTAGAAAATTAATATAAAACTTCAATCTTAATAGACTAAATGTCGTACTTTATCAATTTAATAATATTTATTGTAGGATTAATCTTTCGCATTATGACGGCTATCAGTACGCTCAAATCGAAAACTACTCTGATCTAAATGAATTCTGATATTCATACCAAAATTGTCGAGGTTTTTATGAATCGCTCAGATACAATGACACAACGCGGTCAGATAAAAATAACAAGGCTGGTCGACAAGCGTTTCGTAATCAGAACGAAAAACGCTGTTAGGACGTTTATGGATCATACCATTATTAGCCTTGATGGTAGTGATAGCGAATATCAGCGAAGGTATCCAAATATAGACGTCGTTTTGCCTTATGTCAATAAACGAACAAAAATAGCATCTTTACTGATAAGTAATGTAGTTACGCCTGTTGATGTGTGGCAATTCTTTCATAAATTAGATACAACTTCGCTACAGTACTAGTCGGTAACTGACGAGTTACTACGATACGAACGAAAGTATTCCAAGTGTTATATTGAATGGAATTACAATTCTCTATACATGCGTATGTGTGATCTGTAAGCAAAAAGGTATGTCTTTATTTCTTACTTATAACATTTATGGTAGAATAACTAGCCAATGGAATAAACAACAGTTCAAGATTGTCGTCTTGTTATAAATAACATTCATGCACACACTAGTAATTAAAATTGTTATTTTTCTTTACGATGATTGTCAGTCGCGAGCAATAAAGGTGGCAGAAAGAATAACTAATGTATTACGATGTTATTCCCCTGAAAACTAACTAGTCAAAGCTTGGAAATACGTTCAGTGTTTAAATACATGAATGTCGAATTAGTCTGTAAGTTAGTTTCGAGCATGTAAGCTGTTTGTGTAAATATTTCAACGTTGGAACGAATGTAATAATACATAATTGTATGCGTATATATAACGAGAGTTAAACATTTTTGATACTAAAAGCACTTTTAATACGTACGAATATTTGATAACTTCCAATAATATAATAAATAATTTTGATTTCTGTTTGCGCAGTACTTGGAGTGTATAGTTGGATACAAAATATGGAGAATTAACAAATTCATCTTTTTAATCTAATGATATCAGCATCAATCAGTTAGATCCCTACTCTATTTCAAATATTGAATATTTGTAAAAACACTTAACAGCGGAATCTTTTGACTTGTGAACCGTATGGTCGGGATCAAATTGACGAGACAGGAAGTTCCTTTATGTGGATCATTAAGGTCAGCTCAGACACGGGTTAATATCCTATTACTGGGCATTTACTTAATCAACCTACCGCTTAAATGTGTTTTGTTCAGATAGAATCCTGGTGAATCCATCTAAAATTATTTCAAGCATAATTTATTGTAAAATAGTTTCATTTTGACATTATGTTAGCAGACTTAATAATATAACGTCAGAATGTTTTTAAACATAAAAACAGGGCTGATATTAAATGTTTTGTTCAAATATTTCTGAATAGATAACTATTTTGTGAAGAGGTCAGCCCCTGTCAACGCTTTCAATTCAATAAGGACCCGCCTCCGTAGTCGAGTGGCTAAGGTAGCTAATTTCAAATCACTGTAGCCTCTCACTGATAGAGGGTCGTTGGTTCGAGCCCAGCTACCGATCATGTCTCTTTATATGAGAAAGTAGACAGTTGCTTACGGAGGATGGGAATCTAGTACTGGTTCTTCTTAGGAACGATGGTTAGATGAGCTGGCCGCCTCATATGACTCTGACTGTTGAAAAGAGGCGTAAAACTCAAACAAAGAAAGAAGCAAACATATCAATTCAATAAATGCGTGGTAAAATGTCGGTAAATGACATTCTTCATTTTGCTGTATTTCATGAAAAAATTAGTATTACATATTCTAGAAAACTGTCGCATGATTAGTAGATAACATTATTATTATATCAGACCATCATGTGATCATCTGATTACTGTAATTGGACCCTTTTCTGAGGATGGCCCCTCGGCAATATTTAGTCTCGTAAAGTTTCAAAAAGTTCGCAGATTTAAGAAGAATCAATATCTATGTCGCATGGTCAGGTTTTATACTACATATCTGGCCATGATGGTCCACCATACATGTATAAACAACCGGATGTATTATACAATGTATGGTGGACAATTATGGCCACCTAGAATTAAACATGACCCTGCGACATTTATCTTAAAATTTTAGAAATAAAAACAATAACAAATGGATGGCCGTTCGTCACTAATAGTTATATAAGTATATTTGTATGTTCATTTTACCGACATTTCGTATTTTCGCATGATTAAAAAACAACAGATTATGTACACATATACTTTTTAGTATGTGACCGTTTTACTTTTTTACTTGCTATCACTTTTAAAATGTTGGCTGCCATTCGAAGTAAGAGTAGGGATATAAAATCACGGTTCTCTGTACCTTCTCTCCCCTATTTCCTGGGCGACCATGAAATGACAATAACCGTCGATTGGGCCGTTAAATAACAGATAAACAAGATATGAGGCTCCTTAAATACGATAAATGAACCCGCTACTTCATGAAGATAATTATATAAATCATATCTCATCTAGATTTACAATTTTGTAACCATGGCAACTCACATTGTTTTTTTTTGGTTTCCAATTCTGTTTGGTGATATTTCCAATTTTACATGACAATAAATAAGAGAAATTGTAAAGCGTGAGATTGGAGCCAGTTAAATAATTGAATTTCTACGTATTCAGCGGTTATTAAGCAACGACAATAGCCCTACAGATTAAGGCATGTATTATTATAATAGAATACCAGTATCTAGTATCAGTGAAGAATAGACTTAATCAATGATATTATATACCATTCTCGCCAGCTTTTCAGAGTCTATTATCAATAATTACATTCTAAATATCACTAACAGAGAAGAAATACGAGTAATGACTCAATATATTCGTACGTACTATGCATATAATATTGTAAAACTAGTGGAGATTCACAACTTCATTTTCATTTTAGTCAAACATCGAATTTCCAGTAATAGACTCAAATAAATTCTTGTGAATTATACGTATACCATTTTAAGAGAGTACTGTTATAGGTTGAAATTGTAGGAAACTGTTATTTGTAATACACTATCTGTGTACCTTCTTCTAATACAACATTCTTTGATTCATACATAAAACAAAGAAATGTATGATTTTATCATTAAGTTGAGTTTGAGAACATTTCTTTAGTTTAATGCGATAATCTGTCCAAATTTCAAATGAAATGTGAACATTTCATTGGACAAGAAATCATGATAACTGTAAAGAATAATGAAAAACATATTTATTAAGATATACAATGTATATAAATCATATATAAATCAACAAACTGTTTAAGAGGCTTGTGAGAAAACTTAACATTTTGTTTGTCCAAATATACGATCATACTGCATTCATCGCGAGAATATCAGCTAATCTTAGGACACAATCATGGTCAATCGTTCTGTACGACATCCTCATCACTGTACTTTTATTTTTGACGTAACTGTTCAATGCTACACAAAAATATTAATATTACAGAAATAGTATTGTCCAATTATCTTTTTAAAACTTTTGTAAGAGTTATTGCCCTTTTTGAAAATAAGTTTTCTTTGTCAAATCTACTGCGTTGTTGCATCTGTTCACCACGAGTTTTTCACGGAAATTGATCTTTTTTTCTGTAATTTGAAAAATGGGTAACTCCCATAGACTTTAAAGCAAATTTAAATGGAAATACTCAACGGAAATCATATTTAAAAAAAAATTATATCATGGAAACCTATATAGATTATAGATTCCAATATCTGTACACCTCAATTTACGATAATAATTTTGGGGATCCCAATACATTTACATTGCGTACGTAGTCACAACAAGCTTAAATCATCGTTTTTACTGGATCTAGATCGAGGCAAATAAATTGACATTGTTTATGTTCACAGTACAAATTGTCAAAGGTATGTTACATATGTAGCTAGCATGTCATCAGTGAATGGAATAGCCCCTAGCCGTATTTAAATATCCATAGCAGATACAATTTCATTCGAACTTTGCCCTAAGGCATTGACCGTAGTGACTCCAAATTGTGTTATATTGGACAATGATAGGAAGCGGCTCTTTAAAGGGAGGTAATTTACGAAATGTATGTCAATATTAATGAAATCATCTTCTAAAAAGATCATCTCAGGTCAAATCAAACCAGTTAAGTATATTTTTTGTCTGGACGATAATGCCAGAAAAAACATGAGTTTTGTATGTCTATACCGAATTATTAAATCGTTAACGTAATAATAACACAATTATGACTGTGTATTGGTAAATATGGTAGACAATAATAAATAAAACACAAAGTATTCGGAGATAATATAACTTATCTCACAGGGACACCAATACTAAAGGCTTATACCTGGGTGCTCACTAGACGTCAAAAGTTGAGGGTAAAATTAAACCCTTTGCTAATAATTATATAAAGGTTCAACAAAATATCCTAGGCTACTAAATTAACAGACTGTCAGTAAATTTGACACACTTGGTACAAAATCTCAAAAGACTGAAGATTTACTTTACTTATTTCAAGAATCTAAGTGCAGTTATAGGGGCCATATTAAAGCCCTGTCATACGATATAATATTGTACATAAATATCTTTAATAAATGGGTATATCGCCAACGCCGGTGCATTCAGCTGAAGGGGGGGGGGGGGGGGGGTAATCGTCAATTTTCTATTGTCAGCACAACATTTTCTATAAAAAACGTGTCTCTAAATAATTGATAAGAATTGATGGACATCTATTCTATAGCTAGTGTTACATTATCCTATATTTGGTAAATCAGAGAAACAATGCAGCCAGCAACTTAAATACAATGTTTGTTATGCAAGCGTATTGTCTTAAATGGCTTCAGTCGCGTTTAATAGTATTACAACATAGATTTAATTCTCTTAAATATGATAAGTGTTGAGAAATAGGTTATTGTAAACAAACCCTCGATTAGAATGTTTACGTACTGTTGTATCGAGACAGCATATGTTGTTGTTGTATTGAACGAAATAAATGTACAAGTCACAGATAACATTTAAACACCGTGTATATTTATCTAAGCGATGTACGTCATTACCATTTGAAAACATTTTCATGAAATGTCCAAAATAACTATCCTGTTGTTACTAAATATATGATTACTGTTCTGTTCTGTTCAGTTCTGCATAGTGATATGCATACTATAATTGTACACTATAGTCTAAGAGTGTTAGCATCATTCTCCATAGTAAGGGTATAGCCAACAAGTTGCATTCTTACATTTGTTTGTTTACGTTCATGTATGCATGCATGCATGCATGCGTTGCTTTTTGATTGACTTGTTTGTTTGTATCCGTTTCCTACAATGTGTTTTCATTTGTATTATTACATCATTTGTATGACTGTGTACTTAATGTATACGTCAAATAAAATGTATGTTCTGTTCTGTCCAAATAATACAATGTGCTGTAAATATATATCGCGATAAATATTTCTTAACACCAGACTAACACTTACTATTTCTTTTCGGTGATATCATTTTGTTCTTCTTGTAAATTTTTGCGTGCACCACTATGCATTATAATTTATATGTATGACTATAAATAAGAACTTAAATATACACATATACATCAAACATCGCCATAAATGACTTAAATTATGAAAATAAACAAAATAAGACTATATCTAAATACCTTGTGCAGAATTTGATGGGGATCTTGTTTTTATCTCCTAGCCACACGCACATATATGTGATATCTGTATATCCATCATATAACTAATTCCAACGAGTAAATATGTTACATTCACGTATATTTAATGTAAACAAACATGCGGCATGTATATACTGACCAACTGACCATAGGCCAGTGTCCCGATCATTATGTTTTACCTTAATAGATTACCTGTTCAAATTGGTCCGTTACATTCTTACACATTTTGGATACAAAAAAATAGCCCGGGGCAAAGTGTATACATTTCTATATACGCGTATAAACAGCGCTCTCTTTACTCCGTGGCGTTGCTTACGGAATATTGCGCAACCGGTCATCATCTTGCACAACATAATCAACGTCATGTGTACGGTTTAAATTGACCAATACTACACCATACATATTTTGTGTATTACACTTGTTTGAGAGTGAATAACTTTATCTAATAAACAATTTAGTCACGTTTATTGGTAATGCTAAAACTCGTTTCTGTGACTATATAATGCGTTTTCGTTGACTCTTTTGGTGAAATATAGCAAGAATACATCAAATATGAGGGATTTACAAAATCTAAGTTTAGAAAAGAATAACATGATATGAATAATTTAGGAAGTATATACATGCCATCAGGGAAAATAATAGTACATGTAATGTAAAATGGTAATATGAATACTTAAAAAGTGCAAGATTTGGAGAAAATACTTAATACGTATGAGTTTTGACAGGACACATTTGATAAGGATGATTGTGGAGGGCTAAAGATTTTTAAAATGTTTGTCAATATTTTGATATCAATGACACTTGATTTTTTATGTTCAATTTTCAGTTTTTTTGCATTGTTGTTTGAATGTCTCGTTGTAATTTGTGACATCAAATGTGTTCGTATGTATGTCTATATACATTTCACTATCCTTAAATACAGAATACTATTTTTTTTCATCTTTTCCGTAAGAATCAGCCTTCTAGAAGAATGTATAGATCCAATATTCTTTACTCGTAACGATAATATGTGCATGTTTCTGGTCACATGATCCGAGGCATTATCATTTATAATTTACTCCAAAACCGTCTAACCTGCGAACAAAGGCAACTCTTGTGAAAAACATAATTTGGTCATTATTGACAGGTGGCTTCATTCGGAAGCCATTTTGTTCACAAAATCAATGTCCATTTTTAAAAGAATGACCTCAATTCACAGGGAGACCTTATTTGTAGGTGGCTATTTATACTGGTTTGTTTGTATATACAATTTTATGTTAACATCAAACTCGAAATTGATAAGTTTAAAATATTACTACAAATTTAAAGATCTTGGAGATCTCAATACCGTCACATATTTAACAATACCTCTGGTTACGATCTGTTCGATTGTTTCCATAACGTCCTGTTTCAATTCTCAAAATCCTGCTCTTATAGTCTTACTTGTGAAAAGGGTTTCTGAATATAGGGATCGTTATGTTTAAATCATATACAATGACCAAACAAACAAACAATCGGATTACTATCTGTATTGACATGATATAGTATATCTTGCTAATTAATTATCTATTAGTTATAGAGTTACAGGTAAATTATTTTTAACAGTTTTTACAAACAAACATTAAGCTTGAGTGACAGGTAGAGCAGGAACATGATTATTTGAGAATAACGAGTATACGGAACAGAACAGAACAGAACAGAACATATATACGACACGCAACCGTGAGTAAAAAAAAAAAGATCAAAGTAAAATGTAGATACAAATGTTGACAATAATCACATTAAAATGTGTCCAGTTAATGTTTAGTAGTTTAAATGAAAGTTGCATTTTTGCGTAACAGTACCAGCACGAACAAAGAAAATCCTGGTTTTCATCTTGTTCATTCTAAACACTAATATTCGCAACCACGTGGTCAGCCTTCTGAGAGGGAGGTCTATAGTTCGAATCCCTGCGGAGGTTGGGTTAGTACTTAATATGCTATCAGTTGATAAGTCCCCCCCAGTTAGTTAAATAATGATTACCGTAGGCCCATCTCAGTCAGGCGCCCGGCACTAAAAAAGATTGTGGAAGTACTGTGCGCACAAAAAATATCGCATAAGCCAACTTGGCAGGCCCTTCCAATAAACAAAACCTTTGCCTTTTACACAGCGTGCATGACATCACCAAATGATAGCGACCACCTCCATATAATGGCCATCCAGTGTATAAAGGCCACTCTTTTAAAACCATAATTGATTATTTCGAACAGGAAAACGTCCAATTAAAGGCCTACTGTCAATAAAATCTAAAACATGTCTTTCCGAAGATGACCTATGTTCAGTTTGTACTGTACAGTCAAACTCGTGTTAGCGACCACCTACAAATAAAGGCCAACTGTCGATAATTCCACAACTTGACTTTGCCAAGGATGACCTTGTTCTTCATTCACAAGGTTGTCTGTATTTAGCAATTAATACCACCATAATTATCTTTTTCAAGAAGTCATTCTTACTGTACAGAGTTTTATACCACATGAAAAATTTCATAATTCCGTTACTATTGTTAAAAAAACAAAATCGACAAAGTTAAGCGGAGATTCGGTCCGCTATAATTATCACCTATTAGATAATTTATATAGTTACACAAGTCACGATCGCTGTATTTGTGACTAGTCGTCACTGTGTTGAACAGAATAAAGTCACTGGAATTGTTGCTGCTTCCATTATTGGACAGATGATATAATAAGAATGTGTGACATTTAGCGACAAAATGATATCTACTATACAACATATCATGTTACTAATCATCAGTAATGTTTATAAGTTGATAATGCTTGGAAATTCTTTTTTACATCATTACATCTTTACAAGATAAAGCGAACTTTTGCTTTCCAATAGATATACCAACAATAACAACTTATATAATCTCGGTTTCGCGCCCTATGATATTCATGGGATGCTTTTTCAGCGTCCCCAATACAACTACTTGTACCTAGTCAAGTAAAGTGCTAAGAAAATCACAGCAAAGAGGTAGAGGTGTGTATAGGTTCTTTACATCGGGCCCGATGAAAATTCTGGAAAACTATTCTTAATAAGAGTAGGGATATAAATGCCGACTACCCACTTTCTCTGGAACTGCTCTGAAATCACAGGCTACCGGCATGTGATAACAGAAAAATAAAGTTTAAAAAAAAATGTTTTTTTCACCATATATATATTATAGAGTAGATATATAATTATGGTGAAAAAAATAAATCATACAAGCATGCAACACATAGAGTGAAGTAGAACGATTGAATGTAAAGTCTGTCGATGTAATACGTGATATAGAGGATGAGTATCATTTTATCATCATTTGTCCTGTATACTCTCATATACGTAAATCTTATATTAATGAATTTTATTATAATAGACCTAGTATGTTTAAGTATATCGGTTTAATGAAGAATTGTGACAAAATGCAATGTTTAATTTAGCTCTATATTGCAAAATTGCAACTAATATTCGTACAAATGTGATAAACAACCAGAGATAATATAAAATATGTAAAATGATATTGTATTCAAATTTTGTTTGTCAAGTATTTGTTTGGTTTATTTATCGGATAGTATTATATGAATTTCTTACTATTTCATTCTCATGTAGGTAAAATACTTATAGATTTATTATTTTAATTACTACTGACCTTGATGTTTATAATGTATTAAATATATATATATTGTATGACTATGTACTATGTACTCGTCTTGAATAAAGTTCTGTTCTGTTCTGATGTACCGTTGAGTGATATTGTGCAGTGGTATATTTAAGTTTACGTAGTGCATCTAAACATCTTTAAATTTTATATGAGAACGCTATTAGATGGCTTTAAGCATACATGGCAAACTAAATCCGGTTCGGCCCATTTCAGCTTTCTGAGCCTCACCGTATAAACTCTCTTCATTTCGGCACCAATCATGCATTCACTATTTCTTTTGTCATTTGATCAAGCGTCGAATAAAATTTTGACAGATATTTGGAAAATGATCAACTTGGATTTTCCCATTTAAATGAACTTGAAAGGTTAAACAAACAAAAGCAGTACATGTATTTATATGTACATTAACATGATTGGTTCCCGTTGCTATCTGACAGTACAGTAACAAAAGGTTTAGTAAACTGGTTCCCATTTAACTCTGAATCCTTTTGTGAACAGTAAACAGTTAACATTGAACAGCGATCAATACATACAGCTGGATTTAGGCAATGATACATAATCAAAATTTAATATGTATTCTCATGAACAGAATATCTGCTGGATACATAGTTATTAATGAACTTTGTCACCGTTCCGAATGGCTTATATAATTTCTTGACACATTTCAGACCCATTCCTTGTTGAAATAGTGTGACATGATCTGGTTTCTGTTCTCTGATTCCATGGCGATATCCACAACTCTGAAAGGAAATTGATACTGGTGAAGATAAATATAAACATTTAGACCAGCGTTTTGTGCGAAGATATTCTGTCATAGAGACAAATGTGGATAAAATATTAGTGATTTAGATCACGTTTAAACAACCTTTGGATTTATATACGAGGAGAAAGTGATGTGCTATTGTTAACCAAACCGGCTGATTGAGTTGAAGAATCCTTATATATTAGTGGATTTTATTAAGCAAGGAATTTATTCGTTTTGACAAAAAGTGATATTATCTCTGTGAACTCACCTGGCTGAGTAATAACTTCATTTAAACGTGCCGAGCATAGCTACAACAAAACATGCCGATAATGGTCGTTCTAGCAGTATTGGTGTACATGCATAGCTGATATCAATGCCAACTGATTAGTTTGTAAATATTTATGAAAAGATTTATGAACAAGGACAGTGTTTGAAACGAATACACGAAGTAGATTTTAATTAACTTCTTCAATTTTTGAGTACCTCTATGACGGATGACTTAATGGCGTGTTTTCACGGCGGTTGTTTTGCGACAGTGCCCGCTTATTACGACTCGCCGGAGGAGGAAAAACGTGCTCAGATGAGGAATAAACAAATAACAAAAGCTCTCAAGAATTACCATAGACAAGAGGTGAAGAAACTAAAGTTACTTTTATTGGGTGAGTCTTTAATTATATAGTTACGGATTTAGAAAACGTACCACCGGGACAAATTGATATTGCAAAGAAATCGAATTCATTATTTGGTTTGTAATTCATTATTAAAAAATACCTGTCCTAAAATATAATTTTTTAAAGTCATTAAGTAGTTAAAAGAGTATAAGAAGACTCTGCTCATTTCTTGGGGGAAATAAATTTACATATTCAACAGAACTTATGGAAAAAAAATCGAAATTTATTCCTTAATTGAATTCTCCATATTTTTTTCCCATGCATATATTGTTCTTTTTTAAAAGTATTGACCTGTGCACCCCAAGAACTTGTTATACAGAAGTAGCAGTTGTTTTACTTGTCTGTGAAATCTTTCTGACCCCCCCCCCCCCCTTAAAGTATTTGTTATTAATGTTTTTAACTTGATTTTTATGCACAGAACCTAACAGAATGAATAATTTAGTAGTAAGACTGATATGGATTAATGGTATAGTAATCATCCATCCATTAATATTTGTCACAAAATTCGACCTTTTAAGTTCATTTTACGTGTAAATATATATAATATACATGTTCACGTACCGTCAAACCTGTGAACAAAGGTCACCTTTATGTAAGTCATACTTATTTACAGGTGGTCTTTATTCGGAGTTTATTTAGTTTTATATATTGGTACAATGTATATAAAAGAATGGCATTTTCTTTGAAAGTAAAAAGAAAAAAGGTACAGTACAAGCCACTTATTATTTTTAATGATATTATAGAGGTTAGAAACTTACTCCAATTGAACGGTTGTTAAATGGCATTTCTTCTATAGCTTAGGCAGCAGCTGCGTCTGTGTATCTTTTAGTTTTATTACCATTCTCTTCTTGTGTTTATCAACCAATGGCCACATGGTATTGATGTGATAAACATACTACATGTAGTTAAATATAGAAACTTTAGTTGTATATTATATGGTTAGTACATATTTCAATGTAATTTTATAGCACTTTCGCCTGTCAACTTGTTTCGTCTAGGCATTGTCTGTAACATTGTATACTATATATATATCATTTATATATGATCAAAACTTTATTGTATTTATACATATGTTTGTAACGAGATACTATGTTATGTATAAGTTACTAAAATAAAATCATGTTCTGTTCTGTTCTGTATGTTAATATGTTGTTAAAATTAGTCTGAGACCCTAATTATTTTAATCGTTAGATTTATTGAATTCTCAGAATAAATAATAATAGGTTAAAGTATCTTTAATTATAAAAGAAGCCATACAATTGGAAAACTTTTTGACAAATAATATTTAACAATTCTGTTAATCTTCACTGACAATAAGTTATATAATATACAGAATATAGAAACATTTATTAGGATACCTTTATCTAAAATGAAGACTGGTGACAAACGTGTAGTATATAGAACAACATTTTTTGTTTGGAATGTAATAAAGATTTAATATTTTAGCTAGCTATCGCATGATTTAGAGAATTTATGTACAGCGTACATCGAGAAATCTTACCTAATAAAGAACTTTTAAGGACATAAATCATGATTGTGATATCACACATTTATTAGATATTTTGTACTGCACATTTAAGGATAACGGACCCTTGTACAAACATTTAAAGCCCAAGAACAAAAGTTAGAGGTACCAGATCCTTAAAAATTGTGACAATCAAACATGCACATGTAATTGTTTATGCTGGCGTCACACTGTCCCGAAGTTGACAGCAGATGTCCACACGAATGTGGAATTTTGAACTTCGCGCGAAATTGGCCCGATCCTAGTCAATAGCCAAATCAACAGCCGAATCAAGTACGATGCCTTACGAAGATCACACGATGGCACCCGAACCACACACGAAGGCAGAACGAAGATGTGAATTTTTATTTAGATGTTTACCCGAAGGACACACGAAGGATACACGATGGCTACACGGCGTCGTATTGAGAGTACGATGCCTTCAAACAAGGTCACGAAGGCGTCATGTGACCTCCCGATGGTATAAATTACAAATTTACTTTATTCAAATTAAAGTCAATTTAATTAACATGCCACCCAAGGCATAGAGAAACAGGGGTAGGAGGCTGCCCACTAAATGCAGAGTTCAGAAGAGGAAAGCAGAGGCAACTGAGTAGACTTCACTGAGCCTCCAACCAAAGAGAGAGGCATAAAATCAATGCAAAGACACTTGTATTCTGCGTCGAACAGGGCCATGAGGACAATGAGAAGAAGCCTTTGTAGTGTATGTAGACAGACCCACCGTTCCAAGGACAGGTGACCACCACATGAGCCATCCAGAGCACCACAGCAGTGTGGAAATTGTCATCTCTTCTCAAACTACTCAGCAATGGCGGTCAATATTTCAGTTGTAGTAGGACACTGGATCACATCAGCAGAAAACTCGGCTTCACATACTTCATATGTTGTAGGGTGATAGACAGGTTGAAACCGGGAGGGAGAGACTTTCTGTACCATGTGTTCTTCTCTTCTATACGACCTACCCTAAAATAAGTACATTATCTAATACGAGTGTTACCCTTTAAATGTTTACGAAGAACCCATTGATGTATTACGTGGGTTTAATCCAGGGATTCTGAAATAAAATTTAATCAAACAATAACTATCAATAATAAATGGTATGTAGATCACAATGCAAAAGTTACCTTGATTTTCACTATGTATATAAGATTTACTACCCTGTGCGTATACATGTACGCTATGAAAGTAAAATTGGCGATTGCGTGCTAAAAAAAGTGAACTATAGGTTGGGTCATATATTATCAAGATAGATATGACCGTACTTTTCCGGACTGCAAGAATGCTAGTATTGGTGATGATAATGATGAAATGATGTACTTGTGGTCATGATAAGAATACTAATAAATTAGTAATAATAACATAATAAAATAACCCTATCACATAAGGAAGGCTAATAGCAAGAAATGACAAAAAGAAATAAGAAAAGTTTCCTTAAGAGGAGGTACTGGGCCTGTCAGAGTTGTTCATCATGTTTTCTAAGGTATATATCAAAAGGTTGTCTCATCATCAAAGTATGCCATTCTGCAGGAAGTGAATTATGGATTAATGTGATTGAAGCTTGGAGAGTAACACATGCCTCTGTTCTGTAGAGTTGCTCAGGACTGACTGAGGAAGGTGCTCTATGACCGGCTTTTTATATATTCTCGTTACTATAACACTTGTGAAACGCTTGAGCAACTCAAATTCGGCTGTCTTCGTCGTCACCGTGGTTCCATCTCGATGTCATCGTACTATAATACGATGGCTACACGACGGCATTGCGAGGGCTCCACGTAGTCGTGATGCCTTCTTAAGACAATCGGACGGCATCTTGTTTCGTTCGTATTGTCTTCGTATGGCAAAAATGTCCGATGGCACCGATGATTACACGAAGAAAATACGATGATGACACGATTAAACAAGATGCCCTCACGATGGAAATACGAAGGGCAAAATGAACACACGAATTCAACACGAACATGATACTTCGCGTGGACCTTCGGCAATTCTTTGGCATGCCAAAGATTTTGTTACCGCTCACGAAGTTGGTGCCGAAGCTTGAGAAACTCAACCGGCGGTCATACGATGGCTTAAGATGTCCTCACGAATGGCCCGATGTTATCACGATCACACCCGAATTTAAACATTTCCTTAATCGTGTGTCCATCTGGTGTCTACTTCGGGACAGTGTGACGCCTGCATTAGAGATTAACTTTCAATCATACACAGTGTTGAAATATTGGACCTGTGTCAGTTATATTTTGACTTTATATCATAAAGGGAGGTAATTTAACTAATTTGTACTACCCTCCCTTCTCTATGACATCATTTTAATATTTTTAATTTCTTGTTTACAAATTCCAAAATTCAGAAAAAAACTCGTGGTGCATTATTTATATTTTAATGATTCGTTTTACATATTCAATGAAGTTGTACAAGAGTTTAATGGGTAGAAATGATTGCTTCTATTTGGGTCCGTAATCCGTAATAAAAAACCCGTGAAGGTTTGAAAATTGCAGACGGGATGTACAAGAATTTGTACTTAGCAGAAGAATTTCATGTTGTTGTTTTTTTTTCATACACAGGAACTGGTGAATCAGGGAAAAGTACGATTACCAAGCAAATGAAAATTATTCACATCAACGGATTTGAAACAAGGTATATATCATACACGCTTGTCATAGACTTTCTTTAATTTTTAATTAAGTTTTGTAAATATTTAGTACAGACAAATACAATATCAGGGGCGTACAATTGGGTAGAACCGCCCACCTACCGTAAGCTAACCCAGGGTCGGTCCCTCAGCTCCGGCAGGTATTTCAAATTCACAGCGGCGAGGTACTAGTGCCGGAGTATTTAACTACATGTATTTGTCTGAGACCATTATCACTCAACCACGGATGTCTCTTTGATTCTTCACTCTGAGAGTCGATTTTAACCGAGTTTTATTCTACCATTAGTAAGGATTGGTAGGATACATTCCCCACTTGGTTTGCTTGTAAAGAACACTTTTGTGTACTTCCTTACAAGCGAATGTCACGATTGGATTTCATTTTTGGATTGTTATCGCTTTAGACTGATAACACTAGTGGCTATGCGCTTTTCTATTTTAGAACTCACTGCATTCCGTTCGAATTAATTTAAGGCCTTAAAACGCAACGACTGTAGATCTGTCTGAGATGTTTGTCGCCTGCAGCTACTGATTGGCTGTTATTTAATGTCTAGTGATTGAAATAGTTTGTTTAAACTTCGGTCCGGATACGGCGAATGAATAAAACCCTTTGAATACACTTTAAACGTGTATTATACTTGCAGACTGAAAATAAATTACGCTCTTGATCGGGTTTTCACAAAAAGATCTTGGCGACAATTTACACAAGAAACAATATAAAAAACTGCAGCCATTAGATACAAAAAATGTAGTCCGGATTTTGACCCAATATTCGAATTCTGTCTTTACTTAGGAACGTAAATTCCTTTCGCATCAAATACTTCGAAAATTGTAGCAAAGTGAATATCGTAGACAAAATTGATGAAACGCATATATTATGAATGACAAAACATCAAAGCACCGAGGGTACTGTACTGTCAGAAGCAAAAGGTAAAATGTGTTGATAATACAGTAATTGATAAATGTACATTAGATAAAACTTAAAATCGCAACCAACTCTAGGCCAAAATATTACAAACCCATGCATATATAAATTATTAAGACAAATAGTTTCTTCATAAGGAAGGGTCAGTCAGATTGGTTCAAGGTAATGAAGACATTTGGTAGAGGTCCACTTGTTGTGTTCCTAATTCTGTTAAAGTTAATAGTAAACTCACACATCTTATTCATGTCTATAAAAGCACATTTGACTCTTAAGACAACCGAATTATATGTACTAATAGAGTTAATAGTCCTCCTACATTAGGGTTACCTCATTAGCGTTGTGGTTGAGTGTCCACCTACAGTACAAGGGGTCCTGAGTTGAAATAATTATTAAAACGCCTTGAATTCAATCAAACGGGTTGTTCATAATTCAATTATAATGGTAATTCGTGCATTTTATGGTGAAGTTGTTTTTAATAAAGAAATACTGTGTAAATCCATCTCGCAAATAAGTAGTTCCTTTCGCTAGATCCAGAGACTATGTCTCTGCTAGATCGAGTCCATTCGGTATACATGTACTTAAAATCTACCCAGTAGGCGGAGTTACGGTTTATAACATAGCCTCCCTCTACTGGTGCCCTCGCTCTGCTGGTGTATTTTTAGCGATTGTCATGCGTAGTAGCGATGCACACTACTAAAATGTATTGTCTTTATGAAAAAAACATTTGTGCGGGTCGCCCTTATGAATGAAACTTTAGTGCGGATGAATACTGAATTATTAAACGTCTTAGTTTTACAGTTTGAATTGCCAAAGCAATGTAATTATTCCCCATGCTTTCAAAATCAATAGAATCCTGCAATATACATGTACTAGTACAAACCAATATACTTGTGCATATGAAAACTGCACACTATAACAGCGTTTATTGTATTAGTTAGATAGTAATTAAACTTCACCATACGTTACAATTAATCTATCGTCACTTGATATTTCTTTTCCAGAGAACGCATAGAGAAAATAAATGACATTCGTCAAAATATCAAGGAAGCTATCATAGTCATATTATGTGCAATGCAACAACTTGGCATAGAGTTGGAACATCCAGAAAATGAACCAAAAATGCAATACATCATACAAGAAGTCTCCAACGAATGTTTGGATTTAACAGATGTAAGTTGTATGTGTGAGTGGTCAGAGCTGATTTGATCGCGGTTTCGTTGGTTTGTCTGTTTATATAAAGTGGCTATTTCATTGCGCCAACTGTTGTTACTGTCGACGCACGTCCAAATAAACGACCTTTAGTTT
This sequence comes from Lutraria lutraria, assembly GCA_964023205.1. Lineage (NCBI taxonomy): Eukaryota > Metazoa > Mollusca > Bivalvia > Venerida > Mactridae > Lutraria > Lutraria lutraria. The sequence continues at coordinate 27,021,715 of OZ026843.1, forward strand.
AAACTTATTTATTTTACATCGATTGTAGAGCAAATTCTTAAAATTTATATCAACTACTCTTGATGTTTTCTTCTTGAGTTCTGACCAGTACTCGCGCCGAAAGAAGGGACTGTGAAGGTAACGGTAAAATCCGCCACTAATGGGATTCGAACCCGCAACCTCCGGGTTAAGAGTCCGACGTTCTACGCCTACACCACTGCTCCTCCTTATAAACCACCTTGATCGAAACAAACTGTCAATACATTTTGTTTCCCAATATATGTATGTTATCATGAATAGCGCTTATCATAAAATAAATACTAAAATATAGTAGAGTGCGATTTTATTAACCTGTCAAAGCTGAATAATTACACGGTTGCTGGATGCGATTATTTTTATCTTCGTACCACAGTCGATAGTTCTCGTTTATTTTACCGTTGAGGAATGTTCCAATCAACGTGTTTATATAACGGTTAAACGAAAATTATCGAGTAATCGAACCTCACCGAAGCTAAACATAAATGCAATCATTGACCGTATAATTATGCAGCTTTGACAGTTTAATAAAATCGCACTATACACAAAACTAAATGTGGTGAAAATATTTGAATGGAAAGTATTTATACATTATTGCACACATTGATCAAATATAACCAAACTCGTAAACAGCGGCTTCGATCTCCTTGAAAGATATAATGTGACATTTTCAGGAGTTTCTCTGTCACACAGAGACATTATGGCAAGATGGAGGAGTACAGGAGTGTTACTCTAAATCTCACGAATATCAACTGATTGATTCAGCGAAATAGTAAGTATTCTTACGTTCTAAAAGTAAGTAAGTATACCCACGTTCTTAAAGTAAGGAAGTATAGTCCCATACATAAAGTTAGTATGAATGGGAGATTACTCTTAAATTAAAAATCAACAAAATTAAATTTGTAATGTTTAATCAGACATAGTTTTCATCTTTTCAAATGTAAAATACATGGTTGTTCATATTTTTGTGTGAAAGCGAGCAGGGCATGTTTGAAATCAGGTCCCGCTGCCTAAATCGTCAGACAGTGGAACAAATGTTCTGGAACACTTTATACTGATAACTTATAACAATCATGTTTGTTAAATTACAGAGACAGTGTTTGTCAAAACTCTTTTCTGTGAACACTATAAGGTTATGAAAACAATGTGAAGACGTCTTGGAATATAAGAAGCATTTCTTGTGAGATATAGCTTTATACGTTTTATCTCCGTGTAATAAACATTTTCTTTGTTATCTGTTTCAGCTTTTTAGACAAAATATCGGATATCCGAAAACCAGACTACAATCCGTCCGACCAAGACATTTTACGATGTCGTGTACTTACGACTGGTATACAACATATCGAGTTTGACGTCAGAGATGCGGGACATCCTGTTTCATTTAGGTACCCGTCTATAGCCCTAACTTTAAACTTTGACCTATTGGGCATCTGTATACAACTGTTGTAGACGTGTAGATGGGTTAACGTGTCTTTGTTTTTCATCTTGTCCAGGGGTCTTGTTTATAAAACTTGAGATCGGGCCCCGTGCTCAAATCTAATATCTTGTCTTTAAATGTTTCTAAATCGAATATGATAAAGAATGGTACAATACATGATGATGTTTTATTGATCTGAATATGCATTTAAACATCCCAAACGCTACAACAATTTTCAACCAAGTTACATTAGGAATAATGATTGAACTTTGAGCTAGGAGACTGATCTCCAGATTGACTACCTCGGGAGCTGTTACAAATACCAGTTTCTTTGTCCGCAAAAATTAAATATGCATACTTTCTATGACCTTTCTAGAATACCACCGCTTTTAAGTCAAGGTCCACCCACTTAGTTAAATATACAGTACCTGATGTCTTCAAACCTCATGTTCGTGAGATCGAACATGTGTTTGTTTGTTTTGCTTTGTTTAATATTGTTTGTTTGAGTTTTACACCCAATTTACAACGGTCAGAGTCATATGAGGCGGACAGTTCATCTAATCATCTTTCCTGGGAAGAACCAGTACTAGTCTCCCATCCTCCGTAAGCAACTGCCTACTTTCTTACATAAAGAGACAAGGTCGGTAGCTGGGCTCGAACCCACGATCCTCTATCAGTGAGAGGTTACAGTGATTTGAAGTCAGCGACCTTAACCACCGCAACCGTGGCCGTGTGGTTAGGGTGTCCGCCTTCGGAGCGGGAGATCGAAGGTTCGAACCCCAGTGGTGACTGGGTTAGAACTGATGCGGTCGGTTGGTGAGCCGCCAGCTAGTTAAAAATATGGTTACCGTAGGCCCATCTCAGCCAGGCACCCGGCAAAAAGAGAAATGATTCGGGAGGTACTGCGTGAACATAAGATAGGTGTCTCATAAGCCAACCTGGCTGGCCCTTTCAATGAGGGTGACACTATAATAAACAAAACCTTTACCTTTTATAAGCTTGTTTATATAACGACGATGATCATTTACATTATCTTTGACATACTCGTGGATTAACTGTATCCTTTTATTTCAGCGTGTTTGACGTGGGCGGGCAACGAGGTGAGAGAAAAAAATGGATTCAAGTATTCGACAGTGTGGTCGCCATCTTGTTTCTGGCGGATTGCAGCAGCTATGATCAGACACTTCGTGAGGATCGAACCAAAAATAGATTCATGGAAGCACTTGAAATCTTCGAACAGGTCTGGAAAAATAGGTTAGTACATGTACATGTATTTGAAACAATTGTCGTATTACATGATCGATAGAGGCCGCGGCAGTTATCCATTGGCCATTGGTTAGCGCGTTGAATTTCTAACCCGGCCACCCGTGTTCGATTCCCGATCCTGACAATTAAGTTATACCGTTATATGAAAATTTGACAAAATGACGTTTTTCCTCCACATGTGGAGAAGTAAGGTGAATCGGCCGCCTTAAATAACTAAAAAAGTTTAAAAACGGCGTTACCCCCCCCCCCCCAGGAAATAGATTGATAGATCCTTGAGTATTTTTCTCCTGCTTTTTTTTACCTGAACTATTAACTTATAAAAGATCTACAAGTATCTACCTGATAATAACTTGAGCTATTGTTATGTTAATAAGTTTACAGAAATACAAAATTACAATTCCATCTTTTGTTTTTTTTAACTTTATATATATTTTTATAGAAATAGTTGAACGCATAATAAAAAATTATGCTACCAATAAATTCTTTATTTTTGTCCTCACATGGACATAGATAGGAATATGATGATTCACATGGACTTTCTCTATACCCGTGTTCCAGTGTAGTTTAATGGTAAACTATAAAATGTTGTCTTTTCTGTATTTCAAACTGGTGTTTTGTTTACCAAATGTTTGTTATTTCTAATTCAGGTTCTTGAAGAACGTGTCAATATTGTTATTTATGAACAAGATGGACATACTTGCTGAAAAAGTTCAAAAAGGACGTTATATAAATGCATTAACGGACAAATACCCGGATGTGTTTCCAAACTTTAATAAATTCAATCCATCAAGTTAGTATATCAATGTTTTGTTATATGTTTGAGATAACGATTCCAAATGTTACTATACATGTAGTGTAGGGCACGTAAACATAGTAAAGGCTATTCAATACTGAGAAAGAAAATGAACTGTGACAATTTACCACCAACATGATATTTTGTAAGGCCAGCTCATATCATAAACACAGTACTATAATAATGGACTTTTGTTAGAAAACTGTACAGATAAAAGTAGCGGAACATTTACCTAATTTCATTTATTTTCGTTGGGCTCAATTTTCGTGGTTTTTACTTAAATGGCTATTTCGTGGGGACATAAATTTGTGGATTTTGATTTTTGAAAAGAAATGCATTATCCGTCTGCATTTAAATTCGTGGGGATTTGATTTCGTGGATGAGCCGACCTACGAAATCCACGAAATTAAATCCCCAACGAAAATTAATGATTCCACATGTACATATACATATGTGAGCCTCTATGGTCTAATGGTTGTGGTCTGTGCTATGTTATCACTAGCACCTCGCCCGGTATAAAACTTCACATGTAAGAGCTTCCAGACGGTCGGTGATTCCACCTAGGTGTAAGCCTTGGATACCCTCCACCATTAAAGCCAGATTGTCACCAATATGGGTATTTATGTGACGTTAGAGCCCAGTGAAAATAAACCCAGTCCCAATTGTTATTGCTTTCTTGTATTACCTTCTTTCTTCTGATGAAACAATTTCACCATTTACAAAAAAATGCATAATGCAAAATATACCTAAGAACTTATTGCATTTCTTATATTTCTTTAAACAGATGTAGAGAAGTTGGAATTTATTGACGCTTACCACAAACCGGAACCAGGTGACGGCAGAAAACGCCGGTCCTCAAGATCTGGTTCAAAATCAGCCGACGTCAATCCGGATCTCATTAAAAATGCCGTTTACATAAAACACCTCTTTATGGTAATGTTTCATAACATCTTTTTCATTTACTTACCTTATTTGGATAATGTAATTTGTTCAATATTTTACCAGCTGAGCAGCAATCGCTACTGTTGTTACCAGCACATTCCCGGTCATGACAGGTCATATCTTTCCATGAAAATTTGACAACAATGTCGATTTTCCTGGATGGGTAAGTTAGTACTGGTTAGAATACCACCCAGGAAAACCTTTTACGTGAATCGGCCGCCGTATTTAACTTAAAAATAATTGTTAAAAGTCATTATTTTAAGAACCGTCATTAGTAGTTTAGAACTAAATGACTATTAAAGGCCATCTGTCAATAAGGGCCAACATATGTCTTTGGATGGCCTTTATTTACAGGTTCAACGGTGTATAGTAAAATATGGGTTTAATGACGTACATAATTATCCAGGTCGTTAGTGCCTGTAACTTCAGTTTATGTAATAATTAATCTGTTTTCAGAAAATTGTTAAGGGAGACATTGTCTTAAAACCAAGTATTCAGGCATTAAGCAAAGACTGGCATCAAAACCACAGCTGCGAATATTTCTACACATGCGCAGTAGACACAAAGAATATCCAACGTGTATTAGACGGCTGCAGAACGTTAATCATACGGAAACATCTAGAAAGATTCGGAATTATTTAAAATACTTTCTACTATTTATTGATAAATGTCGCTTGTAAAACGTTTTTGTTTTGATGACAAGAATAATATTTGTTCGAATCTCCGTTGACTACACTAAATCACGTGACTTCATTGAATAGTTACTTATTTAGACGTTTGTTTGTGTAATCATATGAGAGATATTCTTATTACAACGAAACATAACCAACGATATAGGTATCATACTAACGGAACACACGATGCTCAAATGTGGTCAGATACAGCTTGAAAAAATCAGGGTTGATGTATTTTTAAGTGTTGTGTTTATTTATCCGGAAAGAGAACCATTCATATTTGTGAAACAAGTACGTACTTTATATGTTTCGGGATAAACACGTGTGAAATAAATGGTTAAGATGTTTCATGACCGGAACACGTGCGTAGTACGAAGTTTATATGATACAGGTCCACGACATGTATGGAAAAAGTATCTAACTTACTGGACGAAGCACGTGTGAAATAAGAAGTTTCTTTGTAAAAAGACAAAAAAAATAACACGTGTGAAATAAGTGCAATGTTACAGAACGACGCACGTGTGAAATAAATAGTTACTGTGTTACAGGTACGCGACACGTGTGAAATAAGTAGTTTCTGTGTAACAGGGTGGAACACGTGTGAAATAAGTTTCTATCGCGGAACGAAGGACATGTGAAATAAGTAGTTTCTACGTGAAAAAAACCAAATTACGTGTGATATAAGTTTCTACCTTGCGGAACGAAGGACGTGTGAAATAAGTAGTTTCTACGCAAAATGACCAAATCACGTGTGAAATAAGTTTTTATGATACAGGACGAAGCACGTGCTAAGTCAGTGTTGTCCAAGGAATTGTGACATAACACGCTGAAAGCATTTCAAACTAAACATTTACTCGAGCCAATGAACACTGAAATATCTGGTCAAAGGTTGCATTATCCACTCGAGTGTTCAAGATTCAAATTGAACAGACTAGATTGTGGTAAATCATGCTCATTGTTATGACTAATTCATTATGTCTATTGCTGACAATAAGAAAGAAGAATAAAAAACGAATCAGCAATGTTACATGTCACTGTGTTGATCCCGTGCGATTTGTGGAGTTTTCCAGTCACAAAATACATTATGCACGTGTACACGTGTTACATAACCAGTCTTCGACGAACATAATGCACGATTGCATGTGGTGCACACCTTAATTACCCAAACCATAGTAGAAATTTGCACATGTGCAAGAGTTATAATGGCAGTCTACGACACACATAATAAATATTTACACGTGTGCACGTGTTTTGCAACAAATCAACGACGACTACCATAGCATGCACGAGTGTAAGAGGAATCTTTCTCAAACTTATACAAAATGGATTAATGTCTGTGTGTTGTCTTAAAGCACTGTGACAAAAGTGCATGTCTTATAATATTATATGGTCATAGTACACTTTAAAACTTATTTTTGTTATTTGTAATTTTACCACAATTTTATTTTTTCACCCAAACACCTTCTTGGATATTTCTCCATCGTTTTCCATACCAGAAATATTTGTCTCTATGTGGAGCTTCTAAGTGGTTGTTCTGACTTGTTTTCGACACCTTTCATCGTCATCCTACCAGAGGGCTTGTTATAAAACCTTTCCCTGTTGACCTGATTATCATTAGTTATTTGTTTCCCTTTTTAATTGCGGACCCGCCCCCGTGGTCGTGTGGTTAATGTCACTGACTTCACAATTGCTGTTACCTCTCACTGATAGAGAGTCGTGGGTTCGAGCCCAGCTACTGACCATGTCTCTTCATGTGAGAAAGTAGGCAGTTGCTAACGGAGGATCGGAGTCTAGTACAAGTTCTTCCCAGGAACGATGGTTAGATGACCTTCCGCCTCATATGACTCTGACTTTTGAAAAGGAGCGTAAACCCAATGGAACAAAGAAAACATCTTAATTGCGGATACGCCTATTTTATGAACGAAATTAATGCATGAGTCACCAATAGGATCAAAGCAAATTGTCTTGATACCACTGTGGTCAAATTATAAAGTTTGAAACATAGAAAAAAATGGTAAAATTTGGTAGAACACCGGACCAAATGGGGTGGTCGTTGTGATATTGAAGAAGTGTTGATAATTATAATGCTATTTATAAGGGAAAGTTATATTGGCCGTGTATTTGTCTGAGGATCGCTGCATTGACCTGAGCCTGTTAGGACGAAGGCCGATACAGCTGACTGAGGCCAATATGATATTTACTAGTTAATAAGCATTTTATTAATAACTGTCTGATATACGTTTGATTAAAAAAAGTTCAAGTACAATTGAATTGCTGTTCACTTTAGAATGTTGAAGCGTCAACTTGGCAGGAACTACATGTAGGTTTCTTTCTTACACATTCACTCGTATTGTGGCGAGTTTCAACAACGAACGAAAAGCCCGCATTTGATAATTCCATACATTGTCTAGTTTTTTAAACAACGGGAATCTATGGAATTCATGTCAGCATTGCCAATTTTGTCCGTATATTGGCCGACCTTTTTACTGCTTCGTACAATGTGTCGTGTTCTTCTAATTCACCTTCTAGTCCTAGATAGTCAATTAGTAAAGTGGGATTCAACCGTATATTTATAATTTATGAAAAACGATATACTAGTACATGTATGTCGAACATAAAATGTCTGGTTTCTTTTATCAAATTCAATTTGGCCGACTTCTTTATTGTCAAACATGACAAATTAATATGTGTTATTCGGTATCAACTTTATGCTATGAGACTGAATTTTGTCTCATGCTGGTAATGTCGACAACTATTTTTTTCTGGCTCTATAATACTGTCCTAGACATGTATAATGTTACAAATCATTCCAAAACTAATTTTCACCTTAATCTTGTACATGTACGCTGACGCTGTTAGTATCAAATTAGATACTCACACATTTTGTTTTTATTTGCACCAACGTAAATACATTGCTTTACAGGTTATCATATTACGCACGATAAAAGACTATTAAGTGCCCTCACGTGGCATATGCAGCTGTTCACATCTCGATATTGGCAATTAATCCATAGACACAAGTAACGGACCTGTGAGGTTAAAAAATCTATGTTACATAATCCATAATTATCTTATATGAAAACAATTTGTCATAAAATTTGATCTCCTTTAGGTGATATACATGCACATTTGTACGTACTTAAAGAAGGCGTATACCTCTTCGTCCCGATGAATGCGCACCGCCTTCACAAAACGCTCACTGATCTCGTTACTGAGCTACCTGCCCTTGAATTTGATTTTTTGGCTTATTTTTGGTCATTTCAGGGGCAGGTAATACATAATGAAGAGCATTTTCTGTTTTATGTAGCCGACTTCTTTTCATGTCATCGTGAAATATTTCAAAAATTGGTAAAGAGTAGTTTTTGTTGATTTTATTCTTCTTTACCTAAACCAATGCCAATTTTCTTTAAAAACTGGCCTCTTGACTTCAACAGAAAAAGTGATACAATGTGTAATGGAATAACATAAACTTTTATATTTTGACCAAGAACACTATGAAAATCATTAGAAAATTAAAAGTAAGAATATCATATTCAAGATTCATGTAGGAGTGGTCTGTCCTTGAAATGACCTAAATATAGCAAAAAATTCAGATCCAAGGGCAGATAACTCAAAAGCGAGACCAGTGACCCCAAATGTTTGTTCGTTTAACATGTATCTGTTTCTTTGCATATATGTTTTATAGCATAAAGCTAATGGGACTTCAAATGTTTTCTAGGTTTTTGAATTTTACACTTAATTTCAACAAAGATTTGACATTCAGGTAATGTTATTTTTAATACTGAGTATACACATTATACAAATCCATACTTTCTGCTATCAAGGTGTGTTGATTAAAGATTATATTGTGGTGTATATCTTAGGATATTTGACATAAGTAACAAACCACCATGAAGGAATAACAATCGAGATGTGAGCTTAGCGATTGGCTGAACGTATGCATCGTTAAAAACCTTTGCCAATAGCCGAAAGAGCAATTCAACACATTTGAGCTTTTATTAGATTTCACACCACAAGAGCTAGGCAAATACATAACCAACGGCCTCTTGCCCTGGACGAAACATAAACAAGTAAGCGCATACATTATTTAATGTACCTGCTTTTAAAATAAATTTTAATCAAATCAACCATCGTGTATTTCTATCACTTTTCACGATGGCATTTCTTAATATAATGTCAATTAATAGTCTCGTTTAGACACTCGACAAGAAACTTTTTCAACTTACGAACATTCAACTTACAAACAAATACATGTACCTCGTTATGGCGAGTACTCGTTTCATCTGGAGTATTTTGTATGTTCCTATGACTTCTCGAGTTCACGAGATGTTACTGCATTTTAAAGTTTCATCAGGAATACGTACAGTAATTTAATATTTATTTTGATCTATTTCAAACATTTTAAAAACAATTTGCATAAATAATCACATTATCCTGGAAATAATCATTACATAACGTGTATAAAATCAGTTCATGAAATAATACGTAACAAATGATATGGCAACAATTGATATGACATCATTAATGACGTCACACTATTCTGAAAAGCCATTTAGTGCGTTTTCGTTGTGTAGTTGACCATAATCTCCGGAAATGTCTTTTGGAGTATCGGCCGTGTATACCAAGTGGTTTTGGCGAGCAATCGTTTGCTGTATATCATTTGTGTCTCGACCCATCTTTTGAGCAAATGCGAGCTGAAAGAATTACACGGGAATTAAACAGATGAAGAAAACAAGCGGACAGAACATGGTTACCTAAGTTTGGATAAAGTGTCAAATTAACTAAACAACAGTACTTGTCAGAAACAGTACAAACCAAAGGAAACAGCTTATATATGTTGCTAATCAATCAACAAAACAATCATTACTTGAGGCTCACAGAATGTAGATCTTATTAAAAAAATGCTTGTCTTATTTACTAAGATGCACAAGGGCTGTTGCTTAAAAGACGAAGCTGACAAACACTTACTTTAAGCTTAAGCATGTTCGTTGGTCCAATCGCCTGAAAAATATCAAAAGCATAAAGTGTTTTTCCATTCAAAATAAAACTACATGTACATTGCATGTACGAAAACAAAAAAACATGTACATGTAAGCCAAAATGCACTTTGTTTTATGTACACTTATGAAACAATGTCCAAAGATAAGGCAAGCATAATTCTTTCACATGTGCACTGAACACTATTACAATCGGTACCATCTTAACAATATGACAATATGAATATTATTCAAATGTGTTTGATTTCTAGATAGTAGGAGATTGATTATTTGGAAGTGTTTCCCATACGAAGTGATAATAAAGTGCAAACACTTACTAGTATATTAGAAATAAACCACTTGTCTTTACGGACAACATATGTCTCTATATAAACAAAATATACATAGATGTTCGCTAATTTAGAAAACATACTTAGTCTAGTGAAAGTTTAGATTTAAGAAGTAAATTTTAACTTTACTTACAACATACGCTACGTAACAACTATACACAAACAAAACAACAGCTGTGATGAAGTAGATATACCACTGATCACCTGACCCCTAAAAAATACGAAAATAAATCTGAAAAAGGCTAGAAAAAAGTGTTCATTTCTGGTTACGTGCTCATCAAAAACAGGGTTAGCAGGTGGGGCAATCTTTTTTTATTTTTATCTTATTTTTTCAAAGCGTGTGGAAAGGTTAACAATTGCAAGAGTTAATGTATGGCTCCATGGGCCTAATACAAAGTCTAAGGTCGTAGGGAAAAAAACAGGGCTTGTCGGGTAACCAGAAACCATTTTACGCCCAAAGAGGCAGGACAACCTATTTCTTAACTTTCCTTATATACAGTAAATACACTATGGAGGCCAGCATCAGGTAAACCGCTCATTCCAGAAATAATATGATCAAACTCAATGTCTGTAATAAATCCTGCTCGCTTAGCCTATCTGGTAGACCGTTAGATATAAGGACCTTGAATTTATGAGTTTGATCACTTGACGCGGCATATGTTGTTTAATGCATGCTGGTTCTAGCCACTGCATCTTAGACTATTTGTCATAATACGTTGATTTTTGTTGCGGACAACGTTGGTAGCTAAGGTTAGTGTTGGTAAATACCCCAGATTACTTGCTCGTTCCTGATTACAACATTGCGACATGACCTCGTGGCCATTGTTCACAGATTTGACTCTATCCTCTCTGATACAACTTGATTATGAGATATATTAAAACAAACCAGCCTATTTGATCACAGACGGTGGTGTTCATATCAAGATGTAACTGTATTCAATTTGACAAAATACTTACAACAAATAATATCACAAGGTAGTAATTTATCACCATTACTAGTCCTGCTAAACACCATACGATAATTTTCATAATTCTGAAATAGATAGAATAATAGAAACTGATTCAACATAATAGTGTTCACTAGGCGTTCTTTGTTACGTTTAAATTGCCCTGAAGGCGTTAAAATGTTCGTTTAAAATGCCCAGTAGGCGTTCTAATTTTCGTATAAAGTGTCTAGTAGGTGTTCTAGTTGTCGTTTAAAATGTCCTGTAGGCGTTCTAACGTTCCCTCATTTTTCAGTTACAATGTAGATTGTCAACGAATCGTTTTTCTCCGTTTACAGTAAAACTGTTACATGTATACACATACCAAAACTTCGACCATATTGTATAATGTATGTTTGCAGGTCAAGGAAAAATGAGAGAAAACAGAGAAAAAGTCCATCTGCGGACGAACCCATTCCCAAGTTAAAACGTAGGGTACTATTTACAGCGGTATCTCACCCTATTTCCTCACTCTCGGAGTACGGGGTAGTTTTGTCTCTTGGGTCAATGTCGTACCAACAGCTAGGGTCGTTTGGCCACCTTTCCAGCTTTAACGATTAAGGCAGAATCGAGGCCTACACCTGGGTAGTATCAATGATCTTCATTACAAAATTAAGAAACTAGTAAATCAACAAGAGGGCCATGATGGCCCTATAAATGCTCACCAGGAGAAAAGGTCATTTGGAGATTAACATTGTTGAAGTTTTCTATACGAGTCCAAGTAAGATCAAGTGACCCATCTGGGCCGTTTTTTAAAAGAGGTCTATTAGACAAAGCTAGATACCAAATATCTTAGCTCTAGGCCTTGTGGTTTCGGAGAAGATTTAAAAAAAAATTCCTATATAAAATAGAATAAACCCCAGGGCAGGGTTAATTTTGACCCCGGGGCCATAATTTGAACAAACTTAGTAAAGGTCCACTAGACAATGCCACATACAAAATATCTAAGCTCTAGGCCTTGCAGTTTCGGAGATTTTGTAATTTTTCCTATATAAGTCTATATAAATCAAGTGACCCCCGGGACGGGGCCAATTTTGACCCTAGGGCAATAATTTGAACAAACTTGGTAGAGGTCCACTAGACAATGCTACATACCAAATATCTTAGCTCTAGGCCTTGTGGTTTCGGAGAAGAAGATTTTTTAAATTTTCCTATATAAGTCTATATAAATCAAGTGACCCCCGGGGCGGGGCCAATTTTAACCCTAGGGCAATAATTTGAACAAACTTGGTAGAGGTCTACTAGACTATGCTACACACCAAATATCAAAGCTCTAGGCATTGTAGTTTTTGACAAGAAGATTTTTTAAATTTCCTGTATAAGTCTATGTAAAATCAAGTTACCCCCGGGGCGGAGCCAATTTTGACCCTAGGGGAATAATTTGAACAAACTTTGTAGAGTTCCATTAGACAATGCTACATACCAAATATCTCAGTTCTAGGCCCTGTGGTTTTGGACAAGAAGATTTTTTAAGTTTTTTCTATTTGTTGCCATAGCAACCAGAGTTTTTAATGAAATTTAATTTTTTGAACAACTTTGAAAGGAGACCACCCAAGGATCATTCCAGCAAAGTTTGGTTGCAATCGGCATAGCGGTGTAGGAGGAGATGATGTTTTAAGTAAACATGAACGCCACGTAACGACGCACGACGCACGATGGACGCAGGGCGATCACAAAAGCTCACCTTGAGCACATTCGTGCTCTGGTGAGCTAAAAACATATATAGTTCCCATATCTACAATATTTACCTCCCTTTTTTTGAATTGGCAGCCATTTTTGATGGCAAATTTCTTATGTGCTTAAAAGAAAAAAATCAGGAAAGTAGTTATTAAACAACTCAATTTATAAAAGATAACTTAATCATGAAGTTATAAAAACCATAAGCACATCAGTTGTAAAAAAATGTAGATGTCAAATATGAATATCATGCAAATAGGATTATAAAGATGGCCGCCATTCAAAACAAGGGAGGTAAATATTGTAGATGCAGGAACTATGTATACTCTAATATCGTCATTTACTCACGTTCCGTTTTTAAATTCTCCCATAATTCTCTCGTTACTAGTGAAATGCAGTATGGGTAATAACGCAAACGGAAGTTGTATACTCTGTAACACATTTAACCAATTGTTCATGAGGTCTAAGTCATTGGTCGCTATCAATGCGACAGTTATAGTTGGAATCATTGCAATAGACCTGGTCAGCAACACACGCTTCCATTTCGACCACTGTATATTAAGAAAACCCTGCATCACAAATTGACCAGCGTAGGTGCCCTGAAAGTATAATTATCAAAATCTTGTAAAAAATGCTACTTGGTTTGATAAAACAAAATCGAATCCCACCATAAAATAGAACATAATGCAATGTATAAATATGATTTGTTTATTTTAGAAAGAAATCTATTTATTAATAAAAATATCAAAAGATAACCCAAATCCTGTATATGCACTAGGCAAGAATCAGTCTAAACGAATTAATAACTGAAAGAAGGAATGAATACGAATGAAAGAATGAATGAATACGAATGAAAGAAGGAATGAATACGAATGAAAGAAGGAATGAATACGAATGAAAGAAGGAATGAATACGAATGAAAGAAGGAATGAATACGAATGAAAGCAGAAATGAAAGAATTAAGAACGAACGAACGAATTAATGAATGAAAGAACGAATAAATAAAAGAAAGAAAGAAAGAATGCTGGAACGCATTAATGAAAAAAGTAAAATGAATGAGTGAGTGAGTGAGTGAGTGAGTGAATGAATGAATGAATGAATGAATGAATGAAACGAACGAATGAATGAACAAACAAACCGAAACTGAACGACAACCGTATCATACATATACTTACAGTCATTGTAGAACTCTGTCCAGCAGCCAGAATTCCTATACCCCAGATAACTTTCATAGTTAAACCATACCTATCGTACAGCCAAGTACCCTGAATTCATAGTAAAGTAAAATACACGTTACCATAATATTAGTTTAAGATATGAATGTGTTAAGTTGTTTACAAACCAATTACTTTTGTCTATGACTGTATTTAGAGCGATGTATTGTATATGTTATTCAATTGATTTACTTCTTTTTACCTACTTTTTACTTCTTGAAAGCCGATAGTAATTCTAATACTTTAATATTTACGATATAAGTAATACATACGGCTATCCTAAGACTTGCATTTGGATATTTTGGGCTGGAGAATGCTTCAGCGAATACCGCCATCACAAAAAGATTGATAATAAAAGATATGAAAAGCGCAATAGCTGAAAAAAAAGAAATAGAGAAACACATCCAGAAATATTGCTACATGATTCAAATGAACCCTGTGTATTAGTTTGTCAGGTCAAGTCAAATATTGTATTGCCTCATTAATTTACAGTTCATCGCCAAATAAATTAAACCATCTAGATTCTACATTAGTGGTACATGGTTACATTATTCGTATATAAATAAAATATATGTGAAAAGTACAATGAAATACAAAGACAAATGCAGTTCATGCGTTTGTTCAAATGTTGGGGACAGCGATGGTTCAGTGGTTATGATCTTAGTCAAGTTACTACTAGCCCCTCACCAAAAGTTGGTTCAGGTCACACACGGTACCAAACAAATTTCACGTATGAGAAAGGTTGTCCAGTCAGCTAACGGAAGTAATAGAATGCTTATAATATTATGTGAAATTGATATTTTGAACGATTTGTCTTTAATTGTTTTTGTTTCTTTTCTTTCAAAAACCGATCGACTGATGCATATATAATGATCGCGAATTACGTGAGTCGTCAACGTTGACAAATATAGTTAATCCAGGTTTAATCTACCGCTTAAATTGACTTGAATAAATAATTGAATTTTGCTTTCAAATTGGTAAACTTAGATAGTTTCTATATCAAATATATATCAAATTTCATAATTACCGGATTCTATTGAATAATACATATTTGCTTCTTTCACGGCGTTTTTGTCCTTCCGGTCAATACTTCTCGACTGAAAATATAATTATACATCAGTAAGTGAAAGTTAATAATGTACCTGTAGGAAAAACATATCTTGCCAAATTGTCTTTATCGCAAAATGGCTGTTCATGAACACGCATCACGATTGGCAATTCTATTTAAGTTTAATCCTGACAAGATAGAAATACATGTGAACATGAACTGACATATAAAATAATTAATCAAGATACTATTGTACACAAGCGAATATTACATTTGTAGTTGTTAAAGCTGCAGTTTCTTTCACTAGACCGTCACTTTCTCGGCGCATGAACTTTAATGCAGATCAAAGTACAACGTTTCCTATATCCGCCGTGAAAATGTTTCCATTTTATGAAATTAATATTTATTTTTGACGTCACGAATAGAAATGTCATGCATTAAGTTCAACCCACGCGAGAACTATCAGGGCATCTGATTTAGCTTAACAGATATGACTTACCAACACTAAAGCACTATGCAGATATATGTTATGCGGCATAATGACAGCACCAACAATACCAACAAGTTGTTGTATTTGATCTTTGTTACAATCCACACACCAAGGTATAGCTAAACCTTTTAGTATCTCAACTTGGTCAGGTACAACCGTTATATACTGAAATAAAAGAATATAAGTTTTTTTATTTGTGAATATCAAATAATTATATTAAGACTTTTACTCAAGTTAAGAAATGTCACTTGACAATATGTTAATTAATTGATCAACGTTTCGGCCATACTGGCCTTCATCAGGATTCATGATTTGAAATATAAACAATAAACAGGAAATGACGTCATCGGTGTACAGCAATAAATAAATAATGAATAAATTATCACACAAACTCGTCTTAATTGATTGTCATTTAATACAAACGTTCAGCATATTTGCCTTTGTCAGTGTTGACATTGATAATACTTAATTACGTTAAATATAATGGCAAGTAATTTTAATGTTTTTGTTGTTTTTCTTTTTTCTTCTTGTCTTTAGAATTTAGTCCAAAACGGGAATGATACAGATCACATAGTATCTATTTTTTATTATTGATAATGCTTTTTTATGTTTTATTCCACTATGCTATAGCATAATTATCTATCATTTTGAACTTGTAACATATTCTGTCTGTTTGTTTTTCATTGGTCATTTCTGATCTAAACAAACTCTGTATGACTTTATACATGATATACTCTGAATACATTTTCAACCTTTGTGTACTGCCAGCGAGAAATAATTTGAAAGCGACACAAAAATGATGACTTATTTTCGTAAGTGACATATTTTTTGAGACGTGTTATTGAATGTGACAATTAATTTATAAATGACATAAAAACGAGTATGTGACATGAAAATGTGACAGACAAGTAAGTAGAAGCTCGTCAACAGTCAAGGTAGGCCTATGTTTTCAGATGTGGCATAGTTTGTGACATTAATCAATTATTGATACATGAATAAACATATTGAGTACTAGTACATAAAATGAACAGAATATAGTGTAACCTCTGCAGAGCGACCCTCTCTTGAACAACAACCTCCATTCAACAACAGCATGATTTTCTCACTGCAGGATTTAACTACTAAGCTAATCTCTCAAGAGCAGCAACATCTTAACAACAACGAAACTGTGTTTCTTACAAAGGTTGTTGCTTTGGAGAGGATGCACGGAACAATAATATTTTTTTTTGCACGTGGTTATCTCAAGTTATTTTTTGTCGCTGGTGGTTGACGTCGCACCAACAACTAGGGTAATTTAGCGACTTCTCAGCTTGAACGGTGATGGACTTCCCCAGGTGTCCAACTAGGTAGAACAATCACCGTCGGGAGGTCAAGGGGATTCGAACTCACAGCCACGAAAAGCCAATGATTTCAAGTCATGGACCATGACCGCTCTGCCACCGAGGCCCCTAATCTTCAGTTAAGACGTCTATACTTACAATATACATAAAAGTTATTGCCATGGTAGTAATAAGGGCACCAAACAATGCTTCCAGTTTTCTCAGACCATAATTTTCTAAGAAAAGAAATGTGAAAGTATCAGCTCCGGTGATCAATACGCCTGCCCAGATAGGCACTCTGAAATATAGAAGTTAGAATAAATCTTTCAATGACAGTCAAAGATAATTGATACCGTCGAACACAGTTGTAATGGATTCTCGAGGACCCGAACAATGAACTCTAGAAGGGGACGTCCAGGGGCATAAATGTATCAGAATTCTCGCTAATTCTGAGTTTAAAACAGTGTTTACTCTAGCAGATTAAGCACATACACAAACCGGTACTAACTAAATCGTTCACAAGGAGCAGGTAAGCTGTTCACACAAAGAGGAAACTCGATAAATTTGTCAACTTTTCTTAGAAGGATATGAACTGTCACGGTTGGTATTGGGAGCAGGACCGCCGGATAAAATGAACATATCACTGATATATCTCATATCAATAATAATGATACTGAAACAGATGTGGACTTAATCAGTATTGCTTAATTTGCTATCCCTAGTAGAGTCGTTGTAGATGGTGGAATGGTATTGTTGTTTTCGATGTTAAAGTAGCGTCTGTTGATGCTGCTGGTGCAGGTAATGATGTTGTTGGTGTTGTTGTTGTTAGTGATGATGACAATGCTTCATAGTCATTTATCTCAATTACATTATTACTACACATAATAGTAATTCTACTGTTTAAAACAAAAGTCTTTAATTGATATATTTTTTTTGTAATGATAATTACAAAATACTGCTGATTTTCAAAATAGTTTTAAAGAATCTACAAATCATATACAATCAAACATGTAAACAGTACTTGAGGAAGACTTGAATGTGGTCTTTATCTAAGGGGAGATCTTTATTCGGAGGTAGGGTGATTGGTGGGCGAGTGGTAACGCGCTGGACTTCTAAACAAAAGTCGTGGATTCGATTCTCAGCTCCGACTTTCGTATTTCTCACGGACGCCTTTTCAGTGCCCCCCCCCCCCAAACTACCGAGCCAAGTACTCTGTCTAGAAAAATACAGTTGGATCGCAATACTAGTAGTTTGAAATGCCACGGGAACGTACTAACACACTTTTCGACAAATGTACCAGCAAAAGGGACGAGGCATGTATCGGTGCTTTACACAGGGCAAATCAAAGAACCAGGAAAACTATTCGTAAAAGTGTATATAGGGATGTATATGTCCGGTATTGCTGTATTTTATCTCCCCTCTCTCTAGAGCGGTTCTTTTAAAACGACAATTGCTGTCGAATGGGACGTCAACTAACAGGTAAATAAAATTATTCGGAGGTGGTCGCATACGTAGGATTGACTGTACTAGAGAAATCAGCTGATTCATTAACTTTGTAAACTGTTTGCATAGTAATCAGTTGACCACAACTTCAATGTATCTATGAAGTATTTAGAATGTAAAAGTTGTCGTCAATGTTTATATAACACTTGTGATAATGATAAAGCCATATATTATATAGGATTTCATCTTCACATAGATATCTCCGTATCTCGGTTTAGATATGATCCGTACATGTAGGTTAACCGTTTATGTTAATATTTATAAACAATAGAATATATATGCATGTTATCTGTGTACACACTATCAAGCACGCGTTGACACACTTTGCGGTAAATGTGTTTGGTGATCTTTTTTGAAGCAAGAAACTGCTAGGCACAAACAATCGTGCAGGTTTTTTTATAATACAACCTGATGCAATATGTGTGATGTAAAAAAGCATAATACTTGTAGAAAAAATGTATCTGATTGTGAAATAATGTGGACATTATCCTCATAATAAATATTTAGCCATTACCAACAAATAGTTCACGAAGTCTCTATAATGATATTGTTTAAAAGGCCACTTTCGGTATTATAGTAATAAAGAATAAGCGGGCGAATGAATGAACAGTATACTGTAATGAATTAACGAAAATGAGTGAATGAATGAATGAAGAACGAAAGAAAATGAATAAATGAAAATAAATGAAGAGAGGAAGAAAGGGACGGAAGGAGGGAGTGAATGAGTAATGTAGGGGGGGGGGCGAGAATGGAAGGAAGGAACAAATAATCAAACAAAAATAATGAAAGAAAGAACGAATAAATAAATAAAAAAAAAATAAAGTTTTGAATCTTACTTTCCAGCCGATAGAAGATTTATTGCAATAGCCGAGCCGACTACTTCCTGTATATCACTTCCGATTATAGCAATTTCCATCATGATCCATAAAACCAATTTTGGTATCTTAGGAAATTCCAATCTACACACTTCTGCTAGATTCATACCAGTGACACACCCCAGTCTTGCTGCCAGAAGCTGGAGTACTAACCCAAGCACAGTGGACCACATCAGCACCCATAATAACTGCGGAAATAGTGAAAGAAATATAACTCTATAGGATATAAGTAATAAGGAAACGAAGCAAATAATGCAATGCCGGGGTCACTGGGTTATATGATTGGTATAAAGTCAACGGTAAACCTTTGTATCAAGTTTCCTGGAATAACAAAGTTATTAATTATCTGGTATAATTCTGCATTATTTTCTATGAATAAATTAATTTCCGGATTTTTTCATAGCATTATTTTTGTAACATCCCTGACTAGTTATCCATCTGATGTGTTCACTTACCTTATAAGTTATAGGCATTCAACATCAACAATTATACTTACTTTGTATTTACCTATTGCACCAGCTTGGAGATCAGACTCGATATTTCCAGGATCCAGGTAAGCTATGCTCATCAGAAAACCAGGGCCAGTGAATGCCCATAACTTCTTCAGACTGAAGGACTGTAAACAAGAAAGATGAACGTACAGAACTATGTGTTTGCAACAGAATGAGAAAGCAAGAATGTAGGGTGTTATGCACGCCCTATTTTCTTCATGAAATATAGTTTCAGGGGGGTTAATATCGTTTTCTCCGGAATCCGGTTAGTGCCATAAATATGGAATATCGTGCCACGCCTTAAGGCGAGACACGAGCATTCGGCGAGACTCGACGCGATACTCGATATTCCGACGAGACACGAAGCGATGCACGATATTGTAACATTACATCTCGAACTGTCGCAATACGGACGAATTCTTAAAAACCAAATTTGCTGCGGTTTCTGATGTATATTTTCGCATAAAATGAGATAAAAACTGATTAAGTTCCCAGCTCAGTCCGTTCACGAGAAATCAAACAATAAACTTGACTGGACTTCTTTTAGTATAGGAATAAATGCGGCCACACTAAAATAGCATATTTTCACATACTAATGCAAGACAAGTATAATAAATATACAAGAAACCGCTATACGAACATTGATTTGAAGACTTCGTCCGTATATCGTTTCATAATTTTGCGTTTTGTGATGGTTGTGCGCATTCACCAAAGAGAAAAGTTGTAATAAAATATAATTATTTCAGTAGAACGGGGTCAAAATATGTGACATGTTTTATTTAAGGCAATATTGGGTTAAATTATAGTATTTTATATAGAATTCATAACAATTTGGTCATCGCATGTCCATTACTACTGCCTGTACACTAACCACTAACAACAGCTGCGGACTTAATTCTACTAAAAATCACCAATAGCTTTGTTTTCATTATTTGATTATATACTTTGTAAACAAAAATTATTTTAGACGTTTTATGGAGACACGATTCACACTAGAACGAGTGCATGACTAATATTTTTGCCCCAGATTTCGTAATACAAACAAGTAGTCAGTAGGTAGACGGCGAACATGACTGATCCTCACAGAAGTAATTTCAAAACAACACTGACAATACTACATGATTTAAGGTCTGCATTAAACGAAGTTCATACATTGACTAAATCTGTATACTTCGCCCTATGTACGCTTTCACAGAAGAAACCAATACTCACATAACATTTGTAACGTTTATAAAGAGCTACTGAACAAAGTCCCAGAAAATGCTTAAACGCGCAATTTGTTGTTCCAAGAATGTGAAAATTGGCCACGTGACCAGGTCTAAAGTACGAAAGGACACGGCGAGAACCTTTTAATGCCGAATGAATCAGGAAAAAAAACGACGGATGTAAAGAATGTAAAATAAATCGCGAGTTAACCTTTGTAATATCATCAAGTATACACTTCATGTCATATTGAGTGTAAAAACTTAAGTACTATACTGTTATTATTTGCTCTTGTGACAAACTAAGGGCTGAACTAAGTAGACACGGATGAACGTATATCATTATGATTATTAGTACAAGTGCACTAATTGTTTACGGTACACACAAAGTATGACTGATATAACACTTAGATAAAAACTACACACATTGCTCGAGTAACGAAGCATACGGTACGACTATGTACATTTGTATTTCAATATAAACTATGTTGCATGTAGCTGAAAACGAATGTTTTGTGTAAAATATTACAATTGGGTGAAATAGATGTCTTATGGCATTTCTAGCTTTCCATAGTCCGTGAATTATTGTGGTACACACCAGATCAATACATCGTATTTTCACCAAATAAATAACTAAATAATCAATCAACCATGCAACTCTGGTCGTAGCTGGCACGATTATGTACATATAAGTATCTTTTCAGTAAAGTTTAAGGCAGTTATACAAAATTAGAAGAATCTTTACTACGATCTTATTGTTTCAACTGATCATTGTATTTTTTTTGGTCTCAAACAATTCTTCCGACCTACTGACCACAGGGGATAAAAGCGGAAGCCAGATACAATTTTTAAATAAAATCAATTTTCTATATATTGTTTGTTTAATGTATCAGTTGGCAACAACTCACTATGAAGACCATCTCTATACAACACTAACTTACTTACATACTATTTAATTACAATACTTAACAAACAAATTTACTACGAATGAAGGTGACATGGATCCCTAATTCATCAATGCGTTTGTTATATAATATATCCTAGCCTGTCTTTATTGTTATAAAACTACCATTACGCAGGATTTATTTTTTGGCCTAACATCGAAACGTATCGTCTGCTTACCTTTATGTGTAACGGAACATTGCACATGAAAATTCTATACACCATATGACTATCGGACTACAGTTACTATATATATATGCTACATAATATTGTGTAAATTTTACACTGTGTTAGAATACAACACAAAGAGTGAGTTTAACGCCGACTTTTAACAATATTTCAGTTATATACGGTGGTCGGTTCATCTAGCCAGTTGTTCTGGACTGTATCCTAACCAGTACTAACTTACCATTTCACAAGGAACTGGCAACATTTCTGTATATGGAGGAAAATCGACTTTTTGTCAAATTTTCATATGATACTATGACCTGCCGCGACCGGTAATCGATCCCAGAAGACCGTACGTGTTACCATCATGTAAAGAGTGAAGTATATGTTATTAGATAAACTTTATTGAAGAAGCTTAGATAAAGCAAGAATGACAAATCTAGCTTATTATCATTTAAGACTTAAAACGAACAAATAAATTGATACTAGTTCATTCAAAATTAGTATATTATATTCAGTCAAGCAGTAAAAATCATTACCAAAGATAAATTTAGACGAAACTTGGGAAGGACAAAATGCTACCTTCATTGACTGGTGACCTTTCTTTAGAGGTTATTTTGGTGTAAATAATCAATGACGACTTTAAAAGAATGGCCTTTATTCGCAGGGTGGCCTTTACTTAATGACCACAAACACGTTTGACTGTATACACTGAAAAACGACCATGAACGTCAATATTGATTTTAATTCAAATATTAATAATAATGTTCGATAGTCACTCACCCGATTTTCACCTACGACAGGTATATGGACCTGATCTCGTCCAATTTCAAAGTTTATCGTTTCTGCAGCTATGTGGGGTCCTGACGGTACATCCGATCCACCCCTTTCGGCCCCGTGATGGTACGGCTGATTCTCATTATTTCCAACGGGATTCGGAACCGGGTCCGGGGTTTTACCAGCGTCATCCATTTATAAAAGTTTGGATTACTAGACGCTTAAATCGATTTTCCTCTGAAAGATAATATTTCACTTTTGAATTAGGTCCTGTTTACATGAACATCATTAAGTTATCTCATGAATTGAAATCGTACCATTATCTGCTGTATTCTTACATCACAGAAGATAAACACGTTTTAATGTATTTCTTGTAACGTTTTAAATCAGTAATAGTTTGTACACTTGTACTTTCTGCCGGTCAAATTTCGTTTGTTTCATAATTTTAACCGATTTGCACTATGAACTCACATGACTCTTAATAATACGGATCCACGATCGAGTTATTTATAGATGTAATATTCTATTCACAGTAGTGTGCTATTGATATATTAGTAAACCAAACGTAGTAGTCTCCCCTTCATTACAGCGCCGAGTAACGCAGTGTTTCAGGTAATGCACGCCGTGTTTAACTTCGTCCTAGGCTAGCTGCGCTTTATTAAAAGGACTGAACTCAAATTTTACGGTATATTGAAGTCTGACAACACCATATATTTGTTATAAATTATTATATACATGACTGTGAAGTAGAACTAAATCTTAATATAGCATCCCTGGTTGTAGAAAACATTTAAAATCTGTGTTCATAAACTCGTTCACTGCTCGTTCACTACCAACGTCCATTGTCGCGACGAACGACATCAATATTACTGGGAATACTACAATTTATTGGCAAAATACAGTCAAACCTGTGTTAGCCAACCACCTCCGAATAAAGAATCACCCCGTGAATAAAGGTCATTATTTTAAAACCGTCATTGATTGTGTAGAACAAAATTACGTCCGAAAAAAGGTCACATGTCAATAAAGATCACATTTTGTTCTTTCAAAGGATGGCATTCTTGACAAGTTTGACAGTGTATAAGAAATCACAAAAATGTCCAGATTCATTAGTGATTCAACACAGCACTGAAGGTAATAATTACAATTCAATCTATTACACACGGTATAACCGGATGAATGCCCTACAGAGTGATGACTACCCAACAGAGGTAAACACCGATGACGGGTGAGTAGTGGTGTTATATTTCTTACCAGCAATTCTCGAATTCGAGCTTTCTTTTGGATCTAAGGATATGTGAATGACCACGAAGGTTGAAATGAACTATTCAAACAGTCTCGCATGCTATCTTTGCGGAATAAAGCTGATAGCGCCTGTTTATACACGACACGCAGAAAATAATGCTCAAATCTCACATTTATTGCCCGAAATTAAACAGTTTGCGATAGTTTTGAACTATTTAACCTCACAGATCTAACGAAATATCATCTATGAACAATTCTGTGAAGTTACAACTCTGTCCATGCTCTTAAACCGATGTTTGACCCTTCCAAAGAGACCCTGGTATGCGCAAAAATGATGACGTTTACCGCCGAGGAGATTTTGAGAGGATGACGTGAACGACAGATAATGAAACAATATGGATGACGTTCACGGCTGAGGAAAAGAATTAATGAAATTGCCATTTTGCGCAGTTTCAATCGTTTTTTACCCGGTAAAGCATGGAATCTTTGGAAATGTACATGTCAATGAGCATTTTTCAACAGAAAGTGTTGAATAGGATAGCCTAACACGTATATTATTCATATACGTATGTACATTTATTCAATATATACCGTCATTCTAGTTACTGTAGTCACTCGAAGAATCTATGACATTTGCAAGACAAATCTTTATCAATTTGAATGTAAAGATTCTGAAATCTAGTCATATATTTTCAGCCTAGTTCTGTTCCGACATTACATACATACTCAGCATACTATCCAATGTAATTTAATGGTAAGGGAAGCTAATCAAGACTATTCCGTCATTTTACTGTCATTTAAACAAGCTTCCCGTAATACCGTTTTTATACAGACGGGAAAGCAGTATGCAGTCTTTCATATCTAAAGGTGTGCATGACTTCTTGAAGATAGGCTCAAGAAAGTTTTTTGTGATACTCAATCACGTCTTATACTTAATGCGTGCGTACGCAACTTTCAGTATCGAATTCAAATGTAGTATCGTGTAAATGTATTGGACGTAGAAGATTGTATCTAAATTAAATTAGTAGCTGATTAATATAAATGACTGAAATGCTTTTAATTTGATTACGATTTTAAAGGTATCTTAAATTCATGAAACTCAGACTTAGACCTCATATGACGGAGTAATGTTGGTTTGTCAAGTAAATACTTCCTGCCCACAGGTACCTGTATCATTGAAAAATAATACAAAAATGAAAAGTTTTTTAGCTCACCTGATTTCATCAGGTGAGCTTTTAGGATCGATGAATGTCCGGCGTCCGTCGTCCGTCCACAATTAGCTTGTTTACACTCTAGCATCCACAGCTCTGAACGAATCGTGATCAAACTTGCTCACAATGCAGTCTTTCATATCTAAAGGTGTGCATGACTTCTTGAAGATAGGCTCAAGAAAGTTTTTTGTGATACTCAATCACGTCTTATACTTAATGCGTGCGTACGCAACTTTCAGTATCGAATTCAAATGTAGTATCGTGTAAATGTATTGGACGTAGAAGATTGTATCTAAATTAAATTAGTAGCTGATTAATATAAATGACTGAAATGCTTTTAATTTGATTACGATTTTAAAGGTATCTTAAATTCATGAAACTCAGACTTAGACCTCATATGACGGAGTAATGTTGGTTTGTCAAGTAAATACTTCCTGCCCACAGGTACCTGTATCATTGAAAAATAATACAAAAATGAAAAGTTTTTTAGCTCACCTGATTTCATCAGGTGAGCTTTTAGGATCGATGAATGTCCGGCGTCCGTCGTCCGTCCACAATTAGCTTGTTTACACTCTAGCATCCACAGCTCTGAACGAATCGTGATCAAACTTGCTCACAATTAATATGGCCACAATGTCTCGGAAAAGTTCGATTATGGTCAAAATTGGACAATAACTTCTAGAGTTATGGGCCCTTGACTTACAAAATTTGCTATGTTTAGCTTGTTTACACTCTAGCGCCTACATTTATTCACCAATCCTAATCATATTTAGAATGAATGTGTATGACCTTACGGTCTTTGACAAGTTTAGTTATGGGTGGAATCGGTCCACAACTTCAAGAGTTATGACCCTTGGATTAGGAAATTTGCTACGTTTTAGCTTGTTTCCTTCATTGTTGGTTTTGATCTCAAAATCTACGAAAAAATGGATTATACGAGATGGAAACTATATTATCTGGTCATTAATTATAGTGCCTTTGTTCTCAAGTGAGCGACCAAGGGCCATCTTGGCCCACTTGTTTGTAAAATTTACACATCTATAGACTCTAATAGAAAATAAAAATAAATATCAATTTCTGTAAAAAAACTTTATCAATGATACATTTACATGTGTGCCAGCCAATTTATGTTTAAAAAGGGCTTGCTAAAATATTTTTATCATGCACACCTGACATATAGATATGGAAGACTGCAGACTGCTTTACCGTTTATGTAAAAACGGTATTACGGGAAGCTTGTTTAAATGACAGTAAAATGACGGAATAGTCTTGATTAGCTTCCCTTACCATTAAATTACATTGGATAGTATGCTGAGTATGTATGTTATGTCGGAACAGAACTGGGCTGAAAATATATGACTAGATTTCAGAATCTTTACATTCAAATTGATAAAGATTTGTCTTGCAAATGTCATAGATTCTTCGAGTGACTACAGTAACTAGAATGACGGTATATATTGAATAAATGTACATACGTATATGAATAATATACGTGTTAGGCTATCCTATTCAACACTTTCTGTTGAAAAATGCTCATTGACATGTACATTTCCAAAGATTCCATGCTTTACCGGGTAAAAAACGATTGAAACTGCGCAAAATGGCAATTTCATTAATTCTTTTCCTCAGCCGTGAACGTCATCCATATTTTTTCATTATCTGTCGTTCACGTCATCCTCTCAAAATCTCCTCGGCGGTAAACGTCATCATTTTTGCGCATACCAGGGTCTCTTTGGAAGGGTCAAACATCGGTTTAAGAGCATGGACAGAGTTGTAACTTCACAGAATTGTTCATAGATGATATTTCGTTAGATCTGTGAGGTTAAATAGTTCAAAACTATCGCAAACTGTTTAATTTCGGGCAATAAATGTGAGATTTGAGCATTATTTTCTGCGTGTCGTGTATAAACAGGCGCTATCAGCTTTATTCCGCAAAGATAGCATGCGAGACTGTTTGAATAGTTCATTTCAACCTTCGTGGTCATTCACATATCCTTAGATCCAAAAGAAAGCTCGAATTCGAGAATTGCTGGTAAGAAATATAACACCACTACTCACCCGTCATCGGTGTTTACCTCTGTTGGGTAGTCATCACTCTGTAGGGCATTCATCCGGTTATACCGTGTGTATTAAGCTGACTACGCTTCACAATATGCATTCAAATGGTAGGATTGTTTTTACTGAAAGCTAGGTTACGATACGAGACTCATAGAAGATACAATATAACATCCGTGAACGATCACCTTCGAACAATGACCACCTTCCTGTAACATCCAGAAACTAGTGACCCAAATTGACATTTTACTATTTTTACTCTCTCAACAACAGCCACCTATACATAGCAGCCATTTTTGTCGTTCCCATGTGTGGCTGTTGTACAGAGGATGCAATGTATACCAAAATAAACGTGGCACAGCCGAGAAAATTGTCAGTGAAGGAGCACTCGATCATGCCTCAATCAATTTCAATATGTACAAATTTAGCCACGCAGAGAATATGCCTAACTTCTGTGCAAATTCTGCAGAATTCACAAATCCAAACAAGATTAACATTAATGTGTGATTCTTTTGAGTGCTGATATCAAATGTATGTTATTTTGTCAGTCTAAGTGAATTGAATTTGTATTGGAATAATAAATCGGGATTTAAAAAAAAAGCTGAATAAAGTCAAGACCGTAACCGTCCGATCATAACTAAAGGAAAAAAACTAAACTATGATACTTCAAATTAAAAACTTGGAAACTGTTTTCTTGGCTTACAACTTCTTAGAGTATCTGGCTTGGATGTGAGGTCAAATCAAGTTTCACCAATTTATAGATTTAAAAACAAAACCATAATTATATATTAAAATAGACCCACTGTACGATATAATGTGCATTGCAAGTGATTTGAAACAACAATTACACTTGATTGGTCTTCTATAAATCAATATCGCACGTAATTTTCAATTTTTTAAACTACGATTACTACTCTGTTCATAGGTGTATATTACAACCAATCGCCTCCAGACGATAATCTTTTTAAATTGTCTGACTGCTCCACATAAAATGAATTTGTGAAATTGCTATATCCGAGTGTCGCCGTCACATTGACACGCATTTCCAATACAAGCGAATTTATTCATTAATACATGTTCACCGCTTTAAAGGGTTTGTGTTCCTTTGACCCAATTTTGAGTGTGTGTCTATGTTCGGTATGATGAGCATTTGAATGCTGTTCAAATGATGTAATTGAATGTAAACTTTGAATTGTATGTACATTCTTCAAGACGGATGTAATGTTTTCTGTTGTTTTTAAAGTTGTTGTTAGCTTTGCCTACGTTCAGAAAAACACATTCACAGTAGACAAGGTTGTGGTGAAGTTCCGAACGATGGGAAGAAGTTACCTGTCTATATCTGTGTTCTAATTACATCAAGCTTAGATTGTGGGACACTTGTATTGGTGATACAAGTGTTGGCATTAATATCAATATGTATTGTTAACTTTATTTCTTAAGATTTTCTTGTAAGATCGAATTACCGGCGGAATGTTGTCGGATTGTTTAGTTCAATCAGTGCAGGATAAGGTTTACTGTACAAACAGTGCAAGTGTTAGTGGTGTTCCTATTTCTAGAGACATGTTCATGAACAATTTTTTGAATAAAAACCTTCAAATATTGCATAGTACAAGAATTATCTTCAATGACATGGTTGATACAGACGAGAATTTTGCTCAATGATGAAGAAACTATGCCTTGAATCCAATTGGTTAGTATTAATGCGTCAGTAATCATACCCGATTTATACAACACCAATGCTGTCCCGCTTCCTCACATTATATGAAGCCACGAGGGTGGTCCAAGTGGTACACCGAACTTGTAACACATTGTATGAAAATTTGACAAAATATCCATATGGATTCGACCCCAGCTATGACTATATGTGGGAAAGTAGGCAGTTGCTTACGGATGATGAGAGTCTAGTACTGGTTCTTCCCTGCAGGAACGATAGTTAGGTGAACTGTCCGCCGCTATGACTCAGACTTTTGAAAAGGGATGTAAAACTTAAGCAAGCAAACAAACACACAAACAAACGAACCAATCTTTTAGAAGAGTAAGTAAGTACTGGTTAGAATACAGTCCAGGAAAACTGGTAAGGCGACCCAGCCGCCGTATATAACTGAACATTTCTTTGAAAAATCGGTGTTAAACCCACTGGCATTACAAAAAGTTCACAATAACTGTGTTTGACTCTATTGCTCACTAATTATTTATGAATTTTGGTTGTGTGTGTTCCATGGTAAGATTTTGTTTACCACTAGGTCGCCAGTATCAGTTGGAACAAATTTACTGCACGATAATTGATTACGATTCCAAATGACCACAACTTCAGATTTTTACCTAGGGAGATAAACTTATTGTGGCATGTTGAAAAGCGTAGTATTTTTTAAGATTAAGAAAACATGATGCTAAACTTGTATGCCTTGCTTGCAGGAAGTCTTACGCAAACAAAGGTGTATTAATACATGTTTGTAGATTATTCCGACGAATAAAATATTCGCATATTTTGTGTATATTGTATATTTATTGATTTGTCGGTAAATAATTATTATAAGTAAAACACTATAAATGGTTAATCATGTATGTCATACTGTAATATAGTTCACTCGTTATGATTATTCACATCGTGTTGTGTAATTTGATGGAATTCTGAGGACTATTCTAAGTAAGTTTTTAGTAGCTTTCTAGCATCAAGTAAGGTACGTGTTATCAATTTGTTTTCCTGGTCGGGAATATCCTGTTGACAGGTCGGTATTATCCTCGTTTGACTTGTGTTTTTAATGAATACTGCGTGTTTCAAAAATCAAACAGACTATACGTTTTCCATGTTTATTTTTTTGCCAAATTGAGCAGCAACAAGTACCAAAACCTTCCATGCATGTGCATCACCTAAAATAAGATTGCTATCAGTGGAACCGGCCATTAATCGGATGATTATCGATTTCTGGTTAAAAAATGCATCATTGTGGACCTTTTTACCTAGTTTCAAGAAAAGTATTTGCTTACAATATTGCCCTTGCTGATCTATTGGATGGTTTATTTTGGGCGATTACTTTAAGATCTTGTGTTTAGTATTAGTTTATAACATGTAGCGTCAGCTGTAAACAAGACAAATTAAATGTTGCTATTTTCTACTTGTTGTGATCGATTTAAACATTTCTTCACGGTTCCTGCTGTACGCAGTCTCCGCAACACTTGTGGTCACTTGCATTGCGTACGTATCCAGGTTCACATGCTGCACATACAAGTGTGACACATAACAGCTCTTTGTCCTTGCCTTTACCATCACACATACATTTTTTACAAGGATCGCCGTTTTCAGTTTCTTTGACGAGTTTTCCGTTGCACGACTTCATACCATTATTACTATCTATAAATAGAGTTACAACTTTTATGATCTCATCCATAACTTGTTCATCTCGCTTATATAACACTTGATTATCATTCGTTGCTTATCGGACTAGTCTATTATTAAGCTTTTTTAATGATGCCTGAAATATGTCGTCATTTATAAAATAGTATCAGTGGTCTAACGGCCAAGTTGACTGCAATTGTCATTTAATAGTCACCACAGAGATAGGGAGGGGAGTTAAGATACAGGAGAACCGGGCACTTATATCAATACTATCATTTTGAATAGCTCTGGCTTTTTCTTTATCATGCCCGGTTTGAAGCACGCCTCTCACGTTTTCTGTGATTTTCTTAACACATTCCTTAGCTCCGTACCCGTAGTTGGGATGGGACACTGAAACGTGTTCCTGAAATATCGGAAGGCTGATCGAGATTCGAACCCACGACCTTTCGTTAAGTAGTCCAGCGCGTTACTATTTGACAAAAGATCACCCCTGAAATTTTACTTACGTCATAATTGTTTATCGTAAATGAATACATAAAGTCTTACGAACGTGACGCATCCATGAGGCCGAACAACTATTACATTTCTGCTAATAACCCCTTAAAATATACGGTCTGTAAGTTGAAAAGCTGAGTATATAAGTTTTAAGTATATATATCAGGTATAGCTAATGAAAATACCAGCAAAAAGGAACGAAGACTAAGATGCCTAGGTTCGACGTAGGTCGGGTGTGCGGATACCAGAAGCTTTTATGATACCTAAATAGTGCCTGTATAGGAATACATTTCTACCTATTGTGCTAAGAGTAAAGAATGCCCTAAATAGCTGAAAATGGACACGTAGAAAAAGTGATATTCACCGATGTTGGGATGGAGAATATCCATCTCTTAGCTAAATGTTTCACAAGGTTTGGAGATCTGCCTCGAGCAGTTGGAAATTAAGTTGTTTATTCCCGTAAAACCATAAATACAAAATGCAGATACTTATCCTCTGCAGATGCATAAACCAGCTGCATCAGCGCAATGTGATCGTATCAACTTATTGTAATGTTCAGTATGCCTTGGTACGTGTAAGGTAGCTTACCTTAGCAAATTCAAGTCTTTGATTGATTTAAAGGCTTTTTAATGAATCAAGCTTTTAATCGAAGACTTGAGTTTGTTATAATCTGGTAAGTTTTGTTTTTGAAGTATCAACTTTTATCTAAACTGATGATAATGCTTACCTCTGGGATCTTTACATTCTCCGCCACCACAGTCGTTCTGACAGCATTTCTTATTTTTTTCACATTCTTTATCCTTGGTACATTCCGATCCGCAGTCACGTCTTATGATCTCTTCAGGTTTTGGACAGACACCACTTTTAGCTACAATACTTTAGTCAATTAATATTACATGAAAAGTAACAAATCATGTCACACTTTACCAACGAATTGATGTACACGTACCTGTCGTTTCCTTTATGCCCAAGTGCCCAAGTGGGTACCCATGCACTGACCTGTGACGAGCATTAACGTAATAATTTTGATCTCCATTATAGATAGATACTTTATTTTTCAGATCCATTAGGCCAACTGGCCCATGAGGACAACATATTTACAAACAAATACATTGATAACATACATGAAAGTATAATATACATGCATAAAACAAAACAAATCTATAAATACACTTCAGGGAGAAGATGTATACATTATCGTATGATAATAGATATCAAATCAAAAATAAAATAATGATAATTACATATTATACATAAGAAGAAGTTATATTGAGATAAATCGTTGAATAATTAAATTTGTATCATTTGTTTTTATAAATCAAAACACAAGAGACAGAGTAAAAACATATTAGACATCATTTAATATATTTAAAGCGAATCAAATCAAGAGGCAGTTCTTCATCTGTGACTAATTACGCTCATATACTAGTATACTAGATCAATTCGATTATGTACAGAGTAATTGGATATAAGTTAAGTAAGTATTCGATATGATTCAATGATTCTTATTACAAAGGCACCCGTGTTTGGCTATGACGATTATATTCATGATCTACTGTATATGCAAGGACGTAATACTGTCAAATTTGCGATAAAAGGCCAATAATAAGTGAAATATAAGACGTGATTATAATTGACAGATGGTCTTTATTTGGAGTTCATTTTATTCTAAATAATCAACGACGATTTTTAAAAGAATGGCCTTTGTTCAGAAGCCGCAAACATATGTTTTGCTGCATGTTAACTATGATTATACATGTAAACATCAGCGTGCTGAAAGTCAATGTTATTATAGTTGCCTATATACATCGATTGATGTTAATCCGTAGGACACCTTGAGGTATGATCGGACTGTTACGGTCTTGATTCATTCAGCCGCACATTTACTATTTATGGTGTACATACAAGTGATAAATACAGCATGTTAATCGAGCTTTTACCCTTTAATGCGGCCGTTTAATTTTTGTTTAAGATATGTATGTATATTTTATACGTACGTCTATCGACACACACCTCATCGCCATCATCGCACCAACAGAACTCGGTTTGAGTTGCAAATTTCTTACCATCCTTGTATTTGGCATCGCAACCCTGATCATTTCCTGGAAGGATCATACTCATGGCATGAATGTATACATACTCTCAACACTAACCCAGAGAAGGGTTAGCATATTTTTGTCATCGTTTGCATGCATTGATTATTTATTGTATTGTACATGTATGTATCTGTCGTTTAATGTCTCATTTGGCAGATGAGGTTTCTCTGGGTCGTCACAGAGAGGCATAAGAACCTATTTTCCAATACCTTTTCCTGCTTCTTTATTTTGCCCAGTATAAAGCACCGATACACCTTACCAATTTCCGGTAAGCACGGTACTTTACTTCGTGGTTGTGATGAGAATACAGAAAATGCGTCCATAAGATATAGATAGACTGCATATAGCTCACTCATTATTTATGCATTTTGGTAGTGTGTGTTCCATTGTGAGATTCCGATTATCACTAGGTCGCCAATATCAGTTGGAACATATTTACTGCGATGATAATTGATTACGATTCTAAATGACCACAACTTCAGATTTTTACCAAGGGAGATAAGCTTATTGTGACATGTTGAACATGAGATAGATCGATATAATTAATAAAGTTGAGTAGAACTTACCCGACACAAGACTGCAGAACAGTATACAAGCTATCAACAGAATTACCTTCATCATCTGAAATTGTATTAAGGGTTTACTTTTTAGACATATTGTCATCCAACCTCTACAAATCCATTTTAATTACGTGTAGGACAAAACTTGCATGGGCAAAACACTATTTTATTTCTTCATTTATTGTGTGTGCAATAAGATACTATAAGGGCAATATTTAAAAAAATGAGCAGCCATCGCTTATCTAAATATACCATGCACTTATATAATCGGTAGTATATATATTGAATCCTTACAATCATGTAACAGAAACTGCAAATAATTCATTACCCGTTAGTGTTTGTCCTATTTCCAGCCAATCAGCTGCCGAGATTTTTTGAATTTTGTACCGATTAATTTCATGAAGACAAATAGAGTCTTATCGACTTTTAGTTAAGAATAGAATGGGAAAAATAGGACAAACACTATGTTGGTTAGTGTTAAAATGACTGTTCTACATAAATTAGAAACGCTAAGGGAAGCGAGCGTTGGAACAATCATTTTAGACACTGACCATTACATAGATCACGCACACGCAATCTAATCTGACTCTTAACTGTTAGGTGACTATATTCTAAATTTTCATTAAGATATCCCACTAAATTGATTATGGACTGTTTTAAAATGAGAGTTTGACAAGTCCATTCAGCAAACTCAGCAGTTTAACGGTGTGTTGTGACTTTGGTAACATTTTCCTTATTCCTAATGAGATCACATTAATTTTAAAACATCATATTTTACCACATTCTTCACAAATCTTATACAAATAAAATGAAACATGTTTATTTCAGTAAATCAGCACAGATACATGAGATAGAATAAACAATATGTCCATGCATTAATGGAGGCAATTCATACTCAGCCTTCATTGCAAAATACATTATTAATAGTGATTACAAAGATATAAATTCTGCGAAAGAAAACAAAGAAACAACCAAATAGCTGATTTTTACATGAAAGATATCTTAATTCTTAAACCTATTTTTTCAAGTAAATAAAATGAACCCAGTAGAAATAAGCTCTCCGACTTTCCTGGGCATTCCTAGCTTTAACATGTCAAAGAAGTTTCTTTTTACTTTACAAAATATATATATTATAACAATACTATTTTCCAGAGTGTTGAGTCCCAGAATGTGATACTACTGTTTGTTAAGTGGCTTTTTAAACTGTGATACTTGTTCGTATTTGAAATATACTTGTTTGTTATTGAATTTATTACTATGATGTATCATAGGTGTTACAGTCTGGGTTATGTTTTAATCATGTAATTGAATATAAATTTTAGAACTGTCCATTTTTGAATATTATATTATTGATACGTAAAAAGCTGAATAAAGAACATTAACTATGACAACAACAAGCACCAGTATACAGTACGGCGCCCAGGGCTTCAGATAAATACATGGGCAAGGGGCATTTTACCCCCTGCATTATTTAGCAGGTTATTTTACGCTGACATTTTTTGCGGGCGTATTTTAATTTGTTAAAGTCAAATGACAATCATGGAACCACTCTAAAGGGTATTCATTTATAAACACAAACACACAAAGAATGTACTTTGTTGTATTGTGTTCTTCTATATCTAATGTGTAAATCATTCTTATGAATTTGTTTTGCATCCAGTGAAGAATGTACATGTACATGTAGCTTATATACAATACCTTTGCCTTACTTAATATGTTCACTTTAGTCACAGATACTACTTTTAATTTGATAGCTACGCATTTTAATTGAGTAAAACGATTTTAAGTGCGTATCGGTACGCTCTAGAAATATGTTGTATGCGTGTTTCGGGAAAAGTAATGCGTATTTATGCCAATACGTCCCTTATCTGGAGCCCTGGTCAGTACGCATTATAGTTACAACAATTTTGTAATGATTAAAAATTAAAATATTTACAGACATATAACACCCATGTGCTTGATTTCCGCGACATATGTAATACCTATAACAGATGTGATCTGTTAAGACTGCAGTCCTACATTCCTAAGCGGGTTGCTACGAATTATACAATGCAGTTGAAAGGTTGCGATACGTAGAGCTTTTTTTCAAACAAAAAGAATATATCAATTTATCGTATTAAGACATATGCACATTTAACACCAGAGAAATTATATGCCTACATACAATATACTACAACAATAACGTCACGATTGTCTTCATTAAACAGGAGAAAAAGAAAATAATAAAAGAAAGAAAAAGAAAATCGTCAAAACACACTGCGACAATAGTAATACACATCTAAAAAAGTGACATTACCTTCGAAAAATGAAGACTAGCAAGCCACAAGAAAATTTACGTCAAATCGTAAATATATGTATGTCGCAGTAACTGTACTTGATGAGACTGTCTCAGTATGTACAATGGTTTTCTGGATGCAAGCCGCCGGTTTAATACTGTGCCCTATGACGCATACTTTTGGGTTGATCACCTGATCAGTGATGCTTGCCTAAACATTTAAAACTACTTTGATTACTGAGGATTTTAGATTCTAAATAGGCAAAAAGTCTCTCAATCATAAATTATAGTTATCGTTCATATTTCGATTTTATGCACCATCTTCATTAGGCCCACCGGGATTTCGCGTATTGAAACTAACGTAATGTGAAGATGCGCAATTTAATGGAATTAACAAATACATTTTTTAACTGTTAATTGTTTCTAACGTTAGAATGGACAGCGTGTTAGTGGCGTACATAATCGTGAGGTAATACTGTGTACTAATATGTAGTTGGCGTAATGGCCAAGTCCCATCAAACTCCCTTATTTCACGTCATGTACTTTTCACCGATTGTTTACGTTATGAACGCGTATTAACACGCGTACAACAAGCGTATTTGTCGAAACTTTCGAACTGTTCATAAATTTCTCTCGTCAAATACGTTTTGCATACGTTTCGGAACGATTTGTTATGCACCTTATGTTTAACATTAGGCTTACAAGTGTCAATTTTTAAATTAGCGAGAAGTCGATGGGACTGCCCAGAGCATGAATTATACGTTTCAATCGTAGAAATATCATGAATACAAGATTCAAGATTTCAAGATTTATTCAGAACATCAATTATATGATAATACATAAAATTGTGAATTAGGTCAAAGATGACCCCTGATCACAATATCAATATAAAATGTTTCTGCATAGTCGTGTTGTAGTCAAGGTAAAAAATACAGACGTAAGAATTATTATTTTTATTTATTTATTTTTTCATATAAGTTTAACCAAAATGTATGATATAGGGTCTACTTAGTGTGACCGTTACTTAAGACTGAATGTAACCGTCCATTTGACATAATAATTTTAAAATCAGCGTTACAATGATATCATCACTATTATCAATCAAATGCATTCAATCAAATGTATTCAATAAAATCAAAGGTGTTTAAACTGTAGTGGCCAACAGGAAAGAAAGAAACCCCAACGTGATACGCGTAACACAATCGATACATGACCATGACACACTATTTTTGGTTTCAAGTAAGTTGAACTTGTTGGTTATAAAAATGGGTGAAAGTTATAAAGCGTGAAATGAACAATTTTGATTGGACTGGGGCATTACCTACAGCTGTTGTAAAAAAAGATGTTTATGCAATGTATTATAAGAATAAAAAAGATTAATCTGAATTCGATTGAACAGCTAGCAAGTCTTTTAACTTCTTCATATACATATATGGAATGTAATTAACCTGGTAAAATTACATACTGCCAATGGTAATTTCTTAGTATAATTATAGACACAAAGAACAGGCATCGTAATTACTCAATTAATTCCCAGCTGTGATTCTGATAAAACGTATAATATTGTGACATGGAAGAAAAAAGCGGGTCCTTCGTGCAAAAAATATAATTATAATGTCATGTAATCCTTTGTTAGTTCGCCAATGGAAACGAAAACCACAGCTGGTAATTTGGAACAATATGACGTATGACTATCTAAAACTTTAACCCAACTCTGTTTTGTGGAATGTGCATTATCATACGAGGAAGACTGGAGTATTTTGATTTCTCTGAAGACAGAAGACCGCTGTAACGTTTTAAAACTCCCCACGTTTCAAGTTACCATGTGGTAACTTAAAAGCGTTTTCTGATTACCCCGGGAATATGAAAACGTTTTCAAGTTAACGAGAGGGGTGCAATTAAAACGTTTTGCGATTACCCCCTCCATTTTCAAATGCCCTACCCCATAATCTAAAAACGTTTTCAGGTTACCCGGGGGGGGGGGGGCGCTTTGCAAACGTTTCAGATTACCCCCGGGGGTACTTTGAAAGTTTTTTAGATTACCCCGGGGTAATAATTTGAAAATTCATAATAAGAGAGCTCGCACACAAAAAAGGAGACAAACATATACAATGTAAATGCAGGTACTACAGTTATTTAGGAAACATAAAGTGAGTTCGATCCCCATCACAGACGGTTTGGATTTTGCATTTGCAAAATAAAAGAAGTTTTCAGGATTATTTAGGAGTGTAGCGATACTTTTTTATTAAAAAAAAATGTTACTGCATAATACGGTCATACTTAATTATGAATATTAATGTGAAGTGCTTTCCTCTTATGTGTGAGTGTTTGGAGATTATGGAGATTATGTGAACCTCTAGTTTCATCCAAAGGGGTCTGAATTTACTTCAGTAATAACAAATAATGTGGTCCTAATGACGAAATCATATGACGTGGTATACTGACAAGTTCATTTCTTCATTATTGAATCCTATGAGCGTTATTGCACAAATACCAATGCAATCTTGAATTATTTTGTCAGAAAACAACAACAAATTTCAACAGATTTCAAAAGTCAGGTCTTGCATTTTTGTTCATTAATCGTATACTCTCCATGACCCTAATAGGATTCCATACTTGTAGCTTTAAGTAATTATTGCGTAAATTCAGTTAAAGAGTTCCCACATCTACAATATTAACCTCCCTTGGCAGCCATCTTGAAAGGCTAATTTGACAGGCATTGACAGAGGAGATTTATATTTTGTTCTGATAATTCTAAATTTAGGACATTTGTATGTGACTACGACAGTCTCTATAACTTGATATCCTTATGGTTTTCCAACTTCATGATTAAGTTATATTTTGTAAATTGAGTTGCTTAATAACTGTTTTCTTTTGTTTAAAAAAAAACACATAAGAAAATTGACTTTCAAGATGGCCGCCAATTCAAAACAAGGGAGGTAAATAATTTTATTGAAGTTATGGGAACTATGTATAAACCATGTTGACTGGGAATCATGCGAATGAATTATAACCTGAAATATAAACGTTTTCTCCATTAAGAATAATTAACATAGGATGGGGAGGTGTTTGAAAAGTTTTCAAGTTACCGGGGAGAGATTATTAAAACGGGGGAGGGAGTTTGATAACGTTTTAATGTACCAGGGCCGGTACTTTAAAAATGTTTTAAAGTATCCGGGGGTAACCTGAAAAAGGGAGAGCTTGAAAACGTTACACCGGTATGTACA
Organism: Lutraria lutraria; assembly: GCA_964023205.1. Lineage (NCBI taxonomy): Eukaryota > Metazoa > Mollusca > Bivalvia > Venerida > Mactridae > Lutraria > Lutraria lutraria. The sequence goes on from OZ026843.1 coordinate 27,061,338, forward strand.
CGTAGACGGACACACACGTAGGCAAACTGGCCTCTAACATAAAACTACAACATTGTTACATTTAAGACCGTTGTACAGATTATGGCTTATAGTACTTATACTATACAAGACATAAACTATGAAGGAAAATAAACTTATTTCGACTGATATTTCACAAGCATTGTATTCTGATTCTTTATTTAGCATTATTTAGTGTTTCAACTTATTAGGCCTATATATAATTACATAATCATCAAGCGAACACTGCGCAGTTAAGCTCTTATTGACAAGTTTCTGAAATACGCCCAACCTATACAATGCAATAACTTAATTGAAAAATGGAATATCTTTACTTTGTCGAAAAACTAGAACGATAATGGATCACTGACAGCTGGTACCGTCCCGGTTAGTAAGATAATTATAGCGATCTTTATATTTTTCATCTCATTTTCTTCTTTTTACCATACCAAAATGTCATGTCCTGTTAGAAATTACAGAACTGAACGTACTCAATGACATGTAAACTGAAATTATATAGATTTTCACTGCAACATGTAACAGGAAAAAGTTTACCAAATTTTACCTGAGGCAGGTTTGGTAAATCTTGAAAGTAAACTTGCGGGATATTTCGTAAATATTTTACAGAAATAATGTAAAAAATACTTTGTTCAACTTTTGTTGTTGAATATACTTATGTTTGCTGCAGATGACTTTGAACATTTATTACAACGTAAATATTTTAATTGGCAAATATTTTCATTTTCTTACATCGTCAGACGCAAATTATCGCGCTATTACACAAACTACTAGTAATCTGGGCGAAACATCTTCAAAGTAAACTTATTATTGCTACGTCATGGTAAGTACTACGAGTATGTCGTCATTTTGAACTACATGTACATTGTATTCATTAATGTAAACTTCTAACCAAGACATGTGTTAATAACTTTACGTATATGTATAAAACATGATTAATGGGGTTTTAGTTGAATAACTTTAAGCTAATGTGAACTTATCATAAATCTTTCTTAAACTAGTTACGCTTGGAATCTTAAGACATGCATTGCTTAAATTTGAACATTATAGCTCGTAGGCTTTCGTTGGGTCATTAAATGTTTCCATCACTTAGTTTAGCAATTAGTTTAATGATACGTAAAATTACTACGCCCTTTCATTTTTATATCCACCCATCGCACTTACTGCGAAATCCAATCTTTATTGAAATCTACCATTAAGAATAATTACATCTGACATAGCTACCACCTTGTTATTAAGGTATCATCGAACCAAAGTCATCCATACTTCAGTTTGATAATGAAATCATTCTACTACTTAATCCAATAATTGCCCTGGTCTCAATTAAAGCCTTTATATCTAGAATACTGTATAAAAGCTGCTTAACTGATTTCCTCATATTTTCTATATAAACCCTTTTCTCGTTGACTCCATATCTTACATGGCTACTTCTATTTTGTAAATCAAACATTGTTACACTTTGTTGATTGATATTATCGAACAGTTTCTTTGGTCGATAAGAAAGACGAATACGTTACAAGGATGGCATAAATTAGTTAACTTCCATTTCATCTTACAACATACTTGCTAAAAGCATAGCTTTGTCTGTGTTTTGTAGTAAAGATATCTGAGTATTTTCATAATTTCAGTGTCCAAAATCACAACTACCGAGCCAAATACTGCGTTACGAAAATCACGGGAAAGGGGTGAGGCATGACGTATTGTTTTGATTGAGAAAATAGGAGAATTATTATGTAAATTTAATAACAAGCGACTGATTTCACCAATCGAAGGTGATAAAAATAATCGAATACTTCCAATATATCCGTGTGACTGTTGTTCGTATATTGTTGTGAAGCTCTTTTAGTGAGTCTGGCTGATTGTTCCGGACAAAGTATTGTCTATGGGTTTGGGAGAAAAGATGTTTGCCTAGTGTTTGTGTATTCTTTTGCCGTTATATGGGTCTATGTTTCTCTGTTGTTGTGTGTAGTGTTTATCTTGATGATATGTTATGGCTGTATAGTTTCTGTGATATGATGCTTTTATTTTGATGTGGTGTTTCCATTAAATATGTTTCTACTTGATAGTAATTGTAAACTAACTACACTGACAATACAAACATTGGAAGCATGACATTGTATGGATGAAGAAATCGATTGTTTCTGCTTATATTATTTTACTATAGATTTATAACGAAATAATTTCACCAAGATTATCTGGAAATATGCTTGCGTTATATTAAGAAGAACACAAAGCATTTGCTGACCACACGAATTCCTTGTCTTTTCCTAATACACTTTTGCTAAAAGCCTGTCTCATTACCATACTACCCATTCACCTATTCAAGGAGGCCGTGTCTGCCAAATTCGAACAAGATTGCAGACATTATTATTATTTTATTTTCTACTCTACTACCATAGAAACATATCTATAAAGAGATAAGCCTTTAATAATTATATTCAGTCTAACTGTATATAAAGTGTCAATACTATTGACAGTTTGTTTACAGTTTGACTCAATAGACAAAACGAGCTTCGTATTATACTAGTAATAACAAACTTCACCATCGACATGTTTAAATGGTTCCTGGTGTGACCTATTTCCCGTGCAAATATTCTTCATGCTATCAAACTATCCTCTCTTAAATAGTTTTACAGTATTTGGCAGGCCGTGTGCGAAATTTGATAAAAACAAACGTATAAGATTGAAGCACATTCCTGCATAATTAATAAAAAAATAAAATGTCGTCCGTCTATCCATCTGTCTAATTACTATCGTCAGATAATCTATGGTAGAAAAAACTTAGTCCTGATTTGAGTGTTGCGTAAAGACAATGTTTTGCCTCACTAATAATATAATATATGATTTGAACTACTAAATAATATGAATCACCCATTACATACCTTTCACAAACTCAGGATACGTGTCAAATTATGTAAACCTAATATGATAAATCTAATTAAAAAGTTAATTGTAAACGCAAACTTATTTTTATTGCTCGGTCATGATGTTTTTAGATAAAATCTTGAAAGCTTTTTACAGAAGAGTGTTGAAAAGAAAGCCATCAAATAGATGTTTTGATTTTAAAACTGTCATAATTCGTTATGCAACAGAAATCACCATCGAAATGGTTTTCAGGTTTTGTTATTTAATGTTTTTTTTAAAGATTTTAAACTGAACTCCTTCGTTAGGAAATTATTAATTAATCAGTTTGCTTTGTCAAGAATGAATACACACCCATACATTGTAACAGAAGTCCAGGTAACATATCTATCATATTAATTACATATTGAAAGAAGGTACTAGATGAAATAAAAAAACAACATTTAAAGTACTCAGTACATTCCGAACGAATTTTTTATAGATGGAAATATGTTATTCATCAAACACATAACGAATGGTATTCAGTCTATTATGAAACACTTTCAAACCTCACCTATACGATCTATTACCTTACAAAATCTTGTGTAAAGCGATAAATTCATGTAAAGCTGTGTATCGTGCACATATATATACTCAATACATTCGATTTCAAATTTCAATATGGCTAGAGAGGTTACATTTATAGTAAATATCAGCTCAGGGAAATTTTAAGGGTGTTGTTATAAAGAGGTTATTGCTCAACAAAGGGCCGCTCTGTAGTATCAAACAGTCTACTTTCCTGACGATATAGCGTCACCATGGCCCTCTTGTTGATTAATCAGTCATTTGTTTATACAATTTATTGCTTATCATACAAGTAGTTTTGAGTATTTGTACATGCATATATACAATTGCTGAATGAATCATTTAAAACCGGAATGTCTAGCTTCATTTTTACTACTGAAACAACCATTATCCACATATTTGCAGTTTCTTGTCAATTACACGAACAACTGTATCCAATGGAGTGTACGTGTTCAAAACCCCATGCTCCATGTTTAACTTCTTCTTGTATTTTAAACTGACGCAGTGAAAATAATATTCCGTGCCTTAACAAAAAAATCCAAGCAATAAGTGGGAAGTGGGGACCTTCTCAGGTTTGGAGATTCTAAAGGCAAACAAGTCGGCATGGACATAACCCCTCAACATGACCGGACATCGTCCCATAGTTGCAAAACATGGTGGCCAATACCAAGACTGACAAAAATGTATGTCCGCGTATCGCTAAATCAGGGGGGGGGGGGGGCGCATTTTTGTTTTGGCCTGTCTATCCAAACATTAACCTTGACTATAAAATAAAAAAAGCTTTAACATGCAATCAGCAAACTTCATCTCTTGGTTCATAACAAGCTCTACGGGACCTGTGCATTTTCAGGCAGCATGTTTGCACGTACGAATATAATTATCTCTTTTCGATAAGAAAATAATGTTCATTTTAAAAAAATGTTCCAGGAAATAAACAAAATTATATAATAACATCATATTGGTAATTAGCATTTATATATCAATTTACAGTTCTCGAGACAATCTATATTTTACTTGTTTAATAATTATGAACTAACATGCATGCTTGCCAAGATGAAACGCGCGAGTACCAAACAATATACTAAACTGTGTAGAAATTGCGTAAAATGCAATTGTCGTCAGGTACCGAAACAATGCATGAACAGAAAATTTACATTTGTCATAATTACCGAATGCTTTTTTTTGTTCTTATTATAGATTATTCAAAATTTCCGTGTATGTAAGCTATCGACATGTATTTTCTGTGGAAATAAGTCAGTTTTTGTTACAGCCTTATTGTTTACCAAAAGCAATTGACTTATAAACTTGTTTTCAATTCACTAATGAATTCGGATGACACCGACAGCCAACAGTTTAGAACTCGCAGACAGAGAAATATGAATACATTCTAACAAATTATGTCAGATTCGATAATAATACAAATGTGTTGTTATCAAGATGAGCACAATGTTCATGAACACCTGTGTCAAAGTGAAAGACTTTAGGTAACCTTTATGAACAGGTGGCGTTTATTCGGAGGGATGTTTGTTTTAAATAATCAAGAGCGGTCTCAGTTTACAAGTTTGACCGTACAGTGCAACCTTTCAAAAGCAACACCATTTGGGAGTAGCAAAATTATGTTGTTGGTGACAGATTGTTGCTGTAGAGAGGCTGAATTAGTAAGCAAATCGTGCAGTGGAAAAAATAATTCTGTTGTTTAAAGCAGATAGGTGCTTAAGATTGTCACTCTGGAGAAGTTGAACTTCTTATTTGGACTTCATTCAATGCAAAGGGGTTTGTCACAAAAAAAATCCATGTAACCCATATATATATAGAAGGGAAAGAACTTCGACAATTCGAATTTGCCAACGCGTGTTATAAACTTCCATGTTATTGCAATGCAGTACAAAATATTTAACTCATATATAGTGCAACGTATGGGCAACTCAACACGCTAACAGAAAATGTATACTTTTACTACTTTTAAAGATATTCTAAACTCGCTATTGAAGATTTTTCACTCGAAAAATGGTCAAATTTTACAATGGTCAAAATCTGCGACAAACCCCTTTGATTCAATGCATAACAATTTATTTTGGTATTGAAATGCTTCTGCATGATATCATTACTGTTCACACGCAAAGTTTGAGTGTATATTTATGTGTTACCTCTGCTATGTTTAACTTCATCATCAATTACGTAGCCATTGTATTTGGTCACATGGCAAAATGAAAATGTCTGTATCTCCTTTTCTCTTCCGAGAATATATTTGAATTACATTGCATTCAATATTTGAACAAATAAAAAAATGAAATCTGAGATTTCATGCCAACACCATGTGTATTACCTTTGTCAAAATATGATTCGTAAAGAAATGAACAAGTCTGGAAAACATTGTTGGTAAGTTTTATTTATTTGTGCTGTTTTTAGAGAAAAATGTCGAAGTGTGCATTAATTCAGCAAAACAAAAGTTGTAAGAATGTGAAGGTTTCAAATAACTACTTTTTGTACTATAAACTTCGTTATTATGAGCATCGATATCACGAGCACACGCCCTATCTCGATACATTGTTAATAACCCCTCTATTTTCAACAAACGCATAAAAACCTCGTTATTACGAGTACCTGGTTAACTTCGTTTGTTCTGATTAATCCTCGGTTAACGAAGTTTAACCGTCTATTCAATGCACGTATATATCGATAAGTCATGTGTCTAAAATTTGGCGAATTTCATTTAAAATATCAATAAAAAGTCAAAAACACTTAAAAGCCGTTTTGTTTGTTTCAAAAAATAAAGTGACATTGTGTTTTGAATATGTAAATGAAGCAAGAAGAAGAGTAACATTCTGCAACACACGTGAAGGATCTACCGTATAGGACCTAAAACAGAAAAAAACATAGCATGTTAAAATAGGTTCAACTATTCTAGAATTACACTCTATACAGTATTCGCAAACTTGTACACGAACAATTTCATATCGTGTGCATAAATTAAATGGCAGCGTTAAACAATGCTTCACATGTTACTACGTTGTGAATAAATGTGTATTTGTTATGCCGGCTATTGGCCTATTGGTAACAGAAATAAAAATAGCTATCCGTAAAACATTCACTGTATTGTTAAGTTAGATTTATTGACTTCAGAAATCAGATGGCTTCCATGAAACACACACTCCTTGAAATCTGATAATTTCATATCACGAAGAAGTGAATACTTTCAATAAGTGGCATTCATTAATATTGTACGAGATACAAACATGTTGGGCAGCATCTTCCTACAGGTTTAAGTGGATAATCACACTCAGGTTCCATACAAGACATTACTGCACAAAGCGCTTTCCCATCGTCACAGGAGCAATCTTCGCATGGATCATCGGTAGGTATATCTCGTAAATGAGGATATAGTTCACCATGTTCTGTACATGGGCCTAAGAAATGTATAATACGTATGTACGTTGTCACATGGGAAGCTTTGCCCTCTCGGGTTGCAAGATACATCTTGCCAGTTTTGTTTAAATAGTTTTATCTACGATTCAGACTCTTAGATAGTAATGTGAAACAATTTGGTTATTGCGTTGTTGCTGGCTGATTTTACTTATTACAAATTATCTCAGAGCCGCGGCAATGGTCAAGTAGTTAGGATGGTGGATTAGTATCCCGGCGATCCAGGTTCGATTCTCGATCGTTGAATGACATAGGTCTACTCGTCCATGCAAATTTGACAAACAAATCAAATTTCCCCCGCATATGGAGAAGTTAGTACAGGTTAGTTTGCCGTACAGGAAAACTTGTTACTAGGTGAATCGTCCACCGTATATAATTGAAAATAATGTTGGTGGAATATGTCATTGTCACAAACAAACAAACAAATAAATGACCTCAATAATATAAGACTGAAAACTGTTTTCAATAGATATATTTCAGAGTTGTAACTCACATCCTTCCTTTTTGCATTCTAATACACCATCGTTACAATAACACAGTTCGCAACCTTTGTCAGTAACTTGTATGTACGATTGACCATCTGAGCTTTTTCCGCATCGTTTTCCCTTCCTCTTCACTACAATAGATATTACAATATGTTGATGCCACTAATTATACTTGAAAGTCTTACTTTGATTGCATTTATCTAAGAATAACAAGTATAGTATAGACATTACGAGGCAACTTTACATGTTTTTAAAGACGAAGATACCCGACTGTTAAATGGGCATGCCAAGGAACTGACGCGCGCGTAGGTATTTGTATGTCGGTTTGAATAAAAGGCGGTCAGCCTTTTATTGACGACAACGATATTTCCGATTCACCTGAGAGTTTAATTGAGCATGTGCGCTGCTTTTCAAGTGAACATGACATGAGCAATAGTGACAATTTTAGTTTGTTGACATTTTTTCCGCGACGTTTTCGGTTTTGACAGATACCGACAGGGTTGAGTTATGAAAATGATGAATACTTTCTGAGGCCGAAACGGCAGGTTTGGTAAATCTTGAATTGTATTTTGAGAAAACTAGCGGGACATTTCGTTAATATTTTACAGGGCTTTCATTAATTGATTTAGGCATTAAAATGATACCTATTTGATTGCTATTCGAGACGCTTCAAGTTCCAGGGTATGCCCCTTTAAATATTACAAAAAATCAAACTTACGAATTTCAAAGCTAATTCATTAATACAGTTGATGTTAATATGATTTATTATAGCTCACGTGACTTATTTACTTTATGGTCTTATGTGACGTCAGAGGGTGACAATCCGTAATGTTACCCTGTGACATTACATTTCGGACCGCTTGTTATAACGAATATGCTCTCACGCGCTGACGCGATATTACTAGGTGCCGGGTTTTTGTCAATCTGTTCCGTATCTTAGGCGGTTTAGGCGATTTTCAAAATTCACTCGTAATTTGATATCCATTTTAGAAGAAGACAATTGAACAGAACTCAGTGAAAGTAACTACGCTTCGTTTCAATCTCTGAAGATGTATTAGTGTCTAGACTCAACCAGTGCGAAAAGAATCGTATGATTGTTAGCGTATTTCTTGCATTCTTGTCTTTCTTAATAAATCTGTTCGGTATAATGAAATACATATGATATCCCACAGAAGGTGATAGAACGTAGTGTTCACCCTTGACCAGGTAATGTCAACCTCGGCTAACGCCTCGGTCGACCAGAGGATGATAGAAAGTATAATGTTCACCCTCAACAATGCTAACGCCTCGGTTGACATAACTTTTCTCGGGGAATATTACGTTCTATCACCCTCTTTGGGATGTGCTATTTATATAATATTACTTTGATCTATATGACGTCAGATTGTCGTGTAATTTTGCAAGTGAATTTTACTAAGACAATTCGAACATTTCGTCCGACTTATTGTTGACACAATAATAAAATGCAATTATGAAGTTCAACTTTTAGGTCAGCAATGTTATTGTACACATGGAAGGTAACACGAACACGATTATGTAATATGCTATAAAGTCATCTATGAAACTTCATATGACTGTCCTCTGTGGTGTAGTTGGTAAAATACACGGTTAGTGAATCTTGAGGACTGCCATTCTTCTATTTTTAGCATTTTTATCAAATGTAAACTTAATAATTATAATAATTATTATATCGATAAGAAAATCATGATTTTTATAGTTGTTTATATAAATTGTTCCATGAAATTTACAAATCTAGTTCTTTTTTAGAGTAATTATCATTAAGTTTAGTGTTTTCGACATTTGAAATTACTTTTGTATTCGCGATTTCCTGCAATAAAATATATTAAAGAAATACAAAATGATAAATACAGAAATACAAAAAGATAATATTGAGCGTGTTCACATACATGTACATAAATAAATTATGAAACATATTGAATATAATAATTTAAAAAGAAAGTGCAATTGGTTCGGACCACTCACATCTGCTTCATTTTTTTAAATGTCCTCTGTGTACATGACACCTTATCCAAAACACCATGATTCTTGCTCACGTGAGTGAGTGACAACCGATTTAACATTATTTTGGCAGTAAATTAACAGTATCGTCCAATATTCGACCTTGATTATATGAAAATTGAAGGTTTTTTGTCAAGATGCATAAAAAATTTCTGACTAGATCTAGAAGGGCTACATTAATTTCAAAAAGTTTAAAACCACAGTGTTTTCATAACTTTAGTTTATTCTCGAAATGTTCACAAAGACTGTCTCGTGATTGTTGTTAAAGTTATCAGAATAAAGTGTTCCATAACATTTTATTCATCTGTTTAACGACCCAAGTAGCATTTGCTGAATTCAAACTCTCCCACTCGCTTTCACATGATATATTTTACCTTAAGACAAAATAGGAACACTTCAACCGCATACTTAAATTTAAAACAATCTGTTTACCTGCTTTCATACATGATTTTCCACATCCATTAACGCAGCATTTTTCATTTGGCTTATCACATTTACCATCTTCGCAAGCAAAATTGTTTTCATTTACGCACTCGCCATTACCTTAAATGCATTTAAAATCAATTGATTAATCGGTACTCCAAAACCAATTCAACATGGTCAAAACTGGCCTCAAATTCTGTTTAAAATATAAATTAAATGAACATTTTACAAAAATGTAGTACTCATTTACTCTAAAACATAAACAGAGAACACTTGTAGTTCCCATCGTATGAAATTATCATTGAAATGACGGAACCATATCATCTGACTGACATATAATTCTAACTGCTAAGCTCAAAGTTAATAGCAGCCTGGTTCCCGGTATTGACACAATAGTATTCTGGGTAGCAATAAGGGGAAGGTAATCCAGGCTACATTAATACAACGATTTTACTAATGTATTCCAAATTGAAAGAAATGTCACAAAATTAATATTCCCAGCTCATCAGGTAAATTAATACATCATTGGAAATAACATCTTTGAATTTAGAATGAGGTTAGAATATTTGGGTTTTCCGATTTAGTGTTTTTTACCGAAGAAAAGAAGAAAACTTATTTTGAATCGAACGTACAATAATCATTGCAAATCGGATTTGAAATTGTTCACCTGATAATATTTAGAACCTAATCGTAAACCACACACATATTTTGCCAAGTTAAAAAAAACTAACAATAAAAGAACTCGCAAATAAGTATAAGTAAACAATTAAGTGTATAACAAACTAATAATAACAACAGAAGATTCAGATCAATAACAATACACGGATGTTTTCATACTTCCCATTTCCTTCTTCTTACATACATAGCCACATCCGTCTTTACAGCAACCTTCGTTATTCATACAGCCGACGGTTTTGTTGGGGCCATCGCATTGTGGTTCATCGTACACCATAGGCGGGGGACAGACGTCATCATTGTCTGCAAAAATAAAGATAACCCTAGTAACTATGAAATTAAAACATATACCATTCAGGAAAACAGTGTCCTAGTTGCCTGAAAAAAGCACAACTAACAGAATTTTGAATAATGTAGAGTCTGTTAATTGTTTGAATGGTTAGGTAATAGTTTTTATGCTGAAATTAATGTCCATGGCATTGTGTCTTATGTGGTAATTAAAAGCAAAGATAGTTTACAGAGTTATATAAACAACTAAAATAAATGTTACATGAAGGGATGAATGCAAAAAAGCATTTTACGTTTTAACTTTTACTTTATACATTCCCTATATATATATACACGCAGGTCGATTCGACATTTAGGTGACAATTGCGAATTCGTCGCGCAATAAGCAAAAACGATTACAATAAATTTGTTTCAATACAAGTTTACGATAATTCATTTTAACTTGGGTTGAAACACACATTCTTATCATCTAGTCACAACAATTTCAAGCTTAAATACCATACGATATCTATAGACACTTACACAACGACCAAGTATCTAAGTATGACATAATACCCGATAAAAATGAAATAAAACATAAAATATATTGTATTGAGTACATTGCATACTCTTTGTTAGGTTTATCTTCTTACTGACTTTACAAAATAATGTTTTTGCATCCCATTAACCATGTTGTAATACATTGTACACGTAATAAACATTTTTATGGATAATATCAGTTATGCACCAGTAACCTGTGATCTTGAATTCCTGACAAGTGCCGACCTTATTCTCTGCATATTACTGCCGATTTCACCGACTGAATGATCAGCGATGGAGACCGGATGACCTAAGACACCATGTCTTCAACCAAATAGCCAGATAGCACATATGCCCCGCCCAGTATTCAGATTCTCGAGCATATTATGCTCATAAACTAAAATACCCAAATGCTCTACCTATAACGCTTAACGGAGTGTCTGATACATATAAATTATATAAAATAAAAAAATCAAATTAAGCTGTAAGAAAATACATAAGATTTAGAAATTGGGATATTCACCTTTTGGACAATAGTTGCAACAGTCGTTTGGATTTGCCTTTGTCGTACAATCCGGTGCCATAAAACAATGAACTTGTGAACAATCCGGTTTCGCGCATTCAACACTATACACTAGACCACACACAAAGGTTATTACCAACGATAAAGCCCTCATTTTCTGAAATGAGAAAACGACAGCGTGTTTATAATTATAACAAAATAATTAACAAAAAGGCAAATTTTCCAAACTGAAATAAAGGCACGCTTAAAATCAATGTACTCCGAATTATGATGCACAACTCATCGATTAGGTTTGGGGCGTATTTGTTTATTTAAATCATTTCTGTGACGTCATCCTTTTGTTCCAGCAGTCAAATATTTTTACGAATGGACATCTCTTATTGGGCAGCCGTCCGTTATTTTTGTAATATTGGAGGGTAGTCGACACATTGGACTGCAACTCAATATTTTACACTGAATAAGACGCATATGTAAGATTTTCGAATGCTTTAAAGCCCCATAAGCTTTTTGCTGTAGAAAAGTATATGCAAAAACATTTTAATTGCTGATATTATCCCAAGGTAATTACTATCGACGAAACAATCCCTTTTTCGTCTGAAAACACCTATTTCACTGTGATTTTTTGCTTTTATAAACGTGAAATATGTAGAGAGCGTGACGTCACTTTACCACGTGTGCATAGCATGGCTGCGGGAAAACACAGTTGTTCTATAAATAATTTAAATGCAATTTCAACCCAATGCGTATGAATGGCGGTTTTAATGGATGTGAACATGTTTGAATAACAAGCATAGATTCCCCGTGCTTGAAAGAGAGTTGATTTAAAGGTATCCATCGTGTAGGCTTTTAAACAGTGACATTCACACACTAGTCTGTCTACTTAGCTGGTCGTAACACCTTTTTATACAGACGAAAATACCTATACAAAATTACTAAACGGTGAAATATGCAAAAACATGAAAAATTTATTTCAAACGTATTTTAATTAATGATGTTAATCATAAAATTACTTATTGGTTTAGTTTAATTTGATACTGACTTCAATTACTGTTTCAGTCACATAGCCTCAAAATAGGAAGATTAGGTGTAACAAAGGGTAAAGATAGATTTGAGAATAGTTCCTATCAGATATAATCATGTCATATAAAGGAAACTTTTCACTTAGTACATTAACAATATTCTAAACTACCTTCGTTTTAAAATATATCACTATTTAATGTGTAATAAAGGAATCTCTCACAGAAGAAGTAAAAAAAAAAGTATTACGTTATTTGATTGTTTATGCTAAAGAAAATTATATGTTAAAGAAATATGTAAATACGTAAGTATGTCTTACCTCCAGTGTAGGAATAAAGTTTGCCAGAAGATTCTGTAAAATGCGGTATTCGCCGGGACACTCGAATTTATACTGTCTGGTTTGACCACGTGGCATTAAATGGCTTAAGTAGGTCATAATTCTAATCAAATGCCAGATGCTGCATCCAAAACACGGTACGTAATGAATTTCATTTCAACAAATATAAAGTCAATCAAGATGTGTAATGACTTTGTTGATAAAAAGTACAAATCTTTTATTCCTGTTAATCAGAAGTAAGAAATATATAAGATAACACCATGTGTCCAAAAATGGCCCTTATAATCATGTCAATTGGTTCAATTGTAAAAAGCATTGTATAAAATTGCAACATATTGCTATCTTCAGAAATAATGTAAAAAGTTCTATACATTTTTATTAGGGCTGTCCCGATACAGATCTCAGCCGATACGATACATTTTGCGACACGGTACTAGCGATATGCGATATCAACGATACGGTATAAAAGTATTTCAAAGTAATGTAAAACGTTGTAATATAAGTGTTTTAGGAAACTCTGCACACTTGTTTGGTGCTAAAAAGTCATAATAAACTGTTAAAAAGGTGTAAAACTAAATTAAACAACTTGGAGAAATATTAGCAAGTTTTAATCTCTGTCCCATAAATGACCTTATATAAAGAATAGAACCCAGCCATATAAAATTATATAAAGAATCAGGGATATGATTGTCAAATTTATTAACAATACATATACTAAATTAATAATGAACTTCTGAAACATTCAGCTTGGATGTTATGATGACGAGACATATACGTTCTAAGGCTACTAGTCCTATCACTATCCTTGACATCGCGTTGACACTTGTTATAGACAACTACGTGCTTCTTAAAAATTGTTTCATCAATCGTCCAACCAAAATGCTGCCACATTTTTAAGTCAATTTATAAGTCAATATCTACTTGACAAAATCTGAATATTCGCATCGAATCCGTTGTCTTGCTTTACATGACGCTGCTAATGCTTGTAAATTGTCGACGATGATAAGAGAGTAAATTCGCAAATCTAGTTCAGTAGTTCAACATTCTAAGAGTTCTTTTAAATACAAATCGAAAACCGCCATACGGCCGATACGCATATCGTTCAGCACTGTACCGGTGTAACGTTTTCAACCCCCCCATTTCAAGTTACCCCCGGTAACTTAAAAGCGTTTTCTGATTATCCCGGGAATTTGAAAACGTTTTTAAGTTACCGGGAGGGGTACAATTAAAACGTTTTGATATTATCCCCTCCATTTTCAAATGCCCTACCCGGTGATCTAAAAACGTTATCAGGTTACCCGGGGCGCTTTGAAAACGTTTTCAGATTACCCCAGGGGGTGCTTTAAAAAAACGTTTTCAGATTACCCCGGGTAATAATCTAAAAAAAATCATAATAAGAGAGAGCTTGCACACGAATAAGGAGATTACAAACACATAAATGCATGTACTACAGTTATTTAGCAACCATAAAGTGAGTTCGATCACCACCACAGACGGTTTGAATTTAGCATTTGCAAAATAAAGGAAGTTTTCAAGATTATTTAGGAGTGTAGCGATACTTTTTATTATTCATCAAAGTTGTTTGATCTTATTGCATAAATTAATACGGTCATACGTTAATTATGAATATTAATGTTAAGTGCTTTCCTTTTATGAGTGTGTTTGGGATATTCTGTGAACCTCTAGTTTTACCCGAAGGGGACTGAGTTTAACACATATGCTATGTCCAACTTTAGTGATAACAAATAATGTGGTCCTGATGACGTAATCATGACGTTCATTTCTTCATGAGCGTTATTGCGCAAATACCAATGCAATCTTGAATTATTTTTCCAAAAAATAGATAAAAAAAAATAAATAGTGTAGGTTTTTTGAACACACGTAAGTGTGTGATTGCAAAGGTCAGGTCTCTCATTTTTGTTCATTAATTGAATAACGATATATACTCTTCATGACCCATATATGATTCCATAGCTTCATGTAATTATTGCGTAAATTCAGTTAAGAAATACAGGAATATATATGTCAATAAACCATGTTGACTGTGAATCTTACGAATGAATTATAACCTGAAATATGAACGTTTTCTCCATTAAAAATTAACATAGGATGGGGAGGCGTTTGAAAACGTTTTCAAGTTACCGGGAAGGGATTATTAAAAAGGGGGAGGGAGTTTGTTTCCGGGGCCGGTACTTTGAAAACGCTTTTAAGTTACCGGGGGGGGGGGGGGGGGGGGTAACCTGAAGGGGGGGGGGGGGGTTGAACACGTTACACCGGTACCTACCGGTACATAGTAATATCGGGACAGCCCTAATTTTTATTAAAATATATTGATATGGTATTGTAACGTGCAAGGGTATACTCAATCAATACAACCGTGGGACAATATATAATTTTCCTCAGGCTACTTAGCCAAACTGATTCGTAAAAACAACTAAAGGTTGAGCAAGATGCAAAATGAACAATTTATAACAATCACTATAAACAATGGTTTCTTAAACCGATATATCATAAAATCTTGCTTCAACTTCAACTCAGAACTTATCAGCCATACAGACGATGACACGAAATTATGTATCCGTAACAAATCAACCTTTGTTACTATCTCTGTGCTACGCTAATATAATACCACAGAACAATGCTGGGTAGCTCTTTCTCGTGGTTTCACAAAGCACAACAAACTAAGTTTGAGGTGCAGTGCTCCGCGCACGAGAGACTCAACCACCCAATAAGCACGAGTTTCTGCTACTTTCCTATACCACAAACTATGCTTGTGGCCATAGTATTCGTAAGCAGAAGGTCAAGATACTTATTACTGTTCTGCGATAAATATATATAATACACAGTTACAACGGAGGTCTTTACCTTTCGAAAGCCAAACCAGATCTAATCTTAAAAGCGCTACAACACTTGCTTTTATAACCCCGTTAACGGAAGAGTCCAAAACAACTCCGGTATTTCAGGTAAATAGAAAATCCCTAATTTCGGTCCCAGATTTCAACAGTCATTCCACAAATGATGTCTTACGAACAAAATTAACGTCTGATAAGAAAAGAAACATTAAACAGTGCAAATCAATGTATTATAACTAAAAATACTAAAATAACAGAGTCAGTCAACCTGACTTACCCATGTTTAAAAATACAATTGACAAGTCCAATCTAAAAGCGTTTTACACGTAAATTCTAATGAAAACAAACGTGTCAACTATGTTTGACGATTGCAATTGCTAGAAAACAAATTAATAGGTACTTACAGGATAAAATAAATCACTAATAACCCTTGATTAAATGAATATATCCACAATAACAGTTGCGATGGCCACTTCCGGTTTTAAGACTTAGGTCAGACTGTACTAAAAGATTTAGGCTAAACTGATTTAAATTATCACGCAACTAGTACTGGTCCCAACGCTACAGTATCACATAGCTAGATAACGAATATTGCCACAAGAACTAAGTAAACCATATAAAACAGCATATGTGAATGTATATAAATTTTAACAGATAAGTCAGAAAGTTTTCTGCATGTTGCAACTGGCTCTCCCACTGACAATGTGCATCATTAACTTATATTTCTAAGTATATCAATAAAACCTCATTTTAAACTTTCGCTCATAGGCATACTGAGCTTTTATTAAGTGTGATCGAATGATCACTTTAGTATCAAACGAACGAGTTTGGTCGAGTTATTACCGGTGTAAGGTTTCAAGCTCCCTACTTTTCAGATTTGCCCCCCCCCCGGTCACTTAGAAACGTTTTCAAAGTACCATCCCCGGTAACATTAAAACGTTTTCAATCTACCTCCCCCGTTTTAATAATCCTTCCCCGATAAATTGAAATGTTTTCAAACGCCCCCTCCCCTAGGTTCATTCTTCGTGGCGAAAACGTTTTATATTGAAGGTCAACTTTCGTACTTAATGATTCACAATCAACAAAATTAACTGACATATATATTCCTGTATTTCTAAACTGAATTTACGCAATAATTACATCCTATTAGGGTCATAGAAAGTATGCACCTTTATTAGTGCAGGACCTGACCTTGTCAATTCCACATTTACTTGTGTTCAGAAAATCTACAATAGTTAATTGTTTTTATCTATCTTGGGGGATAATAAATTTAAGATTGCATTGGCCTTTGCGCAATAGCGCTCAAAGGATACTGTAATGAAGAAAGGAACTTGTCAGTATATGACGTCATTTGATTTCGTCATCCCTTTTGTCATTAAGAAAAATCCAATCCGTCTATGATTGGGATCGAACTCACTTTATGGTTGCTTAATGAATGTAGTACATGCATTTATGTGTTTGTAATCTCCTTATTCGATTCGTGTGCAAGCTCTCCCTTATTATGTATTGCCAAATTATTACCCGGTGGAAATCTGAAAACGGTTTCACAGCGCCCCCGGGGTAACCTGAAAACGTATTTAGATTGTCGGGTTTGGCATTTGAAAAGAGCGGTAAGAAAAAAAATCTGTACCCCTCCAGGTAACTTAAAAGTGATTTCAAATTCCCGGGGGTAATCTGAAAACGTTTTTAGGTACCGGTATGTGATCTGAAACGGGGGAGCTTGAAAACGTTACATCGGTACTTCTCAGGTTATCAACAATCGAAATATGTTGGCTGTCTGTGTCCAGGTAGTGGACTTTAGAATATGTATCGTTGTTGAAGATGTTGGTCCTACCATTAAGGTGATAATGTTTTCACTGATTTGCCCCTATATTTCATTGTGATTAATTCATCGTAATGCTCAAACGAGAATTTTCGAAAATATTTGATAAAACTTTACACTCAATCCGACTGAGCCTGGGCTCTAGTTTTTCGTTTGTTTAATCGCTAGTTTGTATTCATATTCTGTTATTGTTATGGGGCACTCACATGACAAGTTTTTTTCTGTTTCATCAACGATTTATATTTGTTTTTGCAAGAAATCGTCCGTTATATTCACATTAATTTCTTTTTACTGTATAGTTTGGTATAGTAGTCAACTACTGCATTAAGTATAATTATCTGTTGGTTATCCCTTGACTATTGACTACTAATCTGTGTATATATTGTGTCTGTGATCTGCTTTTCTAAATTTGCAAAATATTGGTTTTTCTTCATTTGTTCTACATGGATAGCTTTTAATCAAAGTATTTGTTCCTTTACATTGTTATCGTTGATATGGTTGATATTTTTTCTGTTATAATAGCAGTAATGTTTTCAACGTCAGCGTTTGGCTTAGCAAGCTTGTTTCCAAACTTCTAATTTCTCCTGATAATTAAATGTCTTCCTCTTTTTCTGTTTTGTTTTTATATGCGGCATATTTGTTGGTTTCGTTTCTTATATATTATTACCCTTTATGACTTCCCATAGTGTATCAGGGGCGCAATTTGTGTTAATGTCTGCAGTTGTTGTATTGTATTTTGTATAAGTGTTTAAAAGTTGTTGTAAAAAACTAACGAATTGTTTATCTTGAAATACTCTGTTCCTTTTTGTGACGTTATAATTTGTATTTCCACTTATACAAGCGAGTGATTTGTTCTGTATGATGTTTGGATAGATGTTTTTGACGGTTGAAGCCAAGCTTTTAGATATTAAAAAGTAGTCCAACCTACAATTTATCTTGAGCGCCAAGTAAATCGTGATTTCTGTGTGTGTTTGTTTCGCCAGATATTTATTTTTTCTACATTTTGGATGTTTTATTTTTGTTTCCGTTTTTTGTGTATTATTATATTAAAGGCATCACCAATGATACAATCTATGTAGTTATTTTTAAGTAAGAATTACTTTAATTTATCAAATACAGCTTTGTCGTGATTATTTGGGCAATATATACATTCGTCAGTGTGACCTTCTTATCATTTTTATATCAACTGCTATGAGTCTCCCAAATGCAATCTCCGCGTTGTTATTTATATCATAATTAAGAAAAGATAATATATATTTGATCATAAGGTTTATACATGGTAAATACAACAACATGTAGTGAAACATAACATATCACAAACATGAGCATATCGATATGACATGCACACCCAAACTGGGATAACACACACAGGGTAACCCTCACTTCCACTGCACAACATGGTCCCTAAGTGCTGGTGGTATGACATAGAGACGCAATGATAATATTGTTATTAACACTTATTGGTAATTATCACAGAACATATCGCAAAGAATACTATCACAAGGTATTGTATCACATATTGACTTAGTATTATGTTAATATTATCACATACAATCAACAGTAGAATAATGTAGATTCAACCCTATTGCAAGATCATGCACAAAATAACACAATATATCATAGATAAGCTAAGCATTTGTGTGTTGATTAATAATATCACAAATTTAAAGATAATCTCAGTCTCTGCTTAACAGTTAAACATATTATTATACGAGCATGCATTATAACAAAAAATCTTCTAGTTTGAATCATGCCGAAATGTATTATGGCTACGTAAAGCAATAATATAATTAAGTATATTATCCACACTGTGTCAACGACATGAACAATAACATTTTAGTATGCTGAGTAAGGTAATCCCCTTTTCTGTAAAGAAACGTTAACCTGACATTGGCCTTTTGGAGAATGCTACGAGCCCTGACCGCAAATGATAAGTTTTGCAAAACAAAACATGTAAAACAAAACATGTAAACATATGAAGACAATTTTACCAAAAAGTACATCCGTAACTTTTTCACACAATACAGTTCAATACCTCTACTTTATTGAATGAACAATAACTAAGGAAAAAAGAGAGTCCCAAGACCTCTTTTTAGCGCCACAACGTGGTCTTGGGACTCTCCTTTTTCCTTAGTATAATTGTAATGAGCACTTGGGCAAGCTTACTCTTGGTAAATCATCATACATTACATAAATTCACATATCAACATAATCTCCCACATTTGTACATACAATAATGTCATATAACACATAATTATCAACAGTATGCATATAATATATAGCACAGAAACACGTCGCTTTCCCGAACTTTCTAAAATAAAATTTATACTGGTAAGCTCAAATGCCCAAAGCTGAATGACCACAAAACGTACAATCCCTGCGCACGACAACTCGTGCGTCATGGTTACCCGACATAACAACTCCTGATTGGTGCAATCGCAAGATCTTAACCAATCACAGAAAAGCATTTCCCGTCTAATGCGCTTCGCTTAACCGACGGGAAATATATTTCCTGTCACCATCACAGATCTAAACTACATAAAACAACAAGACTCTGTATAACTTAATATATAGTATAATTGTAATGAGCACTTTGGCAAGCTGAATCTGAAAGAACGGGAAAACTATTGAGTTTGTGCCATATAATTGGATCATAAAACATGAAAATCGTTTCATATACCTGTATAATATAAGCAGAAACATTCAAAACTCACTTTATATACCTAGATTCTGAGATACACTTAAAATTTCGGATAAACAGTCTTTAACATATCCTTTTTTGGTTAGTTTCACTACGCCACCTGCCGTGTCTCTTAAACAGTCTATCTTTTATACCGTTGTTGGCCGCTGCAGTAGCGCCACCTGAAAGTAGTGAATGCAAATCATATTTAGAAATGTCAGAAACATGATATTTGAGAGCTTCAATAAAATTTTCTCTTATTGTAGTATAAGAAATAGGTTTGTTCATATTTCTTAATTTGTAAACAGATCTACATTTTGAAAGTCCACAAAACAAATACACGTCTGAATCCGATTCAACATCCCCCCACTTAAAATGTTCTAAATTAACCACAGGACACAAAACGGTACAAGTACGTGCCATGGTAACCCACTGACCATCTCTGTAAATATCAGTATTACTAGACTCAATGAAAATATTCATATATGTTGTATTAAACACAATATCACAACGTCTAATTTTCAATAGTTCTTCACATCTCAGAAATCCTGAATAAGCAAGTAAACATGCACATATGATTGTCTGAGTTTTCAAATTATTTTCACAATATGTAGCATTGAACATTTTATACAACATTTCAGGTGTCACTGGTTCCTTTTTGTTAACACTCTTAGAAAGTCTACGTTTAGCAGCCTATAAAATGTTTTTAACTAACGTAAAATCTGTTGGAAATTCCTTTCCATATAAATCATGTACCCATTTAATGCTATAATATGAATCCATCACTGGACTGAACGAACTGGTCGATTGCACTTGTCAATAGAACACAAATATATACTAAAATGAACAGGCTTGGCCGGAAAGATATCCTTATCACCCAGGGAATTACCTAAAGCCAACTTTTTCCACCGAATGAAACCTCTGTGATAACTTTGTGTGGTTCTGTCTGCACGTGCGTTCTTCAGTAATTCCGGGATCAAAGGAATCTTGTCCGCCAGCACTTCCGGTAACTCCTCTATTTCGTTCGCATAACACTGAAAAAAAAACAGATTTGTAAAACAAAATCAATAAGCATCGTGTTACAAAATTGACATATGTATAACTCTATAGAATCATAAACGAAACTTGACGACCCTCGTAAATATATTCTATAATGGCAAGCATGCCACTCCGTACCCATAATCAAAGTTGGGCAACCAAACAAATTGTTCAAAATACATATGTTATATATATTCATACATATTCTCAATGCTTGTCAGCATAGACATAATAGTCTAGCAAATTATAATGGCCGCCACGCCAATTCGTAAGTTATCTTAATTCACATACTTAGATTAAGTATTATAAAAATGTATATACTTCAACAAAAACATTCAAATAATCTCAAGTCTAGTGAGTCTAGTATTAGACATTTGCGATTTAAGACGGTGACGGAGACGAACTTCGGATTAAATTAAAGGGGTCGTCTCACATTTATAATGAAAATGAATTACATTGGTGTATATGCATGTTATTTTGATATCAAGTCATATATACAGAATTGTAAACCGATTTGTTTTTTTCGGCACAAAAGACCCGGCAAATATTAAACTTCCAGTCGATGTCTCCATATTGTTCCTACTGATTTATAACACTTGAGCTCAACACAAACACGATACTGTCGAATATATCTCTTTAATTTTCGATACTTTCCAGGGGCGTAGCTTGACCAATAATGGTGCGTACGCAAACTTTCTGAATGCTCGTGGGGGTTAATATGTACCTCGGCCCAAGTGCGTTTTAGATATTTCGCTTGAAAATATATGCATCTTTCAAGTTCGTAAACAAATATCCACGCCTTTTGCATCAACAAACTGCAATTATTATACCTTCCGACTGAGGTTAGTTTTTTAACACTGGCAAATAATTCGCATGTACATACAATTCATTAGACCAATAAATCTAACTGCAAATCTAACTGCATATGTCTATTATATCCACATAGAACTACATGAACCTTCAATAATTTTACGATTTATTTCAATAAATACGACTCGTATTTTCCAAAAGTAATCAATATTTTATGTGATTGTTTCAGTAGGAGCAAAGACGCATAACGAACTTATTTAGTTCCTAATCAAATATCAGTGTAATTTTACAATTCCGTTTTCGGCTGATTACATCTAGAACATGTTCAGAATCCAGCTGTTTTTCAGTGTAAAGATTTAAAAGTCCTTAGCTTGACAATCTACTTGTTGTCATAGTGTTTCTGGTGTAGCATATCAATAAACCATCGCTCAGCTGTAGCTGTAGGTACTAGCGAATACACAAATCTCGGTTAGCTTGACAATCTACTTGTTGTCATAGTGTTTCTGGTGTAGCATATCAATAAACCATCGCTCAGCTGTAGCTGTAGGTACTAGCGAATACACAAATCTCGGTTTGTAGCCCTCAATTTTCAAGACGGAGTTAGTCATGGATACGAAGTTGCTCTATTAAATGTTTGTGTCCAAGTAGGAAAAGTTATTTCAGTTCCATTGTGGCGCATTAAACCAAACCACTGAGCATCATTCAGATGTCCTATAATATATATGATGCGTATATTTAGGTACGTTGCTATCATTATCAGGGTAAATTACACTACAACTCCAAATAGTCTAGATTCGTGATCATTTGAATTATTGATTTACTTGTATTTTGTTTATTAACAAATTTTGATTTTGACAATATGACAAATACAGACGTAAGTAGTTTTGTTCATGAATGTGTATTTCTGTTAACGATTACATTCACACAGAATCAGCTTGGAGTTTTTGAGTATATGCCAATTTAGGAGTCACTTGAAAATGCAGTCGCCCGATGCCAGTGACGGGAAAGAGCCACGTAAACACCAGGTACCTGGTAGACGCTGGCGACAGCAGAAACGCCCTCTGGCATAATTAATTCGTGACAACCAAGAGTCGTATAACAGATTCATTACAAAAAAGTACCGAAATTGAGGTACTCCAGGTAGAAGATTTTAATTTTTCATCATTGTTCCACATACCATGTGCTGCCCCATTGACTGATTCTACCTCATATCCTGCAAAGCCTGTACCACTAGCATCGCTATACACAAACTTAGTGAAAATATCACCAACGTTAACCTTTTTGATTTTCAAAATTTGTAAGTTTTCCTCCCAGAATTTCAACTGAGCTTTACTTTCTGTGGATAACCGAATGCGGGTATTCCTCGAAATAGCCTCAACTATATCTATACTTAAATATCTCGTCATAATTTGAGACACGTGTCCTAGTACTAAAGACATTGATATGATCTGAACTACAAAACTGGCAACCTTTTTAACATAAACTCGCCTGTGCCTATTTAAAGAATTTTCAATTTTTAAAAATGTATTAATAGTTTTCTGAATTCTCCTCTCTGGAGTATACACACAATACATGGAAGAGTCAATGATAGTCCCCAAAAACTCAATTTTCTCCACTGGAACCCACAAAGATTTTTTTGTACAAAACCAGAATTTAGTAAGTCATCTTTGACAGAAGCTGCGACCTCTGTGCACCCTGGCAAATCTTTATCACACCCATAACCATCATCCAAAAACATAACTATCCTCTTACCTTCTTCCCTCCATTTAGCAATTAAAGGTCTTGTTAATTTTGAAAACATTTAAGGGGCTGTACTTGTCCCAAAAGGTAATACCAAACATTTATAGTATGTAACCGTGCCTTGATCATCTATCCGTGAAAACCCTAAATTATCAGTATGAGAAGGAACTATAGAGACAAAATGATCTGAAGAATGAATATCAAACTTAAACATGTAACACTTAGGTCGAACATAATTTATTACGATTCTAATATCCTCATATTTAACCGATTGTTTCCATAAATGCTTGTTTACATGCCGTAAATCAAGTATCAAGCGTTTCTTTCCGCATGGCTGGACAGCAACTGTCAATGGATTTACAACTATAGGAATACTATCACATTTTACTATCGAACCCCTCAATAATAAATCAGTGATGGCTTCAACTACAAAACTGCTTTCTCGTAAGGCTGAATTATTATTCCTTAAAATACAAGCAAACGGTAAAGAGAAAAACGGGATTTTATATCCATTTTTGATAACATCTAATATAAAATCAGTAGCTCCAATATTTTGCCAAAACTCAAAACTCTGTTTTAACCGGTCTTTAACAATAATCGATTTTTGACCTTGTTCATACTCAAAGTAGTCGGGAGTAAAATCATTACCGTGAACATCAAAACATCTACAATCATGTGTAAAGTTTAAATACTCATCTCTCAATGTGAACTGTTCATTTCCTATTGAGGGTTGTCTGGCTTGGCTCAATTTTGGTGTTAACGGTGCCCTCCGTCTGAGGTATCGGCTATGCGAATAATTTTGTTGCGTTTATGAATCTTATCACCACTTTCTTTCAAAATGTCTAAAGCGTAATCAGTCTTTTTATTTTTAATAGCTCACATTACTTGACTAACAGACTCAGCCAATTCAGAATTAAAGTTAAACTGAATCTTGTTACCTTCCTTTTTCCATTTAAGTTCTTTGTCCTTCAACTTTTTCACTTCTGAACAAACAGAAACACTATTCCCTTTCACTTCCTCTCTCATCAAATTCAACTCTTCCAACACTGAATCAAGAGCCTGTTTTATTTCTCCATTTGGCGTAATCTCAGGTTCTGGCGTGGTCTTAAACTCGCCCTCCAACATGGCTAACAAGTAAAGGAAAATTTATACTGGTAAGCTCAAATGCCCAAAGCTGAATGACACAAAACGTACAATCTCTGCGCACGACAACTCGTGCGTCATGGTTACCCGACAAAACAACTCCTGAATGGTGCAATCGCAAGATCTTAACCAATCACAGGAAAGCATTTCCCGTCTAATGCGCTTCGCTTAACCGACGGGAAATAAATTTTACGACAGTGTGTCTTTTTGTAAAATTTGACCATTTTCCGAGTATAAAATATTCAATAGCGTGTTTCAAATATCTTTAAAGGTAGTAAAAGTATACATTTTCTGTTAGCGTGTTGGGTTGCCCACACGTTGTAATATATATGAGTTAAATATTTTGTACTGCATTGCAATAACTTGGAAGTTTTTAACACGCATTGGAATATTCAAATCGTCGAAGTTCTTTCCCTTTATATATACATGTATAAATATGGGTTACACGGAATAAATGATTTTTTTTCGTGACAAAAAACCTTTGCATCAAATAGATGTTTTGATTTTAAAACTGTCATAATTCGTTATGCAACAGAAATCACCATCGAAATGGTTTTCAGGTTTTGTTATTTAATGTTTTAAGGCCCCTGCCATGAAATGGCGGATGGCATATACTGTTTACCCTGTCCGTTGGTGTGTGCATGAGTGTGTTTGTTTGTGTGTGTGTTACGGATTTTCATGTCCGGCTCATAACTTTGTCATGCATGATTGGATTTTGTAATAACTATTCAGCATAACAAGATGATGTGTCATGCGCAATAACTGTGTCGCTTGCTCAAAGGTCAAGGTCACAGTGGTCATTTAAAGCATTATATGTATATGTTCGTGTCCGGCTTATAACTCTGTCATGCATGATTGGATTTTAAATTAAATTGGCACAAATGTTTATCATATCAAGACGATGTTTCAAGTGCTTAAAGGTCAAGGTCACAGTTGACAATTAAAGCATTGTGTGTTTATGTTTGTATCCGGCTTATAACTTTGTCATGCATTATTAGATTTTGAAATAAACTGGCACAAATCTTCATCATATCTAGAAGAGGTGTCCTGCGCATCAACTGCATCACTTGCTCAAAGGTCAAGGTCACAGTTGATGTTATAGGTTGTCATGCATGATGGGATTTTGAAATAAATTAGCACAAATGTTCATCATATTAAGACGACATGTCATGCCCAAAAACTGTGTCGCTTTCTCAAAGGTCAAGGTGACAGTTGACACTTATATATTTACATTGAAAGAGTGAATGTACATGTAGTTGTGTGTTTACCACCCTTAGGTGATCTTTACCTCCCACTATAGGCAGCATTCCCAAGCAACCTGCTCTATGTTGTATTCACATATTTGCCACACAACACTCCTTTCTGTGTCCAGTGTGAAATGGCGGGGGCATCCGTGTCCTACGGACACATTTCTAGTGTTTTAAGATTTTAAACTAAACTCCTTCGATAGGAAATTATTAATTAATCAGTTTGCTTCATTAAGAATGAATACACACCCATATATTGTAACAGAAATCCAGGCAACATATCAATCATATTAATTAGATATTGAAAGAAGGTACTAGATGAAATAAAAAAAAACATTTAAATTACTCAGTACATTCCGAACGAACGTTTTATAAATGGAAATATGTTATTCATCAAACACGTAACGAATGGTATTTAGTCTATTATGAAAGACTTTCAAACCTCACCTATACGACCTATTAGCTTACACAATCTTGTGTAAAGCGATAAATTCATGTAAAGATGTGTATCGTGCACATATATATACTCAATACATTCGATTTCAAATTTCAATATGGCTAGAGAGGTTACATTTATAGTAAATATCAGCTCAGGGAAATTTTGAGGTTGTTGTTATAGAGAGGTTATTGCTCAACAGAGGGCCGCTCTGTAGTATCAAACAGTCTACTTTACTGACGATATAGCGTCACCATGGTTTTCTTGTTGATTAATCAGTCATTTGTTTATACAATTTATTGGTTATCATACAAGTAGTTATGAGAATTTGTACATGCATATATACAATTGCTGAATAAATCATTTAAAACCGGAATGTCTAGCTTCATTTTTACTACTGAAACAACCATTATCCACAAATTTGCAGTTTCTTGTCAATTACACGAACAACTGTATCCAATTTTGTATTAATTAACTGTATTAATTTTTTTCAATTAATTTTGCGTCTGAAAACCCCCATATTTCTGCACTGTAATTTAAAATTGGTGTAACTATCAAAGAGATCGAGTCTGTGGCTAATGGAAAGTTCAGTAAATTTTGACAAGTAACATTTCATTTTACAAATTGCCTTCATTGCTTGGCCGCTTAAAAGTTTCGAAAGGTTTTGTAAATGACCCGTTCGTAGTAAAAACAATAACAAGATATGTAAACTTTACAACTATTTCGAGCGTTTTTCCACAATATGTAAAATTATAGTTTTGATTAGACGAATAACCTTTCTTAAATATCATTACCTTAGTTTTTTGTACATTTACTATTAATTTCCATCTATTACGATAACTGTTAAGAGTATTTAAACAATTCTGAAGTTCTTCACTAGATTCAGCAAATATGATAATTTCATCAGCGTAGAGATCTAAGAATATTTTTAACATCCCAATAGCAATACCCTCAAAACCATTTAAAATCATATATTCCTCTAGGTCGTTTACATACATCGAAAAAATAAAAGGTGACAAGCAATCTCCTTGTCTAACACCAAGAAAACATTCGAAAGTATCGCTTATATTGTTTTTGTGTTTTACTTTGGATTTGACATGAATATATAATGATTTAATGATATTAAGCATTTTACCCCTGACCCCGTATTGAATGAGTTTATAAAAAAATATTTTCCCTGACAAGGTAATCAAATGCTTTCGTAAAATCAACAAAACACATAACTTTTTACTTTCATTCAATTTATGAGTAATAAGACCATGTAAAATAAAAAGATTACCTGTAGTACCCATATTTTTCCTAAAACCCGACTGTGCTTCTACGTATACAAAGTAATCTTCGGCCCATTTATCCAAACGATTATTTAAATATATATGGCATAACCTATGCATTTAACAATAATTTACTATTTTATGAAAGAAATCAAACACAAATTAAGCCTCCAATACTCCAATTTCTTGCATAATTATGACATTCTCCATCAAACGTAAAAACAAAGCAAAAGCAAACTGCGTTTGCAATGCAATTCTTAATTTTGTGTCAAAGTGTTCTCAGCAACTACAAATAGAAGAAAATATCATAATATGTCAAAGTAAAGGGAAATGTACATATTATGTCACTGCTGGCTATGTGTTATCCCTAAATTATAATGATTCCCATGAAAAATAAGAAATTCTACCGGATAGGGTGTGTTTTCTAGTGTAAATCAACAACCTGCGTTTCCTTTTGTGATCACGTGACAAAGGTTGTTCATCCCCTGTGCTAAAAGTGTGCAATTCTATGTCGTTAGGGAGCGAGTCCAAATCGTAAGTGTGCGAATCTCAATATCATAAGTGGGACAGTCCATACGGTTAGTGTGCGAATCTATTTGATAAGTGGGAGAGTCCGACACGTTGGTGTGCAAATCTATATCATTAATGGGGCGGTCCATATCCTTTGTGTGCGAATCTATAACATTAGTGGGAAAGTTCAAATCGTCATTGGGTGAATCAATATCATTACTGAGTGAGTGCACAACGTTAGTGTGCGAATCCATATCATTAGTGGGAGAGTCCATGTCGTTAATGTGAAAGTTCATATCGTTAATGCTAGCTCAGTGGTTAGAGCGTTTGTATGATGATCGAGAGGTTGTGAGTTCGAACCCCGGAGGATATTACATCCTATGTTAAACTGTCCTCCACCTCTAAATTATGTGGGGTAGCTTGACAGAAGCTTACGGATAGAATGTGATTAGTACTGATAAAGGCCTAAATGAAGTCCAGGAAAGCTGGTTAGGATAATTGCCCGCCATGACCTCACCGGAATAATGAAACAAACAAAACAGACAAACATTATGTCGTTAGTGTGCAAGTCCATCACGCCTCGTTCTATTAACACACACACATGTACATACCAGCGACGGCGATATACAATAAATGCCAAGATAAAAAATAAAATACCCTATTCAAACGAGCAAATATAAAAACTTAGTGGGGATAAGCTAAACATTATCATGAACGGATGAACAATTATTTATGAAACATATACGAGTGTGTGGGGGTGTAGCGGGAACGATAACTCTGCATTATAGAGGTTGATAAAGGAGTGCGACATTTAGCGTCAGTGCTATTTGTTGCGACATTAAGCGTTACAGATGCGACATATAGCGTAAGGAGGTTTTGCGACATCTAGCGTTGGTTTCGACCTTTACCGTCAGCCTTGCGACATAAAACGTCAAATGTGACATTTAGCGTCGATGCGACATTTAACGTTGCTACACTGTGTAGACATTGCGTAAAATGCACCGAAACAATGCATGAACAGAAAATTTACATTTGTCATAATTACCGAATGCTTTTTTTTTGTTCTTATTATAGAATATTTAAAATTCCCGTGTATGTAAGCTATCGACATGTATTTTCTGTGGAAATAAGTCAGTTTTTGTTACAGCCTTATTGTTTACCAAAAGCAAATGACTTATAAACTTGTTTTCAATTCACTAAGGAATTCGGATGACACCGACAGCCGACAGTTTAGAACCCGCAGACAGGGACATATGAATACATTCTAACAAATTATGTCAGATTCGATAATAATACAAATGTATTGTTATCAAGATGAGCACAATGTTTATGAACACTTGTGTCAAAGTGAAATACTTTATGTGACCTTTATGGACAGGTAGCGTTTATTCGGAGGGATTATTGTTTTAAATAATCAAGAACGGTCTCAGTTTACAGGTTTGGCCGTACAGTGCAACCTTTCAAAAGCAACACCATTTGGGAGTAGCAAAATCATGTTGTTATTGACAGATTGTTGCTGTAGAGAGGCTGAATTAGTAATTAAATCGTGCAGTGGAAAAAATCATTCTGTTGTTGAAAGGAGATAGGTGCTTAAGATTGTCACTCTAGAGAAGTTGAACTTCTTATTTGGACTTCATTAAATGCATAACAATTAATTTTGGTATTGAAATGCTTCTGCATGATATCATTACTGTTCACACTCAAAGTTTGAGTGTATATTTATGTGTTACCTCTGCTATGTTTCTGGTCACATGGCAAAATGAAAATGTCTGTATCTCCTTTTCTCTTCCGAGAATATATTTGAATAACATTGCATTCAATATTTGAACAAATAAAAAAAAATTAAATCTTAGATTTCATGCCAACACCATGTGTATTACCTTTGTCAAAATATGATTCGTAAAGAAATGATCAAGTCTGGAAAACATTGTTGGTAAGTTTTATTTATTTGTGCTGTTTATAGAGAAAGATGTCGAAGTGTGCATTAATTCAGCAAAACAAAAGTTGTAAGAAAGTGAAGGTTTCAAATAACTACTTTTTGTACTTAAACTTAGTATCACGAGCATCGATATCACGAGCACACGCCCTATCTCGATACATTGTTAATAACCCGTCTTTTTCGACAAACGCATAAAAACCTCGTTATTCAATGCACGTACATATCGATAAGTCATGTGTCTAAAATTTGGCGAATTTCATTTGAAATATCAATAAAAAGTCAAAAACACTTTTAAAAAAGCCGTTTTGTTTGTTTTAAAATAAAGTGACATTGTGTTTTGAATATGTAAATGAAGCAAGAAGAAGAGTAACATTCTGCAACACACGTGAAGGATCTACCGTATAGGACCTAAAACAGAAAAAAACATAGCATGTTAAAATAGGTTCAACTATTCTAGAATTACACTCTATACAGTATTCGCAAACTTGTACACGAACAATTTCATATCGTGTGCATAAATTAAATGGCAGCGTTAAACAATGCTTCACATGTTACTACGTTGTGAATAAATGTGTATTTGTTATGTCGGCTTTTGGCCTATTGGTAACAGAAATAAAAATAACCATCCGTAAAACATCCACTGTATTGTTAAGTTAGATTCATTGACTTCAGAAATCAGATGGCCTCCATGAAACACACACTCCTTGAAATCAGATAATTTCATATCACGAAGAAGAGAATACTTTCAATAAGTGGCATTCATTAATATTGTACGAGATACAAACATGTTGGGCAGCATTCTCCTTCAGCTGTATTTGGATCATCACAATCAGGTTCCATACAAGCCATTACTGCACAAAGCTTTTCCCCATTGTCACAGAAGCAATCTTCGCATGGATCATCGGTAGGTATATCTCGTAAATGACGATATAGTTTACCATTTTCTTTACATGGGCCTAAGAAATGTATAATACGTATGTACGTTGTCACATGGGAAGCTTTGCCCTCTCGGTTTGCAAGATACATCTTGCCAGTTTTTTTAATAGTTATATCTACGATTCAGACTCTTAGATAGTAATGTGAAACAATTTGGTTATTGCGTTGTTGTTGGCTGATTTTACTTATTACAAATTATCTCAGAGCCGCGGCAATGGTTAAGTAGTTAGGATGGTGGATTAGTATCCCGGCGATCCAGGTTCGATTCTCGATCGTTGAATGACATAGGTCTACTCGTCCATGCAAATTTGACAAACAAATCAAATTTCCTCCGCATATGGAGAAGTTAGTACAAGTTAGTTTGCCATACAGGAAAACTTGTTACTAGGTGAATCGTCAACCGTATATAACTGAAAATAATATTGGTGGAATATGTCATTGTCATACACAAAACGAACGAACGAACGAACGAACGAATGACCTCAATAATATAAGACTGAAAACTGTTTTCAATAGATATATTTCAGAGTTGTAACTCACATCCTTCCTTTTTGCATTCTAATACACCATCGTTACAATAACACAGTTCGCAACCTTTGTCAGTAACTTGTATGTACGATTGACCATCTGAGCTTTTTCCGCATCGTTTTCCCTTCCTCTTCACTACAATAGATATTACAATATGTTGATGCCACTAATTATACTTGAAAGTCTTACTTTGATTGCATTTATCAAAGAATAACAAGTATAGTATAGACATTACGAGGCAACTTTACATGTTTTTAAAAACGAAGATACCCGACTGTTAAATGGGCATGCCAAGGAACTGACGCGCGTGTAGGTATTTGTATGTCGGTTTGAATAAAAGGCGGTCAGCCTTTTATTGACGACAACGATATTTCCGATTCACCTGACAGTTTAATTCAGCATGTGCGCTGCTTTTCAAGTGAACATAACATGAGCAATAGTGACAATTTTAGTTTGTTGACATTTTTTCCGCGACGTTTTCGGTTTTGACAGATACCGACAGGGTTGAGTTATGAAAATGATGAATACTTTCTGAGGCCGAAACAGCAGGTTTGGTAAATCTTGAATTGTATTTTGAGAAAACTAGCGGGATATTTCGTTAATATTTTACAGGGCTTTCATTAATTGATTTAGGCATTTAAACGATACCTATTTGATTGCTATTCGAGACGCTTCAAGTTCCAGGGCATGCCCCTTTAAATATTACAAAAAATCAAACTTACGAATTTCAAAGCTAATTCATTAATACAGTTGATGTTAATATGATTTATTATAGCTCACGAGACTTATTTACTTTATGGTCTTATGTGACGTCAGAGGGTGACAATCCGTAATGTTACCCTGTGACATTACATTTCGGACCGCTTGTTATAACGAATATGCCCTCACGCGCTGACGCGATATTACTAGGTGCCGGCTTTTGTCAATCTGTTCCGTATCTTAGACGGTTTAGGCGATTTTCAAAATTCACTCGTAATTTGATATCCATTTTAGCAGAAGACAATTGAACAGAACTCAGTGAAAGTAACTACGCTTCGTTTCAATCTCACAGTGTCCTAGTTGCCTGAAAAAAAGCACAACTAACAGAATTTTGAATAATGTAGAGTCTGTTAATTGTTTGAATGGTTACGTAATAGTTTTTATGCTGAAA
Source organism: Lutraria lutraria (assembly GCA_964023205.1). NCBI lineage: Eukaryota > Metazoa > Mollusca > Bivalvia > Venerida > Mactridae > Lutraria > Lutraria lutraria. The sequence goes on from OZ026843.1 coordinate 27,094,590, forward strand.
TTAATGTCCATGGCATTGTGTCTTATGTGGTAATTAAAAGCAAAGATAGTTTACAGAGTTATATAAACAACTAAAATAAATGTTATATGAAGGGATGAATGCAAAAAAGCATTTTACGTTTTAACTTTTACTTTATACATTCCCTATATATATATATATACACGCAGGTCGATTCGACATTTAGGTGACAATTGCGAATTCGTCGCGCAATAAGCAACAACGATTACAATAAATTTATTTCAATACAAGTTTACGATAATTCATTTTGACTTGGGTTGAAAACACATTTTTATCATCTAGTCACAGCAATTTCAAACTTAAATACCATACGATATCTATAGACACTTACACAACGACCAAGTATCTAAGTATGACATAATACCCAATAAAAATGAAATAAAACATAAAATATATTGTATTGAGTACATTGCATACATATCTCTTTTTTAGGTTTATCTTCTTACTGACTTTACAAAATAATGTTTTTGCATCCCATTAACCATGTTGTAATACATACATTGTACATGTAATAAACATTTTATGGATAATATCAGTTATGCACCAGTAACCTGTGATCTTGAATTCCTGACAAGTGCCGACCTTATTCTCTGCATATTACTGCCGATTTCACCGACTGAATGATCAGCGATGGAGACCGAATGACCTAAGACACAATGTCTTCAACCAAATAGTCAGATAGCACATATACCGCGCCTATTATTCAGATTCTCGAGCATTATGCTCATAAACTAAAATACCCAATGCTCTACCTATAACGCTTAACGGAGTGTCTGACACATTTAAATTATATCAAATAAAAAATCAAATTAAGCTGTAAGAAAATACATAAGATTGGGATATTCACCTTATGGACAATAGTTGCAACAGTCGTTTGGATTTGCCTTTGTCGTACAATCCGGTGCCATAAAACAATGAACTTGTGAACAATCCGGTTTCGCGCATTCAACACTATACACTAGACCACACACAAAGGTTATTACCAACGATAAAGCCCTCATTTTCTGAAATGAGAAAACGACAGCGTGTTTATAATTATAACAAAATAATTAACAAAAAGGCAAATTATCCAAACTGAAATAAAGGCAGGCTTAAAATCAATGTACTCCGAATTATGATGCACAACACATCGATTAGGTTTGGGGCGTATTTGTTTATTTAAATCATTTCTGTGACGTCATCCTTTTGTTCCAGCAGTCAAATATTTTTACGAATGGACATCTCTTATTGGGCAGCCGTACGTTATTTTTGTAATATTGGAGGGTAGTCGACACATTGGACTGCAACTCAATCTTTTACACTGAATACGACGCATACGTAAGATTTTCGAATGCTTTAAAGCCCCATAAGCTTTTTGCTGTAGAAAAGTATTTGCAAAAACATTTTAATTGCTGATATTATCCCAAGGTAATTACTATCGACGAAACAATCCCTTTTTCGTCTGAAAACACCTATTTCACTGTGATTTTTTGCTTTTATAAACGTGAAATATGTAGAGAGCGTGACGTCACTTTACCACGTGTGCATAGCATGGCTGCGGGAAAACACAGTTGTTCTATAAATAATTTAAATGCAATTTCAACCCAATGCGTATGAATGGCGGTTTTAATGGATGTGAACAGGTTTGAATAACAAGCATAGATTCCCCGTGCTTGAAAGAGAGTTGATTTAAAGGTATCCATCGTGTAGGCTTTTAAACAGTGACATTCACACACTAGTCTGTCTACTTAACTGGTCGTAACACATTTTTACACAGACGAAAATACCTATACAAAATTACTAAACGGTGAAATATGCAAAAACATGAAAAATTTATTTCAAACGTATTTTAATTAATTATGTTAATCATAAAATTACTTATTGGTTTAGTTTAATTTGATACTGACTTCAATTACTGTTTCAGTCACATAACCTCAAAATAGGAAGATTAGGTGTAACAAAGGGTAAAGATAGATTTGAGAATAGTTCCTATTAGATATAATCATTTCATATAAAGGACACTTTTCACTTAGTACATTAACAATATTCTAAACTACCTTCGTTTTAAAATATATCACTATTTAATGTGTAATAAAGGAATTTCTCACAGAAGAAGTAAAAAAAACAAGTATTACGTTATTTGATTGTTTATGCTAAAGAAAATTATATGTTAAAGAAATATGTAAATACGTAAGTATGTCTTACCTCCAGTGTAGGAATAAAGTTTGCCAGAAGATTCTGTAAAATGCGGTATTCGCCGGGACAGTCGAATTTATACTGTCTGGTTTGACCACGTGGCATTAAATGGCTTAAGTAGGTCATAATTCTAATCAAATGCCAGATGCTGCATCCAAAACACGGTACGTAATGAATTTCATTTCAACAAATATAAAGTCAATCAAGATGTGTAATGACTTTGTTGATAAAAAGTACAAATCTTTTATTCCTGTTAATCAGAAGTAAGAAATATATAAGATAACACCATGTGTCCAAAAATGGCCCTTATAATCATGTCAATTGGTTCAATTGTAAAAAGCATTGTATGAAATTGCAACATATTGCTATCTTCAGAAATAATGTAAAAAGTTCTATACATTTTTATTAGGGCTGTCCCGATACAGATCTCAGCCGATACGATACATTTTGCGACACGGTACTAGCGATATGCGATATCAACGATACGGTATAAAAGTATTTCAAAGTAATGTAAAACGTTGTAATATAAGTGTTTTAGGAAACTCTGCACACTTGTTTGGTGCTAAAAAGTCATAATAAACTGTTAAAAAGGTGTAAAACTAAATTAAACAACTTGGAGAAATATTAGCAAGTTTTAATCTCTGTCCCATAAATGACCTCATATAAAGAATAGAACCCAGCCATATAAAATTATATAAAGAATCAGGGATATGATTGTCAAATTTATTAACAATACATATACTAAATTAATAATGAACTTCTGAAACATTCAGCTTGGATGTTATGATGACGAGACATATACGTTCTAAGACTACTAGTCCTATCACTATCCTTGACATCGCGTTGACACTTGTTATAGACAACTACGTGCTTCTTAAAAATTGTTTCATCAATCGTCCAACCAAAATGCTGCCACATTTTTAAGTCAATTTATAAGTCAATATCTACGTGACAAAATCTGAATATTCGCATCGAATCCGTTGTCTTGCTTTACATGACGCTGCTAATGCTTGTAAATTGTCGACGATGATAAGAGAGTTAATTCGCAAATCTAGTTCAGTAGTTCAACATTCTAAGAGTTTTTTTAAATACAAATCGAAAACCGCCATACGGCCGATACGCATATCGTTCAGCACTGTACCGGTGTAACGTTTTCACCCCCCCCCCCATTTCAAGTTACCCCCGGTAACTTAAAAGCGTTTTCTGATTACCCCGGGAATTTGAAAATGTTTTTAAGTTACCGGGAGGGGTACAATTAAAACGTTTTGATATTATCCCCTCCATTTTCAAATGCCCTACCCGGTGATCTAAAAACGTTATCAGGTTACCCGGGGCGCTTTGAAAACGTTTTCAGATTACCCCAGGGGGTGCTTTAAAAAAACGTTTTCAGATTACCCCGGGTAATAATTTAAAAAAAATCATAATAAGAGAGAGCTTGCACACGAATAAGGAGATTACAAACACATAAATGCATGTACTACAGTTATTTAGCAACCATAAAGTGAGTTCGATCACCACCACAGACGGTTTGAATTTAGCATTTGCAAAATAAAGGAAGTTTTCAAGATTATTTAGGAGTGTAGCGATACTTTTTATTATTCATCAAAGTTGTTTGATCTTATTGCATAAATTAATACGGTCATACGTTAATTATGAATATTAATGTTAAGTGCTTTCCTTTTATGAGTGTGTTTGGGATATTCTGTGAACCTCTAGTTTTACCCGAAGGGGACTGAGTTTAACACATATGCTATGTCCAACTTTAGTGATAACAAATAATGTGGTCCTGATGACGTAATCATGACGTCATATACTGACAAGTTCATTTCTTCATGAGCGTTATTGCGCAAATACCAATGCAATCTTGAATTATTTTTCCAAAAAATAGATAAAAAAAATAAATAGTGTAGGTTTTTTGAACACACGTAAGTGTGTGATTGCAAAGGTCAGGTCTTTCATTTTTGTTCATTAATTGAATAATGATATATACTCTTCATGACCCATATATGATTCCATAGCTTCATGTAATTATTGGGTAAATTCAGTTAAGAAATACAGGAATATATATGTCAATAAACCATGTTGACTGTGAATCTTACGAATGAATTATAACCTGAAATATGAACGTTTTCTCCATTAATTAAAATTAACATAGGATGGGGAGGCGTTTGAAAACGTTTTCAAGTTACCGGGAAGGGATTATTAAAACGAGGGAGGGAGTTTGTTACCGGGGCCGGTACTTTGAAAACGCTTTTAAGTTACCGGGGGGGGGGGGGGGGGGGGGGGTAACCTGAAGGGGGGGGGGGGGTGAACACGTTACACCGGTACCTACCGGTACATAGTAATATCGGGACAGCCCTAATTTTTATTAAAATATATTGATATGGTATCACACAGCTAGATAACGAATATTGCCACAATAACTAAGTAAACCATATAAAACAGCATATGTGAATGTATATAAATTTTAACAGATAAGTCAGAAAGTTTTCTGCATGTTGCAACTGGCTCTCCCACTGACAATGTGCATCATTAACTTATATTTCTAAGTATATCAATAAAACCTCATTTTAAACTTTCGCTCATAGGCATACTGAGCTTTTATTAAGTGTGATCGAATGATCACTTTAGTATCAAACGAACGAGTTTGATCGAGTTATTACCGGTGTAAGGTTTCAAGCTCCCTACTTTTCAGATTTGCCCCCCCCCCCCCCGCTCACTTAGAAACGTTTTCAAAGTACCATCCCCGGTAACATTAAAACGTTTTCAATCTACCTCCCCCGTTTTAATAATCCTTCCCCGATAAATTGAAATGTTTTCAAACGCCCCCTCCCCTAGGTTCATTCTTCGTGGCGAAAACGTTTTATATTGAAGGTCAACTTTCGTACTTAATGATTCACAATCAACAACATTAACTGACATATATATTCCTGTATTTCTAAACTGAATTTACGCAATAATTACATCCTATTAGGGTCATAGAAAGTATGCACCTTTATTAGTGCAGGACCTGACCTTGTCAATTCCACATTTACTTGTGTTTAGAAAATCTACAATAGTTAATTGTTTTTATCTATCTTGGGGGATAATAAAATTAAGATTGCATTGGCCTTTGCCCAATAGCGCTCAAAGGATACTGTAATGAAGAAAGGAACTTGTCAGTATATGACGTCATTTGATTTCGTCATCCCTTTTGTCATTAAGAAAAATCCAATCCGTCTATGATTGGGATCGAACTCACTTTATGGTTGCTTAATGAATGTAGTACATGCATTTATGTGTTTGTAATCTCCTTATTCGATTCGTGTGCAAGCTCTCCCTTATTATGTATTGCCAAATTATTACCCGGAGGAAATCTGAAAACGGTTTCACAGCGCCCCCGGGGTTACCTGAAAACGTATTTAGATTGTCGGGTTTGGCATTTGAAAAGAGCGGTAAGAAAAAAAACCTGTACCCCTCCCGGTAACTTTAAAGCGATTTCAAATTCCCGGGGGTAATCTGAAAACGTTTTTAGGTACCGGTATGTGATCTGAAACGGGGGAGCTTGAAAACGTTACATCGGTACTTTTCAAGTTATCAACAATCGAAATATGTTGGCTGTCTGTGTCCAGGTAGTGGACTTTAGAATATGTATCGTTGTTGAAGATGTTGGTCCTACCATTAAGGTGATAATGTTTTCACTGATTTGCCCCTATATTTCATTGTGATTAATTCATCGTAATGCTCAAACGAGAATTTTCGAAAATATTTGATAAAACTTTACACTCAATCCGACTAAGCCTGGACTCTAGTTTTTCGTTTGTTTAATCGCTAGTTTGTATTCATATTCTGTTATTGTTATGGGGCACTCACATGACAAGTTTTTTTCTGTTTCATCAACGATTTATATTTGTTTATGCAAGAAATCGTCCGTTATATTCACATTAATTTCTTTTTACTGTATAGTTTGGTATAGTAGTCAACTACTGCATTAAGTATAATTATCTGTTGGTTATCCCTTGACTATTGACCACTAATCTGTGTATATATTGTGTCTGTGATCTGCTTTTCTAAATTTGCAAAATATTGATTTTTCTTCATTTGTTCTACATGGATAGTTTTTAATCAAAGTATTTGTTCCTTTACATTGTTATCGTTGATATGGTCCATTTTTTCTGTTATAATAGCTGTAATGTTTTCAACGTCAGCGTTTGGCTTAGCAAGCTTGTTTTCCAAACTTCTAATTTCTCCTGATAATTAAATGTCTTCTTCTTTTTCTGTTTTGTTTTTGTATGCGGCATATTTGTTGGTTTCGTTTCTTATATATTATTACCCTTTATGACTTCCCATGGTGTATCAGGGGCACAATTTGTGTTAATTTCTGCAGTTGTTGAATTGTATTTTGTATAAGTGTTTGAAATTTGTTGTAAAAAACTAATGAATTGTTTATCTTGAAATACTCTTTTTGTGACGTTAAAATTTGTATTTCCACTTTAACAAGCGAGTGATTTGTTCAGTATGATGTTTGGATAGATGTTTTTGACGGTTGAAGCCAAACTTTCAGATATTAAAAAGTAGTCCAACCTGCAATGTATCTTGAGCGCCAAGTAAATCGTGATTTCTGTGTGTGTTTGTTTCGCCAGATTTTTATTTTTTCTACATTTTGGATGTTTTAATTTTGTTTCCATTTTTTGTCTATTATTGTATTACATGCATCACCAATGATACAATCTATTTAGTTATTTTTAAGTGAGAATTACTCTAATTTATCAAATACATCTTTGTCGTGATTATTTGGGCCATATACATTCGTCAGTGTGACCTTCTCATCATTTTAATTTATATCAACTGCTATGAGTCTCCCAAATGCAATCTTCGCGTTGTTATTTATATCATAATTAAGAAAAGATAATATAGATAGATATTTTATTGAATTCCAAAAGGCTTTAAAGCACACAAGGATATACACAGCACAAAACAAACAGTGTGATGCAATACAATGAATTATACAAATATATTATTACATTTAACAATATTATGGAGAAGATCAGAATATAAAGTAGACTTATAATAATTATTCTTGTTTAAGTATAGAAAGTATTAAAAAGTGAGATTTACAAATATCTATTATGAGATAGCAGTTGAAAATTAATACATATTACATATATATATTCGCATAAATATAGAAAATGTGAACAATTTTATACGATATCAGTTATTGTACATGATATTATTTCTAATTTCAAACGCATTATAAATGTAAGAGGCTAGATTTTTAATTAATTTTTTATCTTCAGTATTGATCAATTCTATGAATTTTACCATGTTAGGTCTAACCCAGTACTTCATTGGAATGAACTTTTTACGCTGATCTTTATATATTGCACTCGATTATAAAATGAAATTCATCTTCAATCTGAAGACAGTTAAAACATTTACGTTCACTAATTGGTGTCTTTGCTGGTTTTGACCACCTTCCTGTTTCAATATATAATCTGTGAGAGGATACTCTCAAACGAGTTAAAACTTGACAATATTTATTAATGGTTACACATGTTAAATACGGTTGAAATCTAAAATGTGCGATAGTTTTGTAAAAAAGAGCTCTACTTGAGTCATTTATACGAGAATGCCAGTTCTGTAAGAATTGATCGTTAAGTCGTATATATTTGGTCATAAGGTTTATACATGGTAAATACAACAACATGTAGTGAAACATAACATATCACAAACATGAGCATATCGATATGACATGCACACCCAAACTGGGATAACACACACAGGGTAACCCTCACTTCCACTGCACAACATGGTCCCTAAGTGCTGGTGGTATGACATAGAGACGCAATGATAATAGTGTTATTAACACTTATTGGTAATTATCACAGAACATATCGCAAAGAATACTATCACAAGGTATTGTATCACATATTGACTTAGTATTATGTTAATATTATCACATACAATCAACAGTAGAATAATGTAGATTCAACCCTATTGCAAGATCATGCACAAAATAACACAATATATCATAGATAAGCTAAGCATGTGTGTGTTGATTAATAATATCACAAATTTAAAGATAATTTCAGTCTCGGCTTATCAGTTAAAGATATATACGATCATGCATTATATAAAAAAATCTTCTAGTTTGAATCATGCCGAAATGTATCATGGCTACGTAAAGCAATAATATAATTAAGTATATTATCCACACTGTGTCAACGACATGAACAATAACATTTTAGTATGCTGAGTAAGGTAATCCCCCTTTCTGTAAAGAAACGTTAACCTGACATTGGCCTTTTGGAGAATGCTACGAGCCATGACCGCAAATGATAAGTTTTGCAAACAAAACATGTAAAGGACAAGGGTAAACAAATGAAGAAAATTTTACCAAAAAAGTACATCCGTATTTTTTTCACACAATACAGTTCAATATCTCTACTTCATGGAATGAACAATAACTATGTGGCACCGAAAAGAGGTCTTGGGACTCTCTTTTTTCCTTAGTTATTGTTCATTCCATAAAGTAGAGATATTGAACTATTGTGTGAGAAAATTTCTTCATATGTTTACCCGTGTGTTGTAAAAGCAGCATTTTTCCAACACGTAAGGGAAACAACTCATAAGATATACAGCCTTAAACATTATATTTGTAGACTCCCTTGAATGCCTTATCCAGAAACAGAAAGCATGTTAATCCTAAATTATAAAATAACATAGCGCACATTGCAAACTGTGACAAATACAACGTAATGTAACCAAAAAAACAACATATTGACACTGGGTAGCAATATTCTCCTAGAAAACTTGTAACACTAAGGCCACACCAATTTAATTACTTGTTCATCGGATTTGTCGCTCGCTTTTTATCAAAATAGGAAAAATAATATTATTTTTTAATTTTTGCTTGCTCATGCCAACAAATATTTTTCTACAGCTAATTGCTGGTCTTAAGGTACCCACATTTGTCTCGGCTGATAAAATGTCTGATTTCTTTCGTTTCTATAAAAATTGAATAAAGACATTAAAAGTGCTTTTACAGGTAAACTTAACGGTTATTGAAGTAAATGAACACAGACTTTGTATTCGCATACCCACTTTCTTGTTTGAAAGAAGGAATTACAGATTACTTTTTTTAAAAATATTGCGTCCGCTCGCTCAAATCGGAAGAGTAAAAAATAATATTAAAATAAATATTTCGCTCGCTCGCTTGCTCTCGTCCGGAAAAAAATCTAACTTATAAAATAACATAGTGCACATTGTAAACTGTGACAAACACAACGCAATGTAACAAAAAAAAAAGAAAACAATATTTACATTGGGTAGCAATATCCTCATAGACAACTTATCAAAGATCTCAAAACATTTAATGTTTAGATCCCTTTATTGTCATAGCTTGGATTACATATCATATAATGAAATAAATATTAGACTGGTCATGGCTGTGTAGATCACTTAATACAAAATGTAAGATAATAATGTTATGCATTCGTTGTACGAAACATTACCCAACACAAGAAAAAATTAAGGACCAATTTGATACATAAGGTGGAATGACATTGTGTAGTCTAACTACTATCTAGACTAATTTTACTAGAACAAATCAACTTCTACCCTGCTTACCCCTGTAAGCTGCTATGACTTGTCTTATATTGTCATAAATATTAAACTTGATCCGTTCGCTTAGAACTGTATTTTAATTCGATGACAAATCCATTAAGGAACCATGCACTATCATTTTGTTCGTGCTCGTACGTTCTGTGTTGAGTCGTATCACATCATCTGTCAATCTGTGCCCAGCATTCTTTTGCCCTTTCCTTTTCTGCATTACGCGCGATTTTATACTAGAGTTAATAGTTTTGACCAGCACAGGTCTAACCCTACCTGCCCTTGTTGGAACACGATTGGTCTCAATAACCTTTGCACTTTTTCATCTTCGTTCTTGTCATCCTTTACCTCCATCATTTTAACGTTTGTTTTACAGGCATACTGTTCACTTTGGTTGGTTTTCATCATTGTTTCTGTGCTTCTGTTTTCATAACTAGTCATTTTTTCTTCTTTCATGTCTTTGGTTTTCTTTTCGCAGGTACTTTTCAATGATGCCATTTTATCTCAAAGGAGCTTATTTTTAAATTGAATAAAGTCTACCCTATCATAAATGTGTTGGCATTGACTTTTCACTTCTTTTTTTATTTCCATTTAAGTTCTCACCTTAAATGATCGTGTAATAGTTATAATAGTAAATTTTGTAATAAGCATTTCAATTTCATATTTTTTTACTAATTAATTTCTCAATTTTGAGACTTCAGAAGCCATTTCATTAACATGAAGTTAAGGTATCGGTTCCGATTTTATATACAAAGATTAAATATGATACTTTGATACCAAGCAACAAAAAATCTTGACCGAAAGCGCAAAAGTAGTGTTTTATTGAGATAAACACTGCACCCCTTTATCGACTTTACCTTATCAGCGTTAAACATCTCTAACGTGTTCTGCATTTTATTTGTTCGATATGATACTATTAATTAGTTATAGACAATAATATGTTAAATCTCTTACTAGACATCAAACCTCGGCGTGGTTTTATTTATTGAACCGTAAACATTCGCGATTTTGATTGGCTATGAAAAGTGTATGGGTTGCATTGATTAATCGAAATTCGTTGATTTCATAAGACGATAATGATCTGATACTTTTATTGTTTCTCGCTTACAAAAAACACAGTAACTGCCATTTTAGAATTAGGCTTGCCGCCTTATTAGAAGACGGGTTTCAAAGCGGTTTTCGGTATTTTGTAGTAGACATGTTAATCTAGTGAACTTTGACTCAGAATTTTGATACTTGTTTTCATTTTTTATTTATGACGTATTACATAATAAACGGTATTACACACACACGGCACACAATTTCTTTAAAGTCGGGTATCTAACGAAAGGAGGACGTTAACAAAAAGAGTAGTTATCGTTGTTAAAAAAATTGTAAATTACGTGCGATATTGGTGTATAGAAGACCAATCAAATTTAATATTTATTTCAAGTCACATGCAATGCACTTTATACAGTGGGTTATTTTAGTATATAATTATGGTTTAGTTTTAAAATCTATAAATTGGTGAAACTTGATTTGACCTGACATCCAAGCCTTATACCTTAAGCACTGATCGCTGCAATATCTGCAGCACTGTCATTACTGATTTCTAAATGAGTTCTTTTTCTAGGTGGTTCCTTGTATTATTTCAGTTTATGTTGTAGACTTTGGCCCCGACTCTGACCCTTCCACTCGTGACGAGTTCTTCTATGATTGTTTTTACTGCCAACAAATAAAATTCCTCAAATGATTCCTTTGTTTGGTTTGGCTTTAAATCTTAAACACAGATTTTGTCATCTGACTGACCACTAAGGATTTACTTCCTTTTTGTGTTATCCTGGTATTTAAACGTTTAGACATGATTTTAATTTATTCTATATTATTTACCTTTAAAGGGGCATGCCCTGGAACTGAAGCGTCTCGAATAGCAATCAATTTGGTTTCATTTTAATGACTTAATCAATTAACGAAAGCCCTATAAAACATTTACAAAATATCCCGCCAGTTTACTCCAAATACACATTTCAAGATTTACCAAACCTGCCGATTTCGGCCTCAGAAATTATTCGTCATTTTCACAACTCGACCCTTTCGGGATCTGTCAAAACTAAAAACATCGCGGAAAAAAATGTCAACAAACTGACATGATAAGTATTGCTCATGTTATGTTAACCTGAAAGGTACTGGAAATATCGTTGTCGTCAATAAAAGGCTGACAGTCTTTTATTCAAACCGACATACAAATACCGACGCGCGCGTTATAGGGTAATTTTTGAACGCACATTCTTCTTTGAATTTTCGGTAATACTTGGTTTTACAAGTGAGAAAACGCATTTTTGGTGTACGGAAAAAAGACACAGCAGCCCCTTTAATAATTGTACAAACTCAATTTATATATTCAGTAATATATTTTTTGTTTGAACACTGTAACTTTATATGCTCATTTTTATGTAATATATTCCCTATGTACCATGTTTTTGAAATGGTTAAAGCCCCATTAGCTTTTTGCTGTAGAAAAAATATATGCATTTCATTTAATGGTGATATTATCCCAAGATAATTATTACCGACGAAACAAGCCATATTTCTTCTAAAAACACTCATTTCACTGTGAATTTTGCTTTTGTAAACCTGAAATATGTAGAGCGCGTGACGACACTTTACTACGTGTGCATAGCATGACTGCGGGAAAACTCAGTTGTTTTATAAATAGTATTTATTTCAATGATATTGAAAAAAATACGATAGTAGTTTCGGAAACATTTTTTCTTGCTATAAAGTATGCACGGGAGGAAAACACACCAGATTCCTCTGTTATAGAACAAACAGAAACTATTAGGACCAATACATTTATAAGCTTATGGGACTTTAAGATGTTACGTTTTAATAAAATTCGGTTTGAATCATAAACCCATTTATTACATTTGTATTACATCGTTATATATAGTGAGATTTCTGTCATATATTGGCGTAAATAGAGTTTTATCATTAAAAATCTGTTCTAAAAGGTCGTAAGTCGATACGTCATTGTAGAATTGACAAGTTATGCCCCTGCAAATCCAAAAGGCGTATCTCAGTTTAAGTCTTTGTTGTTTTAAAAAATATAGATATATATATATCTATGAAAAATTCGTTATAAGCTGATAAATATCTAAATCTTTAGAGCAAAACTCAGAAAAATCCGTCAAAAAAGTTATGGGCACTCAAATCTTTGGATGCTTATTTCTCAAAAGTAACAAAATGTCTCTTACGCCCGTCTGGAAATAAGGCGACGAAATGCAGTCTGACCAGGCACTTCACTGTTGGTTAAAGACACGTATAAATGCATATGTTACTTAACTATGTAACACCTGTTTCAATTGTGATCTGTTGGGGAAGCAGTCTAACATTTTAAGCGTAATATACAATGAAGTTTTCTTTTTGAATAAAAATAATCTAATGTATTAAGATATATACCCATAAAACTTATATATGTATGTGTGTGCTTATTTCACCCAATTCTCTAGTGTAGAGAGTATGACATACGTTATCTTACCCAATAAAATAGAGGTTTTAATGCGAACACTATATTTGTATAATAAAATGTTTTACTGTCATTTGTGGTTGCATTTCTGAATATTTAAAAGCTTATGTTTTATCAAAGAAAAAAGCCACGCATAATCCTTGATATGTACACATAATTTTATGAAACAATGTTTATGAAGTTTAGGAAAGAAGCACGATACATCGCTTAGCGGATTTGCTAGGAAGTATACAATGCAGTTGATTTTTATACATTTACAGACCTTACTTTTCCATTTAACTCATCAAACATCGCAAATCTGTGTATGAAAAAATCTTCAATTTTTCCCTTATTGTGTGTAAAAAACAACAAGGTAGTGCAGTCGCCATTTTTTCGATTGATGGAAGTGACAAAGTAAGCGTGGGTCCCAGCTTTGGATCATCGGAAACCTGCGGTATGCAAAGTTTCATTAAAAGAAGAATCTATCAACACAAGCAAGCGTAAAAACTATTAGACACATGTACATTTACCACCATACTGCGGAAGACATTGTACGCCTACATAAATTATACTATAACAATAACACCACAGTAGTCATCATTAAACACTAGAAAAATACACAAGTAAGAAAAAACGTCTACAATACACACACCATTTCTAACAATAAACATTTCAAATATTGATAACAAATTGACATTACCTTTGAAAATGAAGTCCAGCTAGCCACGCCAAGTTACGTCAAATCGTGATTATATGTATACCACAGAAAGTATATGTGACGAGACTGTATTGACTCGTAGTATGAGCTTCTGGATACAAACCGCCGAATTAAATAATGTGCTCTATGAAATTACTTCAAATATTGAGGACTTTGAATCGTATAATAGACAATTAGTCTCTCAATTATATTGTTGCACAAAAATCCAAAAACAAACGTGTTTTGTTTATGAGATGATTTCAATGTATGAAATAAATTAAGGTCTATTTAAAAAGAAAACATATATTCTTTCATCCGTGACACATTCATTTATTCAATGACAAAAACCACCTTTGGTACCAAACAACTTGACTGAACTATAGAGTCGTTACTAAGACAACCTTTGGTACCAAATAGCATGACTGAACCATACAGTAGGAACTAAGACCACCTTTGGTACCCGTTGACAATATGTATTTTTTTCCAGGTTAATAACATTCCATATATAAAGACTTGCCAGCTGATCTATCGAAATCTTGTTAACCTTGCATATTTTACAGAACATGTGAACAGGTAATCATAAAAGTACTGTGACAAACCAAAAACATTGAGATTATGTGCATTATACAATTAAAATAGCTTTTTTAATTATTTGTGCGTAAAGTGTAAACTTTACTTTTTTTCAATGCTTTGGTTGAACAAGTGCATAAACTATGCGTTTAACATTTATTGCAACGTAAATATTTTAAGTTGTTAGAACTTTATCTACCGATTTTTTTGGGGGGAATTTTCGATCGAACATTTTATTATCATTTCACTTAAAATATGCAAAATGTAATTTATATTGATTTTATTGATAGTAAATCCGTGTAACGTGTAATGATATCGAGATGAAATCTTCCGAATTTAAAGTTTTTTTTAGTATTATGAAACAATAACAAATATTATAGAAAATTGACTGGAACTTTTAAAACTATCGGTATCAGTATGACGGTTAAAACTTTAGATTTAGAGATTGCCAGGATTCCTACGCTAAAACGGTGCCAGGTTTTGAGGACAGGGAAGTTTTACCCGTTTAAGACCTTGCATGCATTTCCTTTAAAGATTGGCCAGGTTTTGAGGTAACACAATGTATAACCACACTACTTTTATGCAGTAAATTTTGGTACAAATCTTCTTAAACAAATTAAGATAATAATTGGTAGAATTATGTAATTTTAATAAATGTAATTTTGATATTTTTTGCCTTCTCTACATGTAATTTTATGACTCTTGTTAAAGTCAATTTATCCAAAGCATTTTATAGTCTTACGGTAAAAACTTCTTATAAGTGATTTTAATTGTTTAATTAAGACATCCTTGTATTGAATTTCCCTAGGTGCTAACATCTAGTGCAGTAATTATGTCTTTTTATGACTAATCTAATGTTTATAATAATAGCTCAATGATATTATTGCTTATTAAACAACTGACCGGAGGATTATTAGATAATTTTAAGTTAACTGTCAAACAAAAACCCTTGATTTTTTCATTGTCCATTTTTATTTGGATACCTTGGTATAAAAATTTTGTAACGCGGTTCTTCATTGGTTCGAACCCTTTTTAGGGATTTGTTTAAAGATGTGTCCTTCCGTGGTAAAGTCACTCTTCAATTTGACTTTATCATAATTCAACGATAACTGTATTTGACTGCATCGCTCAATAACTATTTATGAATTTGGTAAGTGTGTGATAACTTGTGATGTTCCGATTATCACTAAGTGATGATTAATGATAACGATTCCGAATGACGTCGGGGTAACATTTTTTGATTTTACCAAGGAAAATAACCTTATTGTGGTATATTGATTAGGAGATCAGTGCGACTTTATTTCACATCCTAGGGGGAACACAGCGTGATTTAATAAAAGACAGAATTGTAAACTATACAACAGTATAATTATGCTCTGTGTGCGGGAAATCTTACGCGAACAAAGTTGTAATAGATTATTCGGACTTACACAATATTAAGATATTTTGTGTATTATTTCAAATCGTCGGTGGATAATTAATATAAATAAAAGATTTAAAAAGATAAATTATGTATTTCATGCTGTATTATATTTCACTCATTGTATGAATTCTCGTGACTATTTACGTTTCTAGTAGCTTTCTATCAACAAGTCAGGTGTTATCAATTTATTTGCCTGGTCGGTACAAGCCTCTTTGCCAGGTCGTTACTACCCTGTTTGCCACGTCAGTATTACCCTGTTTGCCAGGTCGGTATTACCATGTTTGCCTGGTCAGTATTACCCTGTTTGCCAGGTCAGTACTACCCTGTTAGGAATTCACTGACAGAAATTTCTCGGGATGACTAGTTAGGTTGCTTTAGGGTAATTCTTTGTGTTTCAAAAATCAAACAGACAATACGTTTTCCATGTTTATTTTTTGTCAAATATTCCCCATGCAGATATAATTGAGCAGCAAGAAGTATCAACACATTCCATTCATGTACATTACTTATAAGATTGTCATCAGAAGAATCGAGCATTAATCGAATGGTTATCGATTTCGTCTGATTAAACTGAAAATTGAATGTGGATTTCTTTACATGATTTCAAGAACTTCTTTTTACTTACAAATCTGCACATGCAGATGGATTGAATAATTTATTTTGAAAATGTGGAATTATCATAAAATCATGTGTTTAGTATTAGTTCAAAACGTAAGACAAATGTAGTGTTGCTCTTTTTTCTACTTGTTGTGCTCGATTTAAACTGTTTCTTCATAGTTATTGGTCTGGGGATGGTTTACAGGATCCACAACACTGGCCACTCGGAATGGGTTCGTGTCCATACTCACAAGCTATACATGCATATGTGTAACACATCAGCTCTTGATTTACACACTTACATTTTGTACACGGATCGTTCTTTCCGTTGATGAGTTGTTTGGTGCACGGTGTGTTACCGACTGTAATTAGAATTACAACTTTTATTTTGGCAGCAAGAACTTGTTCATTTCGCTAATATTATATTAATTTGGATTATACAACACAGTTAGTATCAACACGTAATTGAAAGTTTTCGCCTGTGACTGAACTAGAAAAATCCGAACTATTGTTGATAGATTTGCAGTGAGTACATCTAGTACTACCACAACTTCCAGAATGTTTTCTCTAATATTTTTGCTAATATTATATAACATTAAATAATCGTATATTCCACGTCAGACTAGACTATTCAGTATTTAAAACGATGCTCGAAACAGTTCCTCATTTATAAATATTTTCTGTGGTTAAACGCCCATTCGACAGCTATGATCAGAGACAGAGAGAGAGATGGGCGATATAACATACAGGAGAACCGGATATTTATATATCAACACTTATTTCGAATAGATCTAGCTTATTCTTGATCGTGCCCGGTGTAAAGCACACCTCACCCGTTTCCCGTGGTTTTCTAAACAAAGTACTTGGCCCGATAGGGGTTAAATGGGGACACTGAAAAACGCCTTCCTGAAAAATCGGAATGCTGATCCGAGATTCGAACCCATGGCATTTCGTTCAGTAGTCCAGAACATGTTAGCATTAGACAACAGATCACACCTAAAATGTACTTACGTCATAACTGTTTATCACAAATGAATACATAACGTCTTACGCACATGACACACCAATGAGGTCGAACAATAACTTCATTTCTGCTAGTAACCTCTTAAAATATACGGTCAGGAGGTCGGAAAGCTGATTTCAAATTTAAATTAGCTAGGTTAATGAAACCAGCAAAAAAGGAAAGAAGACCTACGGTCGATGCAAAAAATGTCGGTCGGGTTTGTGGATACCAGGAACTTTTTTGATATCTGAATAATAACTTCACGAATAAAATTCTACCTACACTGCTGAGAGTAAAATACCCTAAATAGCTGAAAATGGGCACGGAAGAAAAATGATATTTCACAAATGAACGGGTACGATGGAAAATATCAAGTTCCTGATTAACTGTTTCAACAGGCTTTTGCCTCTGCCTCGAACAGTTGGACATAAGGTTCTGTATTCCCGTACTCGGCCGTAAATACATACTGTATCCTCTGCAGTGGCTTACGCCAGTTACATCAGCCTAATTAGATAGCTTTAACCCATTCAGATATATAACGCGCAGTGAGTTCACTACACCTTGGTACATTTTGGTACATGCAAGGTAACTTTAAATTAATCAAGCTTTAATCGAAAGCTTGCATCCGGTGTAATCTGTTAAACGCAACGTTTTGTTTTTTATACATCAGATACTATCTAAAGTGATAATAATACTTACTATCTGGCTGTGTACATACTGTGCCACCACACCCGTTCTTGCAGCATTTACGAGTCCCATCACACTCATTATCCTTGGTGCATTCCGAAATGCAGATACCTGCTGTGTCCTCTTCAATTTCTGGACAGGCCCCCATTTTAGCTACAATAATGTCGTGAAATTGATATTACGTAAAACCAGCATGTCATGTGATACTTTACCAACGAACTAATATATATGTCGTTTCCTTAATGTCCAAAGTGTCAAAAAGGTACCCATACACTTACTTGTGACAAACATTAAAGTTATACGTTTTGAAGTATATAATAAATCAAACAGAATAAAAGGTATAAATTAGTTATCATTTAATATATTTCTAGCGAATCATTTTATGAGTCAGTTCATCTGATACTAGTTACACTCACACTTGTATTCAAGCTCAATTACTTGTATATTGCAGAGTAACTGGATATTAGTTAAGTATGTATTTAATATAATTCAACGAATCTTATTATTAAAGCAATCGTGTTTGGCTAATGACGATCTTCTGATGTAAGAGCATAATTATGCAGTGAAACCTGAGAAAAAGGCCACCACTGGGTAGACAGGTGGCCTTATTTAACAGGTGTTCCTTATTCGGAAGTCATTTTGTTCTTGATTATCAATAACGGTTTTTAAAAGAATGGTTTTTATTCAGAGGATGGCCGTTATTGAGAAGTAGCGCTAAATATCATGTGCTTTTGAATATAAATTATACCTAATGGTTGTTTAATAACAAACCAGTTGAACGTTTTGTCGAAACTATTGATTAAACAACACATTGAAGGTGTTAAAATGTAAAATTTACTTAAGACTTGAAATGTAATAGTTTTTTATCAGCTTTTATAGACAGAATGTATTTGTGCATTCAATTATGTGTATTTATTGCTCGTTTGAACAACAACAAAAAACACCACTGCCTTACATCAACTGATGTTAATTCTTAGCACACCTTTAGTTTTTGCTCGGCTTGGCACGGTCTTGATTTTAATCGACACACTATTGATTTACCGCAAAATTACCTTTTATGCTGTACATACAGGTGATGAATCTAGCTTGTTAATCGAGCCTCGTTTAAAATTAAATCAATGATGGATATTCTGCATATTAAACTTAAATGCCATTTCAGTTTTGTTGAATATATGCATTTTTTACACGTACGTTTATCGACACACATCACCACGCCTTCATCGCACCAACAGAAATCGGTTCGGTTAACAAATATTTTACCATCCTTGTATTTTGCACCGCAACCCTGATCACTTCCTGAAAGGTTTGTACAAAAAAATGAACTCATGACTTGAATGTATAATCTCAACTCAGAGAAGTGTTAACATACAGTTGTTATTGTTTGTTTGCAATGATTATTCATTTTATTGTATATATTCTGTCGATCAATAACCCATTTGAAAGCTATGGTATTTCAGAACCGCCCTTGATAGACAAAAGATGAATACAGGAGAACCGGGCTTTTATATCCCTACTCTTTATGGAATAGTTTTCCTGGTTCCTTATCGTGCCTGTTGTAAAGCACCGATACACACCTCATCCCATTCTGGTAAGCACAGTACTTTGATCCGTAAATGTGTTAAGGACACTGAAAAAGCGTCCCTGAAGTATAGAAAGGCGACAAAAGACCAATATAAATAATTATAATAATTATTGTAGTCTTTACCTGTGCAACGTTTACAACACTTATTACCATTACCATTTGACAAACCACACGCACATCTCACCGAAGAACAATCAATGTTATTCGATTCCACAGTCACAAGACTGCAGAACAGTATACCAGTGATTAACAAAATTGCTTGCTTCATCTGAAATTATATCAAAGGTTCACTGCCATCCGACTTCTACAAGCCCATTTCAATTTTATCTACATCACTAAACTATTGTTTCTTCATTTATTGTTTGTGCAATAAAATATTATAAGGACGTTATTTATTAAAGTCTGAACCGTCATCACATAATTATCTAGTAAATATACACATAAGTTTATATTCAGAACAGAACAGAATAGAACAGAACGTAATTTTTATTTGGCATTAAATACATACATATTTATAGCCATACATAAAAATCATATTTAGTGTTAAGTGACAAAAAGTATTTTTTATTGTGATATCTCTGAAACCGATTATGGACTGTTCAAAATGGAAGTTGGATAAGTTCTTTCGGGAAATTCAGCAGATCAAGTGTTCAGATAAAACATTTTCTTGTAAATTTTGTCACATTTTCCTAACTCGTAATCTCATTTGTATCAAATTGACCGTATTCGTCTCGAAATCCGTTACAAATAAAATATGTTCTTTTTTACAATACATACATCAAGCCTTGCACGGCACATGAGGACATTTGCATTTATTAACAGAACAAAATGCAAATGCACATAATTATAGGCCTATATATGATATAGAATAATCAAAATATATTTTGCAGCGGAGTTCTAAGGCAAATATAAAAATGCACAGTACACATTATTTATAGTTACAACACTTTTGTAATGATTGACAATTAAACCATTTACAGACATAAAATACACATATGCTTGATTCCCGCGTCCTATGTAATACCTGTTTACAAATGTGATCTGTTAAATTTCTAAGTGGAGTTGACGAAATATACAATGCAGTTAAAACGTAGTGAAATGCAGAGTTTCTTTTCTTGAATAAAATGAATTTATAAATACACGCGTTTATGGCATGACAAACGTTGCAATATTATATATCAAATATATTAATTCGCTCAAAAGATATTAATGTTTAAAAAAGAATACTTGATCAGTAAGAAGCATTAAAAATCAATAACAATGCACATTTTAAACATTGATAAAAAGGTGACATTACCTTTGAAAAATGAAGACGAGCAAGCCACAAGAAAAGATATTTCAAATCGTGAATATATGTGTAAACCGCAGTAATTGTATGATATGAGGCTGTCTCCAGTCAAGTTTCTGGATAAAAGCCGCCGATTTAATACTGTGCTCTATGACGCATGTTATTGTATTGATCACGTGTCAGGTGAGACTTGCCACAAATTAATTCATACAGTCAAATCTGTGAACGAAGGCCACCCTTGAAAAAAGTATTATGTGGTCCTCATTGACAGGTGACTAAGTTATTCGGAGGTCATTTGTTCTTAATAAACAATGACGGTTTTTAAAAGAATGATTTTTTTAACACGATGGCCTTTATTCGGATAAGGTTGCTTATTCAGGTTTGCCTTTATAAGCAAGGCAAATAAGCAAAAAAAATATTAAAATTTAGAAACTTTAAATATTACTACGAACTCAAAGATCTTCTTGATTTGTACTGTTACATATTAAACACCACCTGTACAGTTATGAACATTTCTATTGTTTTTATAACGTCCAGTTTTAATACTCAAAATCGTGCTATGATACATGTAGTTGTTATTGTGAACAAGGTTTCCGAATATAGAGATCATTATGTTTGAATCATATACAACGATCAAACACGCAGGTTACCGCTAACACCGGTTTGGCTGCATCAGTAATAAACATTTAAAATTACTCTAAATACTGACAATATAGAATCGTATATATACAGACAAATCGAAGGCATATAGCAGAAAGGGGCTATCTGCAGTTTTAGCATTTTTCACCGTTTGTGATATTTTGAATCAGTTCATGATGCTTTATATTATGTCATAAAATCTTGCTGAGGTTGGCACAGTTTAATACAAAAATGATTAAAACACAAATGCAGAAAAAATGAGAGCAAAAATGAGTTATTTGCAATTATGTACAGCAGTAAAGGGCTATTTGCGAAATAGCCCCTTGTTAGTCTGACTCAGTGTTTCTTTAGACAATCAACACTTACTTGTATCATGATGGCTTTGTTAAAAGGAGAACAAGGCAAAATCACTAATTCATTTTTACATATTCTTGGCTGTGATTTAGTCTTGATACCATGGTATAAGATATTGTAGGTGTAAAATAATGAAGAAAATGGAGAAAAATGACAATGTGAGTTTTTGAAAATTTTGTTAAGTTTATAATTATTAAATTAATAATAAAATTAAACCTTAGATAGAGACCATATTACTTTAGAAGAATAGCGGAAAAAAGCAAATTAGGATGGTACTTGAAAATGAACATGCCAATAAGAAAAATCATCCTCCGTTCCGTGCAAAAATTCAAACACTGTACTGGGCAAGCTGAGACAGACAAAGTAATCAACAAGAGTAAAAAATGGTTTTGAGACAAAGTGTCAAACTGTATCATGCAGGAAGCATGGCTTGACAACTTACTGTTTAGTAATGGACCAAAATAATCCATAAAACCCCAGATTGGGACTTTTTCTTTAGTACAGTGCTTTGTCAAATGCTACTCACTGAACATCGAAATCTTTAGAGGTAAAGTACACGAACAACTGATAGCTCATAAAGATCCTTAGAATTCTTTTTTGGCAAATGCAGATAGACTTACAGATTTTTAAAAAATCGACTTTATTTGATGAAACATGAAGTTCATATCAGAAAGAGGTCACTGGAACACAGGTTTAGCTGACTGTATGCCAGAAAGAGTTGCAAATATGCTTAAATTAAAGTTTGCATAATATTATATTCCAGCAAAATTTCACAGCAAGAAATGGTAATTATGCCTGATCTTGAAGAACTAAGTGAAATTTGATAATTTTAACTTACAAAGCTCGTGCTGGAAATGAGCACTATGACTAGGCTTCAGACAAAACGTTCGTCAAGTACTGTCTGCAAGGAAGAAACAGATTTACGTGCACCTTGAAGGAGCAATGCACATCAAGTTGTCACTCGAAGAAAAATAGCAAATTATGAAAGTCCGGAGATGAAAAAATCCTATTACAGAAAAGGAAACAAAATCCTGAAACATGGAAGAAGACCAAACATAAATACTGCAGAAATCGTGAACTTGGATATGGAGGACGTACAGAAAAAACAGAAGAAACTGAAATATAGAAAGTGTGCCAAATGCCAGTTTAAATGATAGCATGCATGCTGCAGTAGAACAGGCCAAGCGAAACACAAGCGTAAATGAGAGAGTCCATTGGTTGGATATCAAATGGACTGAAATCAGAAGTTCTGAATCAGAAAGTATGTTTTCCATGTACAGCTTATAGTTTTATGGACAAAAGATAAATAAACTAAGCCTGATGTTGAAGACCCTGACATTGACAGTGATGATGATTAGATTCTAAGGCAGGATCTTAAACTTTCAGCTTGGAACTACATGTTTATGGCAAAGGTCATGCTAATTACTGTGTCTTGGTTAGTGTGACACTGTGTTTGTGGGCAGAGTTTTTCTGTAAATTGACCATACAATTCATATTCAAGTTAAAATAATACTTTTGTTTGAGTGTAACAAGGGGGTATTTGACAGATATCCCATTTTTGCTTCGAAAAAGTGCATTATCATGTTAAAGCAAAAGGAGGCCATCTGCAAAAATCCTTATAAGGAGATAATACTGTCTGTGTACTCTTTATGTATCCCTATCATAACATTGTAATCCTAAAGTGTTTTTAGGTGAATTTTTATTTTATTTACAACCTTTAAATCACACAAAAATCCACAAACAAACGTGTAATGTTTCTCAAATGGGTTCAATGTATGAAATAAATTTAGGTATTTAAACACGTACAAAAAATGTATATTCTTTTATGCGTGACGAATTCATTTATTCATTGACAAAACAAAAACACATTTTAAAAGAAATTATCAAAGGATGATCACGGAGTATCTAATAATAAATCTTTACACTAAAACTTCGGTATTAAGACCAGATTCAGTACCAAATAACTCGTCAAATACGTTTTGCATACGTTTTGGAACGATTTGTTACGCATCTTACGTTGTACGTTAGTATTGTGTCAAATTTAAAATTTGAATATAGCGAGAAGCCGATGGGACTAGGGCAGAAATTTAACTATTCAATCGTAGACCTATCATGAAAAACTAAACGTGAGTAAGTCGTATTGACCAACATAAAATAAAGAAAGCCCAACGTGTTACACGTTACCAAATCGAGAAATGACCGTGACACACTCTTTTTAGTTTCAAGTAAGTGGAACGTAGCGGTTTTAAATATGGGTGGAGTATATAAAGTCTTGGCTGTGACATTCCCTCCAGCTGTTGTAGTGATTGTGTAATCATACTAAAAATAAGTAAGATTAATATGATTTCGATTGGTTAGCCGGTAAGTCTTTTAACGTCTTCATTTATATATGGAAAGTAATTAACCTGGTAAAACCATACATATTGCTGACAGGCCAGACAGCATTTGTCGGCAGAATTATGTAAACAAACACAAGGTAGCATGATTAATAACTCAATTAATCCCCAGCTGTGATTCTGATAAAAGTATTATTTTGTGACATGGAAGAGAAAAACGGACCATTCGTGCAAACTATAATTATAATGCCATGTAATCCTTTGTTAGTTCGTCAGTGAAAAGAAAAAGCACAGCTGGTAGTTAGGGACATTCTGACGTATGACTTTCTGTGACCTTTACTATCATGAACTATATTTCAACTTACTCCGATTTATTGTGGGTCAAGGGTCATATGAGTAGGAAAGTGTAATTTGATTTCTCTTACAGACCGATATGTACAAACTAGATAGACAGACATGCAGGCAAACTGGCGTTTGGACGGCAAGGTTGATAGATAAGCTTGTGGGCGTTCTGACGGATCCGCTGTAAGGTTGAAAATATGAGTATTCAAGCAAGCAGACTAACACTAGTAAACAAACAAAACTATATTTCAATCATGCTACAGTTAATATTGATGTTCACGTTATGGCCTATACTATATCAGACATTAACTTCATTGCGTTTGAAAAACTAATACTGTCATACTTATTTCCATAGAAAGATCTTCAATCAAATTCAATGATTCAGCATTAATGTGTATTTTGACTTTATATAATCATTTAACGAATACTGCGCAGTTTAGCTCCTATTGATATAACTTTTTTGGACAATTAATTTCATATCATTTTACATCGGTAGACGCAACACAAAATATCGCGCTATTGCACAAACTTATCTGGGCGAAACATCTTCAGAAGTAGACTTTTTATTGCTACGTCGTATGTCGCCATTTTGAACTACTAACTACCATTATTTACTAATTTAAACTTCTCTAATTAAGGTGTGTTGATAATTTTACCATTTGGTATAAAATAACGTGATTAATGTTTTTTAATGATATTTGTATGAGAATTTCACGTGAGATTTGTTTGCTAATGTGAACCTATCATAAATCTTTATTAAATTAGTTAAATCACTCTTACGCTTTCAATCTTATTTCTGTAACATGTAAGTGGCATGAGTTGCACACATTTGAACATTTTTGCTTCGTGCATTGATTTACTTAAATATCTCCAGCACTTAGTTTCATGGTACGTAAAATGTCTACACCAAATTCAGTTGTATGTTCACACATCGCACTTATTGCGAGATCAAATCTTTCCTGCAATCTACCATTAAGAATAGATGCAGCAGAAGTCATAGTTATCATCCTGTTATTTCGAACCAATTCTCGAACTAAAGCCGTTCACATTTGTGTTTGATAATTAAACCACTTTAATACTTTGTCCTATTTACTTGGTCCGAATTAGTGATCACTGTATTGAAGCTGCTTTACGCATTGGCACATATTTATAACCAAATGTTAATTCTTTCTTTGATTTCATAATTTACTTCTATTTGTAAATCAAACATTATTATACGTTGATGGATGATGTCACCAAACTATTTCTTTGGTTCATATGAAAGAAGAATATGTTACTAGGATGATATAAATATGTGAAATTTTATTTGATCTTACTACATGTATTTGCAAAAAGCATCCCTTTGTCATAACAGTATACATGTATATGTGTTTAGAGGTAAAGATATCTTATTGTTTTCTTGTTTTCTAAGAAAATCGCAGGAAAGTGGTAAGGCATGCATGGTTACTTTACACCGGGAATGATAAAGAACCTGGACGAACTACTAGTATACGAAAGGAGTAGGTATACAAATGACCGGTTCTCAAGTAATTTCTTTCCCTTTTCGGTGGTGGGCTGCCCTGAAATGACCAGAGCTGTAGAACTGTCCGTTAAAATGGCTCATTTTGACTAAATTTTTTAATCTTATTAATTGTTATTGTAGCATTAATGTATGTAATCATGAAATAATTTCATGAGCCACTCAACCAGTCCGCCCATTGTGTTGGTACGGGTATAGCTATTCTTTGAGAAAATAAGAAAAATAGGATGTAAACTAATTAATGATTAATTGAAGTTGATAACAAGCAATGATTACTTCCTATGTACCCTTATACAGTTGTTTGTATGTCGTTATGAGGCTCATGTTGTGAGCTGGACTGATTGTTTCGTGTGAGGTATTGTCTGTGTCTTTGGAAGGAATGAATGTATGCCTAAAGTTTGCGTTTTTATTGTTCCGTTATATGGACCTGTGTTT
Organism: Lutraria lutraria; assembly: GCA_964023205.1. Taxonomy (NCBI): domain Eukaryota; kingdom Metazoa; phylum Mollusca; class Bivalvia; order Venerida; family Mactridae; genus Lutraria; species Lutraria lutraria. The sequence continues at coordinate 27,121,332 of OZ026843.1, forward strand.
GTATGTTTTGTGTGCTGGTGTTTATCTTGACGTCCAGTTGTGGATTATGTAGTTTCAATGGTATGATGGTATTATTGTAATGTGATGTTTTCCCTTCAATATGCTTTTCCTTGATAGTATTTGTAAAATAACATCATTGACTATACAAACATTGAAAACAAGACATTGCATGAATGTAGAAGTTGAAAAGATTAATAATGAAAAAAAATGTGATTATCTGGAAATGCGCTTGCATTTTGATTGAGGCAACACAGAGCATTAACTGACACTGGCCACACGAATTCCTTACCTTTTCCACATTCACATTTACCAGTCACATTACCATGCTAACCATTCATCTATTCAAGGAGGCCGTGTATGCCAAATCTTAACAAATATCTATGTGTGTATCAGACAGTTTTATTATTTTTAAATTAGTTTCTAGTCTTATCTACTATCATACACACAGGTAGGAGTTTAAACCGTCGAACCGTAAACAAAGTGTCAATAGACAAAATGAGCTTCATATACTAGCATTAATAAACCCACGGCTTCACCATTGACATGTTTACAGGGTTCAAAGGTGTGACATACTACATATTTTTAATAAAGTCTTATTTCTAGGGCTGGGAATTGTATTCGAATATTCGGAACTTCGACGAATATTCGAAAATGAAAAGCGAATTCGAATATTCGAAAAACAAAGAATTTCAACGTTTCGAGCCAGTTGGAGTAGCAAATACTGTTTTAAAAATCGGTCCATATAAGGTGTACAAATTCCATAAAAGTCGGTCCAAAATTGGTAAGTACGCGCAAATGTCACAAACTAACTGTTTGTTGTTCGCACCATTGTCAGTACCCAATAAACAGGTCAAGATAACCAATAGCCCGGAGCGATTTTTTGTTAATCCGTTCAATTGGTGTCGATAGTCAGTAATTAGTCCAAACACGTGATGGACAAGAATAAAACACTTAATGCACTGGTCTTTTGCTTTAAATGACGTGCTTGCATAAATTTGATTTAAGGTTAATTTAAAATAGCAATGACTGTTAATGACAAATTATGTTATGCGACTTCAAACGTCGGTCCGTACGCACCCAGGTGTCGTTATGGGGTTAGGGTAAGTACAAGTTGTCGTTATGGGGTTCCAGTACGTACAAACCTACGTTGTGGGGAAAATTTGTGCTAAAGGGGTGCAAAATGTTGCTTGTGGGGTTTAGAAGATCAAAGGCGGCACCCCACAACGTCACTCCAGTGAGTACGTCCGTACGCAGATTGCATGTTTTCACATAAGTATCATTTCGGTTTAATCAAAGGCGGCGAGTTGTTTTAAAAGTCGATATAAAAGATATTAAGAACGCCGACATTCTTTTGCCCAATTTCGGAGCCCTTTCGTTCCAGTAAATAACCCGTGTAGTTGTAACATTGTGCCCAATAAGCGTCATTATCAAATTGACGGGTTTGCAACAAACTCAACTTGGAAACAATTAATTATTGCAAATGTACTGTTCAGTTAGGCTAATGTGATAGTGACGTTTCATTTTATGCGTACACAAAAGTTTACATCCATTATCTGAACAGGTAAAGTAGGTTTATAAAAAACAAATATAGTATTACAGTTTAGCAATACAATTGTAGATGTCCGGTTGGCGCAGTTGGTAAAGTCTTTAGAAATGCCCAGGAGCTAAAATTGTATCGCGAGTTCGAACCTTACCGGTTGTCTCTTTTTTCAACTTCAGCTCAGCCGCAAATTAATTGTAGTAACTATATAGGTAGGTTTATCATATTTTTAGCAGTAAACTGTGATGAAAAAGAATGCATTTTTGTCATGTTAAACGCGAAGTGTGTAGTGCAAAAGTACTTGTAGTATTAGTACCGTGCGCAAGTACTTCGTGAAAATATATGGACTTTTAATAGCGAACTACATTTGTAATTGTAATTACCAGAATTACGACGAAATGTCTGAGACTATTCTTTATCCTCTTATTACATGTAAAAGATATACCAAACGATAAAAATGATAACAATATAAGTACTAGATCTAGTATAATCCTTACAAAAACGAAAAAAGAAAATGATCAAATTGACGAAATTTAAAAAAAAATATACGTAGAAATAGAAAATAACTTGCGAAAAAATACTAAATCGCGGTGTCACACCAATAATTTCACAACAATAGGTGTATTCATAGACAACATCGTTACCAACTGCGTTACGCCGACAGTTAATGTGCTGCACGAAATATTGTAAGCCATATAGTCAGCCTACATGTCCACTGATAATTTGACAACGGTTTTACACCGTAAAAGTGGACTCGACCACTGCGTCACTCTACAAGTATCCTAACTGAACAGTAGATGTTTTTAAAAAGAAATGTTTTGACTCATAATTTCTGTTCATAAATAAACATGTTACCCGCAACTCGTTATAGTTACCTCCCTTCTTTTCTTGTATATAAACAATCAACGGAACATAAACACATGTATAAATCGACCATGAATTTTGGGCCGTGACGGAATAATACACTTAATAATCAAATGGGATGTGTCGATATGTTATTGAATAAAAGGCATTTACGGATAATATATGAGACTAATTTAGCATGATGTTTGTATTAAGTGTCGCTGGCGTTGTTGGTAGAGTGTACGTTTTCACTATGAGCCAACAGGCACGAATTCAATTCCAGACTGTACCATACTTTTTTCGGACATATTACATATTGATTTAAAATATACTTTTCTTTTTTAATCTGTTTTTGTTTTATCTAAATGAATTCATATTGCACAATATTCAGTTCACAGATCTACTTCACTCGCTGTGTCTGCCGATGACCCTTCATTGAAGTTGTATCTGTCTCTGAGTCAGATAGGGAGTCTGAATCAAACATTATTCTTTTTAGAATTTCAAGTTGTTTTTAATTCAAAACTCAGAGTTTATAATGATAAAATATTATAAAACACTTTGATAATAGAAACGTCACATAAAAAAACACTCAAGAAAAACATGCATAATAAGAGGGCTGGTGACTAGAATTGAACTCGGACTTCATTCAATACGACATCTTGAGCTAAGGCGCTCTACCTATTGCGTCAGCATTACAGTCATTGTTTTGCTGGTTAAATTTATTTTATCAATATGTTTTTGTCAGATTTGTTCCGAATATCGACATCCCCAATTTGACTTAGTCTTCAATTCTGAATAATTTCTTCACGGCTCAAAACTCATGGTCGAGCTATACGTTTTTTATTTTATGTGTAATGTCGACAGAAATATTCATAACATCTAGAATTAGTAAAAAATAAATACAATTACATTGTAATTAGTTTTCAATAAAAGTTATTTCCATTGTGGTCTTATGATATAGTGTTTTATAACATAGGAAGGCATTACAGTTTAATATCATCACAGCAAAATGCATAATTACATTGAACGATTTGGGTAGAATATTAAATACACTATGTATATATATATTTTCAAATAAAATCTAAAATCTATGTAAACTTAACTACATGTATCTATAATTATTTATAATGAATAAACCATATATATTAAATAAACAATCACAGATATGCTATCACTAGAATTGCTATGCTAACTATTGGTATATAGTAGATGATATTGAAATTAGTTTAAAATGAACATGACTATTTATTCTTTGACATGATATAACTTGAACTCCGTGTTTAAACTAAACAACATGAATCACCAATTACGTACCTTTCACAAAACTAGGATACGTGTCGAATTATGTAAACCTAATATAATTTATGTATATCTAATTAAAAAGGCGATTATAAATGTGATGTTTTGAGATAAGATCTTGAAAGCACTTTACAGAATGAGATTGTTGAAAAGAAATGCAGCCATTAAATAGATGACTTGAATTTAAAACTGGTATAATTTGTTATGCAACAGAAGTCTCTATCAATTGAAATAAATGGTTTTCAGTTTTAATTTATAATTTAATGTTTTTTAAGTTATTCGACTGAACTTATTCATAAGGAAATTATTAATAAACAAGTTTGCTTTATTAAGAATGAATACACGCCTAGAAGTTCTTACAGAAGTAAAGATTATACATTTATCATAATAAGAAATTGAATGGAGGCATTAAATGAAATAAAAAAAACCCATTTCAAGTCGAAAATGAATGTAGTCAATACTTTCCGAACGAAAACTGTTTATAGATAGAAGTATGTTAATAGTCATCAAGCACATGTTTGTAAGCATGACCTTATACATATATATAATAAATTAATAATGTATCATTACATTAGTTTATAGTACAGCTGTCTACGAATTACAAGTTGCATGTTGATATGCTTAATTAAGCACTGGGGCTTTTGAGGAACTTGATGAACCGATATCAATATCTGAGCTCATACATGCTGTTAAATCATTGAAATGTAATAAGTCAATGGATAAAGATTGCATTCTAAACTAGTATTTTATACATAGTATTGATATATTAGGTTCACATATATGTGACATAATCAATGCTCTTTTACTTTCGGGTTGTTTCCCGGAAGGTTGGTCTGAGGGAATAATTATACCACTGCATAAAAAGGGGAAGACCAACGATGTCAATAACTATAGGGGAATTACGTTAGTGTGTTGTTTTTTAAACAGGAACAGGAACAGAATTTTATTTACAACTTGTACATCCTGTACATTGTTACAATACATCACATATAACAACTTGAAAATATTTGAAATGTATACACATATTACACATATTACATTAAACATATTACAATAAACACTACACAATACACTTACATTACATGTACAATAAGATTACACACATAAATATATAATATTATATATAACATGACAAAAAAATCACATGTATAATAACATATTCAGAAACATTTACAGAGAATGAACGTATGGCTAAATTAACCTATACCATTATTGATGATTTGTTTCTTTTTTCAAATGCCAATTTGATAAACTTACATAATTGTAGGATAATAGTTTTACTATCGCTATTTAACAATTGTTTTAGTATTTGGTCGAGTAAAAAAATATCGTTTTATATATATTTTTCTCAGCTCTTCTACAAAAGGACACCTAAAGATAAAATGGAATTCGTCGTCAATTTCATTTAAGTTGTCTACTTCTATTTTGCACAAGCGTATCGAAACCTTCTGAGAAATATATATAATGTTATAACAGATGCGCTATTTGGGTTTCGCAAAGGAAAATCAACTGTAGATGCTATATTTGTATTATTATCATTAGTACAACATTATCTTAATACCAACAAGAGATTGTATGTTGCTTTTGTAGATCTGTCCAAATGTTTTGATACAATTTATACAAATGCATTGTGGTTCAAAATGTTCAATTTGGATATTCAAGGGAAATTGTTTAATATTATTAAAGATATGTACTCGAACGTTAAGTCATGTGTTAAATCATGTTCTTCTTTTTCTGAATATTTTCATTATGCTATTGGTCTAAGACAAGGCGAAGTTTTATCTCCTATATTATTCTCATTGTAGAAGACCTGGAATTATTTCTACAATCGAGCAATGAATCAGGCTTAACTTTTGATGGTATCGTTTTAATAGTTTTATTAATTGCGGATGATATGGCTTCACTAGCTAAATCTCCATTAGAACTTCAAAATCATTTGAATCTGTAAAATACCTATTGCAACTCATGGGGATTATATGTGAATACTTCTAAAACAAAAGTTATGTTTTTTCGTAAACGTGGTCGTTTATTATCTGATGAACATTAGTCATACAATGATGAGAATTTAGAAGTTGTTGATCATTTCAATTACCTGGGCACTGTTTTTAATTATACTGGTAGTTATAATTTGAACCAAGAACATTTAAGTGGTAAAGCATTAAAAGCTTTAAACATATTTTCTCATTATTGCAAAAAGTCTTATCTTAAACCGTATACTTTGTGCCAGCTCTTTGATGCATTCATTGTTTCTATCTTAAGTTATGGATGTGAAATTTGGGGTAATTCAAAATCAAAAGACATTGAAAGAATCCATCTAAAATTTTGCAAACAAATACTTAAGGTCAATAAAAGCACTCCTTATGTTGCTGTATATGGAGAAGTAGGTCGTTATCCTTTGTATATAGCAAGATTTGTAAGAATAATTAAGTATTGGATAAAAATAAAAAACTCAGATAATATTATTATTAGAACTATGTACAAACAAAGTCTTTAAGATTGTAACAATGGTTTTAAAAACTGGGTTTACAATGTTAGATGTTTATTAAATAACTATGGTTTTGGGTACGTGTTTAATGAAAATGATACTTTTAATGGAAAGTTATTTCCGGTTGTTTTCAAAGAAAGATTAATTGATACATTTAAACAAGAGTGGTTTAATGATTTAGAACGTAGCAGTATTTTAACAAACTTGTACCATAGATAGTAAAATGAGTTTTTGTTATGAAAATTATTTGAACGTTTTACCCAAGAAATGCAGAATTTATTTCTGTCGTTTAAGATTAGCTGGACTTAAACTAAGAATTCATACTGGTCGTTATTCAACAAACAGTATTCCATGTAATTTAAGGTATTGTCAATTATGTAATTCCCATGACCTGGAAGACGAATATCATGTTATATGTAAATGTCCTTTTTATGACACGTTAAGAAAACAATATATCAAGCGTTATTTTTACATTCGTCCATCTATGTACAAGTTTATTGAACTACTTAACTGCCAGAATATTTCAATGTTAATAAATATATCATTATTCATTAAGAACACTTTAGATTTAAAAAAACATGCAACAATTAATAATTAGTATTTAGTTTATCCTCATTAATAGTTAAAACTATTCTCAACTAAATTTCGAAAAAATGTGCCGTACCATCCTTTGATGTTTTATATGAACGATTCCTATCATGTTATTTGTCTTAATATAAATTCATGTAGGTATATATTTTGATTTGATGTATAATATATATGTGTATGATTTTTTTCCTGTAACATATTACTATGTACATTTCTACACGTAAAAATAAAATTATGTTCTGTTCTTATTCATTATGTGTTGTTTAACGACCCATTCGACAGCTATGGTCATTTCAGAGCCGTCTAAGGAGAGAGAGAGAGAGAGAGAGAGAGAGAGGGGGGGGGGGGGGGAGAGGAGTTACAACAGAATCGGACAAATGTATCTCTTTTCTTTTGAATAGTTTTTTCCTGGTTCTTTATCGTGTTTGGTATACAGCGCCACCGCACTCGTAACTTTCTTAACATTTTACTTTATTCGGTAGTTGAGAAGGGTCCCTAAAATATTGACAGTTGGAGCCGAGATTCGAACCCATGACTTTTCGTTTAGATATGAATGTCGACATCGAGTCTATAGCTGCGCATCCTCCGAAACTAGTCCGAGTGATTCATATAAAATGTTGCCAGTTACTCGCAGAGAAGAAGGTATATGTTCACGCCGAATCCATGAAAAACTAGTTCGATTAACTACTCAGAAATACTACTCTCACCATCAACATGACAAATATTAATGTCAATAGTTTTCGATATTGCTTTGTTCACACAAATGTAAACGTGACAATTTCAGTGCATGCTAATACAATGTACGGTAAAATTTGGTTAAGTATGGAAATTGTTTCATCAGTATTTCTATTAAGATGTTGTGTGGTAAAACATAATGGTTATAAGGCAATTTATTATTGCTTGTTATGTAAATAAACTTAATTGAATTGAATCGTGTTCGTTAAAATCGCGTTTCACTTGGCTGGCCTGTCTGTCTATCTGTTTGTCTGTCTGTATGTCTTTTTTGTTCTTACCTAGTTTAAACATTGTCCATAAAACCATCAAAGGCCTGAAGGCCAGAAATGAGATGACTTTTGTGATGCAGGGATATCTCTGAATCGATATAAACTGTATCAACTAGAGCTGTCACAGAGGTGACTATTACCCCCACCGCTGCATTGACACTAAGAATGTGATAGTACACTATAAGGCTAAGGGGACATAACTTTGCAATGAGTGAATCACTTGGCATGAAAATTGTGTCTTGCACATCTACATTTTATATTGATATTATATTTCAAGTTTCAATTAAATCCCTTGAAACATGTGGATGTAGTTCGCTCCACAAACTATGTCTGCCATTCTACACTATATGGCTAAGTTCAAGGGGACATGTCTCTGGCATGAGTTTATCGCTTGGAATGAAAATTTCTTCTTGCACATCTACACTTCATGTATATGGCAAGTTTCATTGCAAATGCTTTAAGAATGTAAAAGTAGTTCGCTCCGCACATTTTTTATATTTTATGCGGACGGACCGACCGACCGACCGACAGAGTGACTCCAATATACCTCCTCTCAAACTTCGTTTCCGGGGGTATAATAATTCTGTCCGAAACGAGGACCTAGTACTGTTTATAAACGTCCATGTTATTGCGATGCAGTACAAAATATCTAACCCATATATAGTGCAACATGTGGGCAAATCAACACGCTAACAGAAAATGTATAATTGTACTACCTTTAAAGATATTCTACACTCGCTTTTGAAGATTTTTCACTCAAAAAATTTGTTTCTTTATTTTGTACTGATAGGCTGTCCGTGTTGTTAATGTCCCATCAGCTTTTTGTTATAAAAAATATGCAAATACATGCAATTGCTAATAAAAACCCAAGTTAATAATTACCGTCGAAACGAACCCTTTTTCGTTTTGCTTTTGTAAACTGGAAATATATAGAGCGCGTGACGTCACTTTATGACGTGTGCATAACATGACTGTGGGGGGAAAACACAGCTGTTCTATAAATAGTATTTTTTTCAATGATATTAAAAAATACGATAGTGTTTTTTGAAATATGCTATCTTGCTATAAAGTATGCAAGGGAGGAAAACACATCGGATTCCTCTGAACATTATAGGACAAACAGAAACTATGACGACCGATAAATTATATGCTTTGTGGACTTTAAGAACTTGCAGTTGAGACTTCAAACACAATCATGAATTTCTTTATTTACAATTAAAACACCAAAAGTACACAATTGCGTATGACTTGGCTCCGTTTAGGTCATGTTTATGACTTCGATTTTCATAGTTTTATATAACGAATGCATTTTACAAATAATGTTCCTTTTTATGTATTCATGATGATCTTTAAGGTGTCGACTTTTAACTGCACGCTTATATTTCATACAGCCCAACCTGTGCTAGTGGTCACCTCCGAATGAAGGTCAACGTGTGAATAAATGTCACTCTTTTAAAGACCATCATTGATTATTTAGAAATGATGACCTCCGAATAAAGGTATCTTTCAATAAAGTTCACATTATGTATATCCCAAGAGCGGCCCTTGTTTACAGGTTTGACTGCACAGTTCAACCTCTCCAAAGCAACACACTTGGGGAGAAGCAAAACTATGTTGTTGTTGTTAAGAGGTTGTTGCTCTAGAGAGGTTAAATTAGAAATTTAATCATGCAGTTAAAAATCATGATGTTGTTGAAGGGAGGTTTTTGCTCAAGTCGGTGGTCGCTCTGGAGAGGTTGCACTGTACATGGATATGATAGTTTGGACTTCATTAAATGCAGAACAATTTTGGTATTGAAATGTTTCTGCATAGCACCATTAGTGTTCACATGCAGAGTTTACGTGTATCTAAATGTGTGAAGCCTTCTGCATTGTTTATTAATAACTAAAAAAAATATTAAAAACCCATTGTATTTGGTAACACGGAAGAAATGAAAATGTTTTAATCTGTTTTTCTCCAGTAACTTTGTACAACCACTTCATTACTAAAGAATATATTTGATTAACATTGCATTCAATCAAAAAATGAAATTTGAGCTTTCAGGCCAACACCGTGTTTATTATCTCTGTCAAAGCATGATTAGTAAAGAAATGAACAAGTCCGGATAACATGGTTGGTAAGTTTTATTCATTTGTGTTGTTTATAGAGAAAGATGAAGTGTGCATTAATTAAGCAAAACAAAAGTTGTGAGAAAAGAACATGTTTCAAATAACTACTTCTTGTAGTAAAACTTCGTTAGTACGAGCATCAATATCACGAGCACCCATCCTATCTTGATACATTTTTAATGTCCCGTCAATTTTTAACAACATATAATAACCTCGTTTTTACGAGAGCCTAGTTTATGTCGAGTACTTCGTTTAATCTGATAAATCCTCGAGTTAACGAAGTTTTACTGTCTGTTCAATATATAAAAACAATTCAATTGTCTTAAATAGCTAAAATGTCATAAAAAGTCAAAAGCACATGCAAATTTTGTTTTAACATAACGTTATAATGAATATATAAGAAAAGAAACGAAGGAAGAAGACAGATACTCTGCAACACATATGAAAGATCTACTTCTCCGGACCTGAAACAGAAAAAATCATACCACAATCCAATAACTATTTTTTCCTATGGTAGCAATCGCAACTATTGCATTTATCCCCGTAAGGAATATTTTATATAGCGATATTGCTTATCATTTTCCTCACATAGACATAGAAAAAGTATGCTCTATATATATATGTTGTCACGTATTAAGGTTTACCCTTTTGGGGTGCAAGATACAAAAACGTAATCTTGCCAGTTTTTATTTTTGTTTATATATTACAAATGATTTCAGAGCCGCGACAATGGTCCAGTTGTTAGAACGCTGGATTTATATCCCGGCGATCCGCGTTCGATTCTTGGTCGTGGAAGGGCATACCCTTCAATGATAATATGACAAAAATATCGATTTTATTCTACATGTGGATTACGTTGCCGGTTCCATGTATAAGGGTAAGTTAGTACTGGTCAATATACCGTCAAGAAAACTTGTTGGTGAATCAACTGCCGTATATGACTAAACATGTTGAAAACGTCCATAAAACAAATACACAAACTAACAAATGATCTCAATAATTTAAGACTTATAACTGTTTTCAAGAGATAAAACTCAGTGATGTAACTTACACGCAGTGCTACTGCAGTCTAGTTTACCATCGTTGCAAAAACACAGTTGACAATCGCCCCCATTAACCTCTATGTACGAGGCTCCGTGGGAGCTTTTTTTGCATCGTTTTCCATTTACTGTAATATATATTGTATTTTGTTGATGCTACTTATTCCACTAAAAACACACTTTGTTTGCATTTTTAAGTACCTGTATATCAAGACTATTTTAAAACTTACTAGATGAACTTACATGTATTGAAAAAGACTCGTTAATTATCTTAAAAAAATAATCAATTTTACTAGTAAGCGAATTTTAAAGCTAATTCATTAATACAGTTGTTGTTAATATAAACTATTACATTGATCTAGATGACGCCATATTGTCGTGTTATTTCGCAAGTGAATGATACTAAGATATTTCGTCTAACTCTTTGTTGATACAATAATAAAATTACAATCATAGTCAATGGTAGTACACTATGTCATCGAGCACCTGCTTATTGATACCCATCGTACATTTTTTTTGTGAACGTCGTCTCGAATCAATGGTAAATTAGTTTACTTCTGTATGATATAAAATGAAACTGCGCACCACATATTTACTTTTGTATTTAATGTTTTCGTGTCAAAGGTTTGTAGAAAGTATTTTGAGTGAATGCCTGAACACGGGATAAAGATTTAGCTTGTTCGTGGTACACCCCGTACTTTTCTTATAAAATGTCATAACACATGGCAAAACTTCTTTATTTCAAGTTTTTAACGCACCAGAAAATAAACTGCGTATGATTTTTATTTAGTTATATTACAGCACTTATGCTCCATTATCGTCCTAACGATCAGCAGATTTCATAACGATGTCCGGAACCTAAGATCATTAATAGTGTATCATTTTCAGTACAGCCATGTTATCCAAACCTAACATGTCTTGTCCACAAAACCCATTCCAAGTTATATCCCTTTCATTTCTATTTATTGTTACAGCTCGATTGAAGTATTCAATTTAGGTACTTGATTATGATTCTTATCATAACAAACAATCATTTTGCCAAAAATGGGACTGTCAAATATACACCTTAAAAGAAAGAACTCGGGAGTCACCCTGTATATGTTGCTAATATCTATCCCTACATGTACAGGCTACCGGCATGTGACAATAGCAAAATAAATGTTCACCATATATCTATTATAGAGTAAAGGTATAGAACTCTTGGGCTCAGAAATCACACCGGTTATGTTTATCAAGGTCCTGTTGTAACAATTCTGAACCGATTCTTAAAAGCCTGGTCTTATTGTAGGTTGAAGGGCTTGTTGCTCCAGTTCAGAGCAATATATGGATATAAAATGGATGGTAGTTAAAGAGAAATTATTTCTGCGTCGAATAAGACCAGGCTTTTTTTAAACTTTATTTTGCTGTTATCACATGCCGGTAGCCTGTGCTTGCATGTCGATTTTATAATTATGTTATTATAAACAGTTGATATTCTAAAACGAAATAGCATATATGTTGATGCATAACGTAAATGGTTATACATCTCAAAACTTCAACTGAATACTTAAAACTTAAAACATCCGCTTACCTGCTTTCAAACATGATTTTTTGCACCCCTTTACATCGCAGCATTTTTCATTTGACTTCATACAATCTCTGTCCTCATTGCAATCAAAATTGTTTACGACTTCACATTTGCCATTTACTTAAATGTATTTAAAATCAATTGATCAACCGGTACTTCAAATCCAGTTGTGTGTGTGGTTATCATTAAAAGTGTTCAAACAATATCATCTCTTAGTGCATACTAATTAGCTTGGTTCCCGGCGTTGAGGTAATAATACACAGCATAGCAGTTAGGTAATCCAGATTACATCAGTAAGAGGATTTTACATAAATTATAATTATACATGTTGTACAAATTAAATGATTTATTTCAAATCGAAGAAATGCCGTCAATATTTCCAGCCCGCCAGGTAAATTAACACATCATGCAAATTATTATAGTAAAACGTTTTCATTTGGAAAGATAATACAATATTGTGTATGTTGATATGTATTTATTCGGACCTAGTATGTTATTTTACCGAAGAACGACAGAAAAAACTAAGTTTGAAATTGAATTTGAACTTATTTAGAACGTACGCATATACGCCAAACATATTTTACTAAGTTACGGAAAAATAACTAGCGCAAAAAGACATAAGTATAAACAAACAAACAAAAAGATATAAAAAAAAACATACAAAAACAACAGAATATTCAGAGTTATAGCAATACAGGAATGTTTACATACTGTCCGATTTCATGCATACGTAACCGCATCCATCTTTACAGCAATTTTCATTTTTCTTACAGCCTGTGTTATCAACAAACGGGTTGCATTGTGGTTCATTGTACTCCACCGAGGTAGGACAAACTTTTACATTGTCTGTAACAAGCAAAGGTACTTTCAACAAGAAATGTCTTACAAAAGACAGTCGCAATGATTCTTCAATGTTATTTACACTGTTGAAACCAAAAGTTAGATGTTTATGAAATTCATAAATTGCCGTAATAGTACCGTGTGAACACAACTTACCCCATAATAAAAAGTGCTAGCATTCCAATTAGGTCACACATTAAACTGTTAATGTTAAGTCGGCTAAATAAATTGCGTATATGACATATCTACTCATATTACTTCAAATAAATGTAAAATATTTGTCAAGAACGGTATATAATTTTATTTCGACAGCATAATGCACGTCCGTACATTTTTACTTTACAAAATGTACAACCATAAGAAGTATAAGACTCGCTATAAGTTGGTTTGGTGTTTTTTACCACGCTTGTAGACCCCCCCCCCCCCACCAAAAAGAAGGAAGGGTTTCCTCTGAATTATTCAATAGAATGATGAATTTCTTCTCAACAATGTATACGCCATGCCAAGAAATATAGGTAAAAGGTGAGCTCAATTACTTTCGCGAAAAAAGCAATGAAATCAAAACATAGCCCATTCAGAAATGACTTAGTTGTCAAAAGACAGCGAATCTAACGGAATTTTTAGGGAATGATTTAGCTTGAATGATTACATAATGATTACATTTCAGAGGCTTTGCCGAACCATACTTATTACAGTGGGAAAAGGTCATTTGAGGTTATTACAAACTACGGCGGTAATCAATAACGGAAATACTTCCGCTACCTAATCAAAACCAACAAATAGTTCCATGATTTTATGAACATACGTGATTTAATGTCGTGTTCATGTTCTATGAATGAAATATGATTATTTTGCTTTTATTGTTAAACATCAGATTAACTACAAATCGACCAGCGCGACCAACGGATGACCTGACTTGATACCAAATCCGAAAATCAACGCAATGTAATAATAAAATCGCTGCTACAGTAGTTTTTGTAAAGAAAAAGAAAGATTTTGTCAGTTACTATAATTCAATGAAGACATTGAAATAACGCTGATCAATTAATTACTGTTGTTTACTTTTTCTCATTGTCGGATCAGTCTTTTAATCATATCGCTATTTAATGGCACACGCTGATCAATATAAAATAACGTGTCTGTATAGGTATCGCGTCACCCACCGCACCCTTTGGTGTAAATGAATTTATTTTGAATAAAACTTACAAATGCTATTGCCATTCATTTATAATGACATTACGAACCATTGAATGATGTTGCCATTATAATGCTGGTATAATGAACAGTCTTAAGATACTGACGCAATGAACAATCAGTTGCATATTGGTATTATGAACTGTTGAATACATGTTGGTATGGTGAACTGTCCTTTTATCTTGGAGTGATTAATTTTGATCAAATAATCGTCATAAGATATTAACAGTATGCACAGTCCTAAGATATTGACATTATGCACATTCCTAAGATATTGACATTATGCACAGTCCTAATATTTTGACATAATGCAGTCTTAAGATTTTGACATTATGCACAGTCCTAAGATATTAACATTATGCACAGTCCTAAGATATTGACATTATGCACAGCCCTAAGATAATGACATTATGCACAGTCCAAAGATATTAACATTATACACAGTCCTAAGATATTGAAATTATGCACAGTCCTAAGATTTTAACATTATGCACAGTCCTAAGATATTGACATTATGCACAGTCCTAATATATTAACATTATGCACAGTCCTAAGATATTGACATTATGCACAGTCCGAACAAAAAGGCATGATGAAGAGTCATCAGGTATTAGCATGATATCATTATTACGTCCAAAAACTGTTTTGTCAACATTTCTTTGCAAAGCCTCCCCGTCAAAGCCTTAAGTTTAGTGTTTTGATTATACTAAATGACAATGGCTTTGTGTATTATGCGATAATTACAAGCAAATATACAGTACAGCGTTATATAAACAAATACATTTTACCTGCAGTGGTTGACTTCAAAAGAAATAAAACAATGTTTAAACTCTTAATTTTCACATTATCTATGTATTGTACATTGACACTTATCTTCTGAAACAGTTAGTGTGCACAAAGCACCATTTTGTTCTGATAGAAATTAAAATTATCCAAAAAATGACAGAACAAATTTATCTGGACGCAACTCGGTCCGCCATTTTGGTAACAAAAATGTTACACCAGATTAAATGTCCTTTTTGTTTGGGGGGGGGGGGGGGTGTCTTTCTGCTCATACATAGACTTTATTGATACTGTCATGGGATACTGTCATAGGAGTTACTTTTGTAAACATTGGGTATATTTCAATTTTTAGGCCAGCAATGTTATTGTATACCAGAACGTACAATTTGTGTATTTTAGGTAACAAGAATACAACTAGTATTGTAATTTGCTATAGAACAATCTATGAATCGTTGTAATCACTGTCCTCTGTGGCGCAATTGGTAAAGCATAAAGTTAGTGAATCTTGAGGACTGCGTCTGATGTTCCAGACATCATTTTTTATTTTCAACTTTTTTTATTTTTTATAAAAGTTAACTTTATATATATCGATAAGAAAATAGTGTTTAATAGTTTCTTTATATCTGAATTGTTCCTATAAATTAAAAAAATATAATAACCTCATATGGGTAATTAATATTTATGTATTTTAATTGTGGAGTAATCATATAACAAATCGGTTCAGGTGTTTGTATTCACGATTTCGTGCAATAGAATGTATACAAGAAATAAAAAAAGAGGACTACAACAGAGAACAAATGAATTTTCTTCTTTCCCTTTTCTCTTTTGAAAATTAATAAGAAGGTGCTATCCAGCGTGTATATACTTACATGTAACAAGAACAAAAATATTTCAATAAATAAATTACAAAAAATAAATGTATATAATAATTTAAAAAGAAAGTACCATTGACTGAGTTCGTACCACTCACAACTGCTACTTTTTGTAAAACTGTTATGTATATACCATGTACATGTCACCTTATCCAATACACCATGACTCTGGGGATTATGTTCAGAACAAGGAACAATAGACTATCAGTTGAAAAACTAAGCTGGATAGGCATTGATCTGAATTTGCGTAAATGTTTATTATGTGACAATAATTGTATAGGTGAGGAATTCCATTACCTTTTGGAATGTAAATACTTTTCAATCTCTGGAAAAAAATATATAACTGATTTTTTTTATAAACACCCAACTATATTAAAGTTCCAAAATCTTATGAACTTAGATTGTCGCAATGTAATAAAAACTAGAAAACTGAGCATGTTCAATAAAGAAATTATCACTAAATTTAAATAAACATATTAAACCAATTTAACTTTCTCTTCATCCGTAAGACTTACACAATTCAACAATATTTTTCTAGAAGAACGTAAGAAATGCGAACTCCATATTTGATAGATAACACCATTATGAAATTGCATGAATGTATCATTTTCACTTTTGTTTGTTGTACATTATTTCCTTTGTATCTTGTTCAATTATATGTTTTTTTGTTTTTTTCTAATATATGCTCACATGCATGTACATATATCTGAATTTGCATTTTCATATTTTAATCAAATATTTGTATTATTACTGCTGCTATTGTTGAACCATTACAATCAACATAAATGTACATAATGTTATATATGTTTTATTAATAATAAGAGAATATTAACTACCCTCGTATGACATTCCATTTTTATATTTGGTTCTTTTTTCTGCCTCTTGACTTATAATAAGTAGAAACCTACAAATACAATTAAAATTAACAAGTAACGTTATAATTATGTCATCATACAATGTACCCTTCTCGATAATCATGCAAAACATAATTAGGCAAACTTTTTACACGTATTTTAAATAATCGTTTGGATAATTGGGCAAAAATTTAAAATGTTTATGTAGAAGCTCAGGATGGTTTTAGAAGTGGGTATGGGAACCACAGATAATATCTTTGTTTTACATGGCCTTATAACACATATGATAAACTCAGGGACAAAATTGTATTGTAGTTTTATTGACTTTAGCAAAGCATTTGATTACATAGAAAGGAATAGTTTGTGGTATAAATTAATAAAAATTGGAATTAGAGGTAAAATGTTTACGATCATTAAAAGTATTTACTCCAATATAAAAAGTTGTGTTAAACATAATAATATGCTTAGTGATGATTTTTCTTGTATGTTAGGTGTCCGCCAAGGCGAATGTTTATCACCGTTTCTATTTTCTATGTTTTTGAACGATCTTGAAGAGTATTTGAGTTTAAATACTTTTGATGGAATAGATGTTCAAATGACAAATTTATTTCTTTTATTATATGCTGACGATATTGTGATTTTTTCGGAGTCAGCAGAAGGTCTTCAGAAAGGTTTAGATTTATTGTTCAACTATTGCAAAAGATGGAAATTAAAAGTTAATGTCAATAAAACTAAAATAATTGTATTTAGAAAAGCGGGATTATTGCCACGCGATATTCAGTTCACCTTTGGTGACCAAGTTTTAGAAATCGTAAATTCTTTTTCCTATCTAGGTATTGTCTTTACACAAGGTGGTTCCTTTAAATTAAATGCAACACAAATTAGTTTAGCTGGTAAAGCGCAAAAAGCCGTTTTTAGATTAAATAGATATTTGCTAAATTTTCCGTATGTAACGGTTAGTCATAAGTTAGAACTCTTTAACAAGTTGATTTTACCAATTATGAATTATCGATGTGAGGTATGGGGTTTTAACAAAGCAACTAATATCGAACGTGTGTATATTTTATACTGCAAACGTATTTTAAATGTTAAAAGGAGTACTCAAAATGATTTTGTCAATGGTATATTAGGCCGGTTTGATTTGAAATTTTATCGCTTTCTCAAAATAATTAAATATTGGCTAAAAATACAAACATGCAATGAAATAAAATTTTGTAAAATTATATACAATCAACTAAAAGAAGATTCGGATCTTTATCCAAACAAAGTTTCATGGGTTACATCAGTCCGTAACCTCTTGTCAGAGCTAGGCTTTTACGACGTTTGGTTAACACAAAATGTAGGTGATGCTAAAATATTTCTTATCATTTTCAAACAACGTCTTATAGATAATAAAATTCAAAACTGGCATAGTCGTTTAGAAAACTCAAGTAGGGCAATCATTTTTAGATCTATCATCCATTTTGAACATCAATTTTATCTAAAATGTATTGATATAAGTAAGTATCAGATAGCTATGACTAGGCTAATAGTTTCGTCCAATAATTTAAAAATAGAGCCAGGTAGATGGCACACACCGAGAAGTATACCCAAAGAAAATAGGAAATGTCTAATCTGTGATAAAATTGAAGATGAATATCACTTTATTTTGGAATGTTCTTCATATACCGATCTACGCAAAAAATATATAAAAAGATATTACTGGACAAGACCTAGCATGCTTCAAAGTAAACAATTATTTAGCAGTAAAAATGAATTAGAAATTAAAAATCTCAGCGTCTGTATTTTTAAAGCTTTTCAAAATCGGGATTCACTTCTTGAATAAATCTTTGTTGCTACATTTCGTAACTATCATCATTACTCACATAGGTAACACATGTTTATACATGATCTTGTTTTGTGTAGTTTGTTTTTATTGTTGTATTACTTGCGAATTAGAATATGATGCCTTTGATATTTTATGTTGATACTTTTTTGCATTATAGTTTCTTGTTATGTTATGTTTTATGTCATGTAACTTACGTATAGTCATATAAACGCAAAGTCAAAGCACAAAAGTGTACACCTTCTCCGTCGAAACAACTTGTTCTCTCATCTTTTCCTCATTCTTTTTTCTCAGAAGCGTATCATGATATACTTAGTATATATTGTTGTTTACCTTCATCTTTATGTTATGTTCAGACTGTAAGTGAGATTTTATTGTTTTCTCTTGTCAAAGAACCAGAAAATGTACATCACTTTCGACCCCCCCCCCTCTCTCTCACTGTACCATTAAATATGTATATTGTCTATAATATTGTTATTAACGACTACAACAATGCTATCTTGTTAATATTGACCAGTTGCCTTCTATTACGTCTATTGTAATGTATGTTAATATATGTTGTATATATGTTCACAAAGGCCTCCGGCCTAATAAATTTGAAATAAAGTATCTATCTATCCATGTTATTTTGTTCTTGTTTTTTTTTGTGATACTTCTCCCAAAACATTTTAGAAATAATATCATATATTTAGAATAGTTTTTTCTTTCCAACGCATTTTTCCAATAATTCGTGATAAACTTTTTTCCTTGGTAGCAACCACCACCTTACTGTATTTTATTATTTAAAATATTGAATTACAGACAATTTCGTACATTTATACCTCGTTTCAATTTGTTAATATTATGTTCAATATTGCTCTTATTGTCATGTAAAAACATGAATTGAGTAAATAAGTAAAAGTTTGAAAGTTTTGAAAGGTTCACGTGAATGACATTTTACTACGCATTTAAAATGATTTTGATAATCAATTTACAGTGATAACCTTTACAATGGTATCGTCCAATATTCGACCTTGACTATGAGAAAATTGAACTATATTTGCCACGGTATTTTTATTGACGTTAAGTTCTACACTAGCTAGAAAAAAATGAAATTGCTCCAATGCAGTAGACCTAGTAAAACGTTAAGTACACAACGACTTAATCTCTCTAAGTATGCACAATACCCGATACAAATTAAATAAAACATATAATGTATCGTGTACATATGTTTGAGTACATTATAACCATGATTTCTTTGTGTTTTATCTTCCAAAGAATTCTTATATCCCACCAACCTTACAAAAACAACAACAAAAAAAAAAAAAAAACGACAAAATTGACGAACTTTTAAAAAATAATATACTGAAAAAGAAAATAATTTGCGGAACAGTACTGTACTTTCCTAAACAATAGTATCATCAGACAATATCGTCACCAACTGCGCTATGCCGACAGTTGATATACATAACGAAATTTGTAAATCATATAAAATGTAGTCAGCTTACATGTTTACTGATAATTTGACTGTAAAAGTGGACTCGACCACTGCGTCACTCAACTTTTTAGTACACGTAATAGACATGTTTATAAATAAAATCCGTTATGCACCAGTGGACCGTTAACCAAACCATGTCTTCAGCCAAATAGTCACTAAGAACATTTGCCGCGCCCAGTCTTCAGATTCTCAAGCATAACACTCGTATACTTACACACTCAATGCTCTGCCTTATATTGAGCTTACCGGAGTGTCCAATTTGATAATATAATATGAAATACAAAAAAAAATCAATTAAAGCTGCAAGGAAATGAAAAAAAGTATTTGAAAACTGGAATAGTCACCAGGACAATAGTTGCAGCAGTCGTGTTCATTCACCTTTGTTGTACAACCCGCTTGCTCAAAACAAAGAACCGATGCACAATCGACAGGTTTCCCGCATTCAGCGCAATACACAAGACCAAACACAATGGTTATAGCTAACGATAAAGTCCTCATTTTCTGAAATGAGAAAACGACAGCGTTTCTATGATAACACAATAATTAACAAAATAGGCAAATTATCTGTACTGAAATATAGACATACTTAAAATCAATAACATCTGTTTTCTAATGCACAACTTATCGATTGATGCGTTTTTGCTTATATACCATATGTGGTTTAAGACGGATGACATGACTTGCATTAAGACTAAAATGTACTTTTCGTATTAGAATTATTGTATTGTTTACACCAAATCTACACAACGGTCAATGGTTTACTCTATATGCATACACTCGATTAACGACAACTTAACACTCTTATGTATTAAACAATCTAATGTACATAATGGTTCATTTGCTTAATTGTAGTGCAGGTACACAAATACCGGTATACGCTTTCGAAGAGGACTATATAATATTCTAGATATATTTCTTGGTCGCAGGCTTCGGATAAGGGTCATCTTGATTCAAAACCATGCTCCATCCCTTGCTACTTTATCCTCACTCATACGCTTAATAATGTTTAATAAAATGTTTAAGCAAATGTTGTTTATTGTTTTGTTCAAGTGAGCGAAATGACTTTATGATCGCGTGTGTTTTATTGAATGCGCATCCTTGGGTGTTTGTACAGGTGTGCGTTTTATTTAACTACACATAATTTGACTGGTACATAATTGCCTGTCTAGACACTACATACAGTAGTAACAAACCCACATGTGATCGTCAAATGCATTACATATCATTTAAAACATCCAAGTTGAATTCAATTGATATGTTTTACTATAGGTATACATAGGAAGGTGTATAACTCCTCGTTCCGGTGAATGCGCACCACTTTCACAAAACACAAAATTACTACACAATCCGGACAAATATTTTCACAAAAATGCGGTGGTTTCAGATATAAACTTTACCACAACATGAGACCAATCCTGAACTTTAAGCTCATGTCGTTCCCGAGAAATTGAACAAGAAATACTAGAATCTGACTCGATTTTTATAGTAGACAAAGTTGCGACCGCAGTGACATTCTCTAAATTCACATGATAATGCATGATTGTCATCCTGTCATAAGTTTATTTACTAAAATAAATTCCTTTAAAAACATTTAAATACATCAAAACAGATATACAGCACCTTTCAGATAATCTAGAAATTTGCAAATCAACATTGAACATTAATGTTTTACTTTAGAATCGAAAATTTTAGTCCTTTCCTGCCAAGTCGCTGTAAACAAAATGCATTAATCTGAAATCACGTGCAATTTTTAATATCAAACACGCAGCTAACTATGTAAAATGATCACGATCTACAAAACCAACTTTAAACTCCTGAAATCATTAAAAACAACAATCAAAACTTACATTTAATGAAACAATATTCATCATAAAACTAGATCCAAAATTTCTCAAGAACTCGTGTTCCTAATGTCCTATAAGCTTTTTGGAGAAGGTCTTATTTTACCTATAATGATGTCTTATTAGTGAAACTGACTTATGCAATAAAACATTCCGAAATTTTCATTTTAATCACGAAGTATATGTAATTATAGAAATGTAGCACAGTATTATTTCAATAAAACTGCATAAAAATAAAAAAATAAATAATCTAACAACAAGTTTACGCCATGTGGCTAAAGAAAGTCATTATAATATGCAAATATTGTTTCAGCACAAATAAAATACATTATTTGTTCTTATATTTTACTACTATTTTATCTATTTTTCTGTATAATTAAATTAAAAAAGCTATGATAGGCCTTTAGCATTAGTGATTATGAACTAAGTTTGAACTGAACACTACATTAAGTCCAAGAAATTAACATTTTTGAATTTTCTTTTCTCAAGTTCTTGTCTAAAACAATGTATCACACATACTAGGCAATCATTAAATCATTATAATGATATTATCGCCGGGTGTAGTGCACAATTTTGAATGAAGTGGAATATTTGAAATGACGAAAAATATATTCCGGTAACATCTGCTGATGAAAATTAAAAAAAAAATGTTTAATTAAATTTTCTGCAGTTGATAATATATTTTCTCCAGCACTTTTTTATCAAGTACGTATAACGAATTATAATATAAATTAGTATCATATGATTTAAATTAGTACTTACATTTTTTCTGACGAAAATGAACCCTGCAAACTTTGTTATGTACTATTAAAACAATAATATACGTAGATTTTGTTCAGTAGTCAAGTCAGTGGTAACTCTTTCCTCGCAAACTTTTTATATTTATAATGATGTAAACCCAACGAAACGAATCGCCTTAAATGTGTCCAATCAGCAAACAACCACTTGACTTCATAGGTTGGTTCCCGTTTATCCGCAGGTTAAAGTAATGAAACATGTGGTTACATAATGACTCATTATCGCAGTACATAGTATTCATTGATGTCCGTTAACAGTTTTATTTGTAAATTAGACAAGTCCATTCAGGAAATTCAGCAGGTTAAGGATAAAGATCAAACATTTTGTTCCAAATTTTGTCCCATTTTCCTAATTCGCAATCACATTTGTTTAAAAAAAAACTTCAGAATTGATCACATTCGTCACAAAAATTGTTACAAATAAAATAATTATGTTTCTACTGAAATTCCATTAAGCCTTGTTGATCGTTAATACATATTTCACAATAATTATACATTCATTTAAAAACTAAAGAAATTGTTCATTTGTTCAACTGCTCAGTTATAAGTCTGGCCTAGTGTACGTAAGAAATCTACACCCAATTCATTTTTATAACCACACATTACACCTATTACGAGATCAAATCTTTTTTGAAATCTACCAATAATAATATGATACTGCAGACATAGCTACAGTCTTGTTATTAAGGCATATTTTTTTATTTTCGAACTCATGTCATCCACAGTTTAGCTTGATAATGATACCACTTTAATACTAAGTTCAATCTTCCTTGACCCAATTAAAGATAACTGTATAATCTTTCGTCTGATAATTTGGGATCACTATTCTTCTAAAAGCAACAGCTAAACCTACTCTCAATATACAGCTTCCTACTGAGTACAAGAGCGATATTTAGCGAACAGAACTCCCCGGGGAGATGTATACGAAAACGTTTGTGAATATTGCAACTCTCCGGTGAGCTATTTTCGAAAGGATCCCTATAGGGTGTGACATGGCCACCAACATCCTTAATACCTCGGTCTATGAAAAGAAAACTTACTCCCCTGAGTCAACAATAAAAGCGATCTGAATATGCCACAAATGAAGGGAATTTTGAGTACTGTGTCACAGGCTATGATATTTTGTGACAGGAAATCATGTAAATATAAATTTCATCAATTATTACCTTTTGTTGTGTGCTCAGTGCCAATTTTAAAACCCGGCGTTGACTTTTGTGGTCATGTGACAAAAGCTGTTCATCCCCTGTGTTATAATGCTCCAATATAATATATCGTTGTATCAGTATATTTGAATATTTGTTATTTCTGCGATTTATGCATATCCTTTAGTGGAATCTGCTTACTAGATCACCCATATGAAGTTTGTATCCTGGATCTAAATTGTATGTTACACCCTCCCATGTAAAATGCCAGTACTGGTTGGCGAGTTGTGTCCGTGAACAAGTAAAGTCGATTTAAAGTTAAATGAGAACCGTTGTAGACATTTACACTTTTCCGAGGTAGATCAGGTTATTTACCGGTTGAAATGACTTTATATTGTAATACATAAACAGAACACCATCGTAATGCTCGGTGGCTGAGAGGTAAAGGCTATGTTTTTTTTATTCGTAGCGGCCATGAGTTCAAAACTGCCAAAATGCCTTTTTTATTAACATATTTAGTATTCGAAATTGCAATTTCTTTCCGACTTTCAAGAATTACCCTTCAAATTGTGAAAATCAAAATTAATATCTTGTTTCATATGCACAATAATGTGTACTATAAAATATACATGCAGTATGCAGTAGAGAAGGAGACTGTTTACTGTGCAATCACGAAACTATTACATGAACCACTACATTCAGTCCTTCGATTGTTTTGGTACTTGGTATTATTTGAGAATATGAGAAATAAGATGCATAATTATTAATAAGCAAATGAACGATTTTTGTCAATTGAAGTTGATAAAAAACATTGAATACTTCCTAATGTATTCTTACTGTTTGTATGTTGTTGTGCGCCTGGTTGATTGTTTCGGACGAAGTATCGTATGTGACTTTGTGTTTTCTTGTACCGTAATATGTGTCTGTGTTTCTATGATGTTGTGTGTTGGTCTTTTTTTTTGATGTTCTGTTGTACTTTCCGTGGTATGGTGGTAATTTTTCAGTTTGGGTTTGGAGAAAATTCGATTTTTGACCCATGATGTCAAGGAAAGTCGCATACTACCTTAATTCTACTTAATAGTTTTTTTAAACAACAACAATACAAACATTAAAAACAAGACATTGAATGAATGTAGAAGTTGGAAGTTTCTGCCTAATACTTTATTAAAGATTAGTAATGAAAAATATCATTTAGATTATCTGGAAATGTTAAGGAACACACAAAGCAGTTACTGTTCACACGAATTCCTCGTCTTTTCCACATACTCTTTTACAAAAAGACGCATTACCATACTAATCATTTACCTGTTCAAGAAGGCCGTTCCTGTCGAATTCTACCACAGCAAAGGTCTATGTGTTTATCAGACATAAGTCTTGTAGTTTCAACTTTACTAGCATGCACACATATGGAGATTAGACTTTAAGCAATGATATTCAGTCAAACCGTAATTAAGGTGTCAATTAACAAAGAGAGCTTCATAATACTATATGCATAAACCCACGGCTTCATCATCGACATGTTTAACTGTTTCATGATGCGACATATTACCCATGCAAACATTTTTCATATTGTCAAACTTACAACTTTTTCCCTTTACATCTTTTTACAGCATTTGACACACCCAGTGTAAAGATTCATTCATTTGTCCGTGTTCGAACATTAGTTCACTTAATTAACATAGTCAGATGATCTATGGTTGAAAGGTTCTGATTTGAGTGTTGCGTGAATATAATATGTCTCCCCAATATAAGCTTGTATTACTTGACAACATTGAACAACATGAGGCTTTTGTGTCGAATTATGTAAACCTTATAAATGAAGCCATCAAATAGATGTTTTGATCTTAAAACTGGTATAATTTGTTATGCAACAGAAGTCACCATCGATTGAAAAAAAATGTTTTTAGTTTTTGCTATTTAGTTTTCTGAACTTCTTCATTAGAAAATGATTGATAAATCAGTTTGCTTTACTTAGAATGAATACACACCCTGATGTTCTAACAGAAGTGCAGATAACACAATTATCATAATTAGATATTGGAAGGAGGCAGTAGATGAAATAAAAAAAACATTTTAAGTCGAAAATGTACTATGTAATCAATACATTCCGACGAAAACTGTTTTCTTATTCGCCAGTCACATGTTTTTGTATGCTTGACATTGTATATATATACGTTTATAGTACAGCTCATTTCGGAGAATATGTTGCGTGTTAGTTTAAACATATTTATTCCCGTCTATAATACATTGTACATATAGGTAAATATACAAAATCTAACATCAATTTTGGAAAAAATTGGAATGGAAGACAGAACGTCTTATTAAATTCTTCTCCTTGGATAGACTTCCAGTTAAATTTCAAGAACTATTCAACAATTTAACTATTGGTATGTATAAAATAGATTTAAGATTAAATCATACAGGGATATGGGTCTTGTGTTCAAAAAGTAAAAATAATTCAGAAAACAGTATGCAAAAACTTAGACAGTAACACAGCGGGAAAGGAATATTACTGTATAAATCAAGAGAGAGAGAAGGATGTGTGTAGTAATAAAGAAGAAAGAGGCTTCTCAAGCATTATGAATTGTACTTTTCATGTGAATCTATTGCTGTCACGTATGTAGACTTGGACCTGATTAAAGGGTTGAGAGGGTTGAATCACCAAAAAAGAAGAAAATCTAAACAGATTTCATACTAGTTATCTAAATGGTAGTTTTGGTGGGGACACGGAAAAAACGTCCCAAAATATTAAAAGTCGGAGCCGAGATTTGAACCCACGAGTTTTAGTTTATATTGAACAGTAGACATCATAACTAGAGCTATTGGTCCTTCAAAAAGGTCCGTGTGATTCATGAAGGAAGTTTGCTGTTATTCGCCGACCGAGAAGAAGGTACATGCTCTCGTAGAATCCAGGAAAACTATATGTATATACATGTAACTGAAATACTGTTGAATACCGGTGCAACCCCTCACCATAAAAATGACAAATGTAAAATATCGATAGCTTTATTGTTGCGTTGTTCACAAAAGTGTAAATTCCAGTACATGCTAATATAATGTACGGTAATATATGGTTATAGGAAATTGTTGTTTTATTAGCATGTCCATAAGGATGGAGAGTGTTAAAAAATAAATACATGTAGTTACACGCAATTTGTCATTGTTGGTTATGCCTAATAACTTTTTTTTGGATTGAATCGTGTTCTTTTTACCGGTTTCACTTGAATGCATAAAATCACTTATGAATTTTTATGCCCCTGTATGTGTTTCGAGGTGTTCCGAGAATCCGGTGATCAGGTCTTTTCTACACAGATAGGCCGATGTACGAGGTTTTAATCTGACTTACACAACGTTCGACAGTCGTCAGATGGCTTCATATTTACCGACATGTCCAATAGCAATACGGAATATATATTCTCTCTGGCTCCGGTTATATGCAGCGACATTGACATCGCAACACCCGATACGATGAACAGATATATCATAATGCCTTATATATAACCCAAATGTGACTGTAAAATTATCATTGTCGCCTTACCTTGAACTGTGGAATTGACAACTAATTACACAACCCTATGACGATGAGATCATTGAATGTTTGTTGAGAGCTTGCCTATTAATACTTCTTGCAACGTTACAGTATTTGGTTTGAAAGAAACAGGAATTTAAAGTTTTCAGATATGTTTTGAGATAATAAACGTAAAACGTCGATTTTCAGTATCTTATTGGAAAATAATAATCTGTTGCTATGAGTTTTTTTCATGCCCAATCATTCTAAATGGCAGAAGGGCATAAAACGATACCCCTGTCTGTCCTACCGTCGGATCAAATTTTAATATCCGAGCGATAACTCAAGAAATATTTCGTGGTTTGGTTTCATATTAGCTCGCCTGGTTATCTCAGTG
This sequence comes from Lutraria lutraria, assembly GCA_964023205.1. Classification (NCBI taxonomy): domain Eukaryota; kingdom Metazoa; phylum Mollusca; class Bivalvia; order Venerida; family Mactridae; genus Lutraria; species Lutraria lutraria. The sequence goes on from OZ026843.1 coordinate 27,149,336, forward strand.
GTTAGAGCATCGGTTTACTGATCAAAAAGTTTTGAGGTCGATCCCTAAGCGAGGCTCATACTGGCCATGACAAAGTTGGCTTAAGATATTACACCCCATGCAAAATTGTCTAACACCTAACTGAAATTTTGTTGAAAGTAGTGTTTAATTCTATATGAAGGTGTGTGATAATAAGAAAATAAGCGTGGGTCCCGGCTTTCCTTCTAAAAGCTGTCAAAACGTTTAAAGTTGGGAGCACACTATAACGAAAGCAAGGTTCCCGGAAAGCACGTGCAGATTACAAAATGTAGAAGGAAAGCCGGGACCCACGCTTATTTTCGTCACTTCCGTCAAACGAAAAGATGGCGAGTTCACTACCTTGGTGTATTTTATACACACAATAAGGGAAAAATTGAAGCTTTTTCTTTCGACAGATTTGCATTGTTTGATGGGTGAAATTGCTAAAGAACGTCTGTTAACGTATAAAAATCACGGAATCGAGTGCCTATGCATACATATTGTTTATACAAGCAATACATTCTTAAAGGGTTTATATAAATAATTGTGCACGTGGGCATGTCTAGTTTTTTTCGATTATATACCTGGTCACGTGCATAAAACAGACACGCGCACGAAATTATTTTGACAATACAGTTCTTTCTAAAGGATATGGACCTATCACAAATCAAGAAGTAGGTGTGTAACGATATATCGGGAGCATATAGTGTCTGTCTGTTTGTTTGTAATAACCTTGCGTATAAAATCAGAACGCTTGCTCCCACAGTCATCAAACTTCATAATTGTGTTGGTTCCTCATGACAGGTTCTACATGGTTGTGCATTATCAGGTCAGTAGATCGGAAGTCATGTCATTACGTGAGGATGTTGTGGTTTAAAAGCAACGCCCATCAACATGGCCGGACAACGTCCCACAGTTGCAAAACATGGTGGCCAATACCAAGATGGACATCGTTGTCATAATTGTATCGGTTTCTTCGGCGATAATCCCGATGCTGGATATTTCATGGTGTTCTGTTGTTTAGCTGTTCATGTTAACTTGGTAGATTTCTTTATGGGCGGACTGTGTTGTATAGGGATGGCGAGGAGGTTCTGTTTAGGCACTGAAGATAGGCTTGACACATTGTAGATGGGGGGTTATTTTTTTTGCATGTTTGTTTGCTTGTCTCTTTGTATCAAACTTGAACCTTGCCCTTAAAATCAAAACGCTTTCACGTACAATCATCAAATTTCATCGCTCGTTTCATCATTACAACATCTACAGTACCTGTGCATTTTCAGGCAGCATCTTGTTATATTTCCTTTTTTGGTATTGCTATGCTGTTGCGCACGTGTCATTCTTTGACAATCTAAATTTCACTTGTTAACACAAGCTTGGTGAGATGAAAAACGTGAGTACCAAACAATAGTTTTAATTTATTGTCTCATCCGTCAAAACTGTGTAGATAGTGCGTAACATGTTGGACGAAAGGAGTTTATTTTACCATAATTATGACATCGTATAATTGCAATTATCGTTCTGCACTCGATTCAGGCACTGATACATTGCATAAACAGTCGTAATTGTCAAATGTATGTTTTTGTCTTATTATCGATTATTCAATATGCATGTATGTGTAAGCTGTCGCGACATAGTGTAAAAAAAATCAAATGACTTATAAACCTGCTCACTAACACAGACAGCCAATATTTTAAAACCTGCAGACAGAGAAATATGGAAAATAACAGAATGCATTCTAACAAATTATGTTAGATTCGAAAATAATACAAATGTGTTGTTATCAAGACGTGCACGATGTTCATAAACAAAAATATAGTTAAGCCTGTGTCAAAGGGAACACATAATATAACTTTTGTAGATAGGTGACCTTTATTAGGAAGCATTTCCGTTTAAGTAATCAAAAGAGCGGCCTCTGTTTGCAAGGTAGACTGTACACTTCAACCTTTCCGAATAAACACCCTTTGGGAGTAGCAAAATTATGATGTTGTTGAGAGATCGTTGCTCTATAGTGGTTAAATAATTAATTTAATCGAGCAGTGGGAAAATAATGCAGTTGTTGAAGTGGGGTTGTTGCTCAAGAAGGTCGCTCTGGAGGGGTTGTACTTTATATATATTTGGTCTTGATTTAATAGATGATGATTTTGCTATTGAAATACTTCTGCATAATATCATAACTGTTCACATGCAAAGATTGGGTGTATATTTATGTGATGATATTACGTTCTGCTACGTTTAACTAAAACATTAATTACATACCCATTGTATTTGGTCACACGGCAAAATGAAAATGCAAAATACAATGCTTGAATCTCCTTTTCTCTGGTAACTTTTTACACCCACTTTTTTACTCAAAAATATATTTGAATTACATTGCATTCAGCAGTTGAGCAAAACAACCAAAATGATATCGAGATTTCAGGCTAACACAATGTTTATCATTTCAGTCAACACATGATTAGTAAAGAAATGAACAAGTCTTGATAAAATGATTGTTACGTTTTATTTGTGTTGTTTATAGAGGAAGATGTCGAAATGTGCATTAATTCAGCAAAACAAAAGTTGTGATAAAGTAAAGGTGTCAAATAACTTCTTCTTGTAGTAAAACTTCGTTATTACGAGCATCGATATCACGAACACCCGCCCTACCTCGATACATTGTTAATGTGCCGTCTTTTTCCAATAAACGCATAATAACCTCGTTATTACGAGAACATGGTTTATATCGAGTTCTTCGTTTGTTGTGTATAAATCCTCGAGTTAACGAAGTATTGCTGTCTATTAAATGCATATATATAATAAGTCATGTGTCTGAAATTAGGCACTTTTTCATTTGAAATATCACTAAAGAGTCAAAAGCACTCAAATAAAGTTACAGTGTGTGATGAATATTTAAGAAGAAACAAGACGAATACTAATTTTCCTTAACTCTGCAACACACGTGAATGATCTACTGTTAAGGACCTAAAACAGAAAAAAAAACATATCACAATTTGAAAATTACACTCTATACAGTATTCGCAAACTTCGACACGAACAGTTTCTTATCGTTTGCATAAATGAAATAACAACGTTAAGCAAAGTTTCACATTTTACTACGTTGTGAATGAATGTGTACATGTTTTATCACATCGGCTTTTGGCCTATTGACAACAGAAATGAAAAAAAAACTATTCGTAAAACATTCGCACTGTTGTTAAACGATATTTATTAATTGTGATCAAATCGGATGGCCTTCATTAAAAACATACGCCCTGATATCAGATTTGTGTTTTATATCGTAGATATATATTTTGTTAGTTTGAGTCTGACTGCCTTAACTAACTCGCTAAGAAGAGAATACTTTCAATAAGTGGCATTCATTAATATTGTACGAGATACAAACATGTTGGGCAGCATTCTCCTTCAGCTGTATTTGGATCATCACAATCAGGTTCCGCACAACCCATTACTGCACAAAGCGCTTTCCCATTGTCACAAGAGCAATCTTCGCATGGATCATCGGTAGGTATATCTTGTAAATGACGATATAGTTTACCATTTTCTTTACATGGGCCTAAGAAATGTATAATACATGTATGTACGTTATTATGTGTGACGCTTTGTCATATCGGGCTGCAAGATACATCTTGCCAGTTTCGTTTTAGTTTTATTCTACAATTCAGACTCCGATCGTTAGATGAAAAAAGTGGTTATTGCGTTGTTGCTGGCTGATTTTACTTATTGTAAATTATCTCAGAGCCGCGGCCGTGGTCTAGTGGTTAGTGAGCTGGATTTGTTTCCCGGCGATCCGGGTTCGATTCTCTGTCGCAGAATGACATGGGTCTACTCTTCCAAGCAAATTTGACAAATATTTCAATTGTCCTCCGCATATGGAGAAGTTAGTACAGGTTACTAGGCGATGTGTTCCACCGTATATAACTGAAAATAATGATGGTGGAACACATCATTGGCATACAGAAACAAACAAACAAATGACCTCAATAATTTAAGACTGAAAACTGTTTTTAATAGATATATCTCAGAGTTGTAACTCACATCGTTCATTGTTGCATTCTAATACACCATCGTTACAATAACACAGTTTGCAACTGTTGCCAATAAGTTGTATGTACGATTGACCATCTGAGCTTTTTCCGCATCGTTTTCCCTTCCTTTTTACTACAATAGATATTACAATATGTTGACGTCATTAATTATACTTAAAAGGTTTACTTTGTTTGCATTTATCTAAGTACTTCCAAGTATAGTCTAGGAATTACGAGGCAAATTTGCATGTTTTAAAAAAGGAAAGATACTGGACGTGTTACCTAATACAAAAAAAAAACACAAAAAAACGCACGAAGCTAATTCATTAATATAGTTGATATTATATAATATCATATTGCTCAATATGACGTCAGATCGTCGTCTTATTTTGCAAATGAATTATACAAAGACAAATCGAACATTTCTATCGTTGACTCAATAATAAAATTGCATTCATAGTGCTTGACTCAATGTACATGTATATAAAAAAAAACTCGATCACGTGTTTTGAGCTGTGACGGAAGAATACACTAATAGAATCTGACTATAAATCAACTTGGGGATGTAGATAGTCGGGAAATAATTATTTATCGAATCAAATGTATGTACATATAGTAGATAAGAATAATTAAGCACACAGTTAATTTAAGTGTCGCGTTTTAAAAATACATTTGAATACGAAAAATATCTAAATATGTTATCATTCATCATAAGTAAGTTTGTTACTCGTTTCAGATTAAATGCACATTCTTTTTTGAGTTCAAGTAGGTCGTTATAGTAGAGAACGAAACCCTAGAAATGAACGTTATTGTCTTTAGTGTGGTACTCGTGATATTGAAGATGTTTATCATTTTATTTGTATTTGTTCGTGATAAATTATGTACACATAAGACAACGTTTTTTTACCATGGGATTTATATACCAGACCTTCGATATACAAATTTATTACACTCATTAGATATTAGAAAAGGTATTACTGTATAACCAAGCCTAACTCTCCTATTCATTTCATTAACACAATTCTGTTTGTATATACATGTATTGTCAATGTCACAGTTTACATTTTGCGGAAAAGATGCTATTTGCCATGTTTGTATATTATATGCTAGATGATGTACATATGTGCAAATCTGTTAATTAAGCATTGCCTTGCTAGCGCGTTGGGTAGAGGGTTATCTATTATGAACCAACAGACATGAGTTCCATTCCTGATTTGATCCAAATATCGTTAATTATTTTGAATGATTTCGTCACGGCTCAAAACAAGCTAAATCTACTGTATGGCCAATGCCAGAACAACTACAGATTAAAGATAAACAATTGCCTACGGCTGTCAACAGTAAACCGTTATCATTAACTCCAGTGATCAATATACTAGTAATACGATTTCTTGCGTATATGTGTCATTAGTAATCAACAACATGCATATTCAGAGTATTATCATTGATAGAAAATGAAATGCATTCTCTATCTGGAATTAACTAACTGGTCAAAATGAATCTATGCGATCCATCAGGCGAACCTAATGCGTCTTGTCTACAAAACACATTTTTATCGACGCCCATTCAGAAAATTCGGTTCTTTGTCGAAGGGCTTTTACAAAAACTGTCTCATGATTGTTACAAGTTATCAGAATAAAATGTTTTCCAACAGTCTATTCTACGATTAAAGCAGGTTTTCTGACGATTCAACTATTTTTCGCTCGCTTTCACAAAAGATGTAAACAACACTGTATTTTAAAAAGAGGAAAACAATGCCTGATAAAGTATTTAAATCTTCTTACTTGATTATGATTCTTATCACAAACAAACACTTATTCTGTCAGTAATGGGACAGTCGTCATATATAGCAATACACACTTTAAATGAAAGTCATCTTGTAGATGCTACGAATCGATCTATCCCTAAATACAGATTTGATGTTATCATATACAGTTGATATAACTTAATTCGATTGCATATGTTGACGCATGGCATGAATAGTTCTATATATAATGTCTAAAATATTTGTGTCACACGATAAGATAAATGCATTTTATTTCTAATCTTCACAAGTATACTTAAATTGAAAACAAAATCAGTTTACCTGCTTTCAAACATGACCGACCACATGCATTAGGGCAGCATTTTTCATTTTCCTTGCACACACTATCATTTGCGCAATTGTAATCGTTTTCGTTCACACATTCGTCGTTATCTTAAATGTATTGAAAATCACCTGCTCAATCAGTACTTCAAAACCAATTCAATATGGTCCAACTTGGGCCCCAATTCTATTTTACTTTGATTAACGCTTACAAAAGATAGTACTCCAATTTACTCTGAAACACAAACAGTGGACAACAGTGTCTCCCCTTGTGTGGAATAACCATAGAAGGTGTCGTAACAATATCACCTGGTAGTTCTAACTGCATAGTGCAACACGTGATAATACACTGTGTAGTAGGGGCATATAATCCAGACTACAATAATACGCGGGTTTTACGAATTTAACTGATTTATTTCAACTCGAAAAAATGCTGCAGATATTCGAAGGTCATCAGGTAAACTAAACCCACAATACTTCGGGAACGGTGTATTGTCATTTGTTAATCGCAAATCGGTGATACAGAATTGTTAAATGGTCCGTATAAAACAGAATAAAATATCAAAACACATTAAAACGTTAAATAATCGTAAATACAAATTTTACATTCCAAGCTACAATGTTTACTACATGCCGCTTCGTCAGTGATACGGAGATTGCCATAAATTTCCCGTTGGTCTTCCAATAAAAAAATGAACCAATGTGGCTGTAAAACCCCCTTTAGGACGCGGGATTCGGGCTGATTTTAGGCAGGACGCCGGACTCAGTGGCGAAACGGGACGCTTGTATGTTCGAAATATCAACTACACTGCGCGAGAAAAGTTACGTCTCTTACTGATATGGCGTCTACACCAATCACAGCAAGTGCGACTCCCGTTTCTACGGACAAGAAACGAGAAGCAAGTTGGTTATTTCTCGATGAAGGCAGGCTCGGTAAAATGAGATCAGATATGGTTCCTTTGTACCATTTGGGAACACTTTAATATCACAATCTTGCGAGGTTTTTTGTACATTGAAAATAACACTGAAATTAATGCATATTGTGGCTTTAAGATATCATTCGAACAACTTCCCGTTATAACTCTGCATTTAGAAAGATATTCTTTTTGGCATGTACATATTCGGACCTAATGTGGCTTTAAACCGAAGAACAAGATAAAACTTGCTTTGAATTTGACGTACCTGCAAATTGTATTTGAACTTATTTAGATTGTAATCGCAAATACAACCAAAGTTTGCCAATTTAGGGAAAATAATTAACAAGGATATAATTCGTCAATAAGTATAAATCAATAAAAAAAAAACAAGAGTATAACGAACGTATAAATACATGAATGTTTACATACTGGTTTGTTCCCTTTTCTTACAAACTAAGCCACAACCGTCTTTACAGCAACCTTCGGTTTTCTTACAGGCGACGTTATTGTCGGTGCCATCGCATTGTGGTTCATCGTACGGCATAAATGGGGGACAGACCTTATCAATGTCTGCAAAAATAAAGATAAATTTAAAATCTATGAAATTAGTAATAGATACTGGACCAGTTTTTCTTCAAAGCGTCTTCTAACAAGATGTTTCGCTTAAACAAACAGCTATTTTGTCCGATGCGAAGTCCAAGTACAAACCACTTAACAAAAGGAAATAGGTATGAAACAATGCTTGATAAAAACAAAGTACTATAATCAAACACTATAATCCTTAATTTTGTATTTCGTCTTTATGACGACTTATCGAGCATGCTGTTATCTCCTATTAATCCTTATGCGTTACACAAACGTATTAACATATTCGTATATGATATCAGCTCTGTACCAGTGAACATACAACCTGACATGTGATCCTAAACTATTTACCAGTGCTGACCTTGTTATCTGCATATTACCGCCAATTTGACCGCCTAAATGATCAGCGATGGAGATTAATGACTTAAGACACCATTCCTTCAATGCAATAATCACAAGGAACATAATGTAATACCGCGCCCTGTATTGACACTCTCGAGCTGAAAAATCAAATTAAGCTGTTAAAGAATTAAATACATGTACATGGACCTGAAGAATAGAATAGTCACCTTTTGGACAATAGTTGCAACAGTCCTTTGGGTGTGCCTTTTTCGTACAATCCGGTGCCAATAAACAACGAACTAGTGTACAATCCTGCTTCGTGCATTCAACACTATACACTAGACCAAACACAATGGTTATAACTATAGATAAAGCCCTCATTTTCTGAAATGAGAAAACGACAGCATCGGTAAATAGTTATTCAAAGCTAATGTTTAACATGTTTACATACGATTCCGACCATAAATAAAGTTTTGAACTTGAAGTTTTATAATGAACACACTAGGCAAATTATTTCTTCTTAAATATATATATATAAACATGTACTTAAAATCAATGTACTCCAATCCATACGCTTAATGAATGTTTATCCAAATACATGTTATTGTTTTATTAACGTGAGCGAAAGGACATTGCGCATGCATGGGGGTTTGTACAGGAGTGTGTTTTATTTAAAAACACATAATTCGACAGGAGAATAATCTAAACTACAGACAGCAGTAACGAATGCACATGTGATCATAAAATGCAATACATTAAAACATCTAAATTAATGTCAACTGAAATGATATTATACACTACATAGGAAGGCGTTTAACATTTCGTTTCAATGAATGCGTATCATTTTCATATAAACGTAAAATTACTATACGATCTGGATAAATGCTTTCAAGATAAAGTTTCATATACATTTTCTACCACAAAATGAGACCAACCCTAAACTTTATGCTCGTTTCGTCCCCTTGAAATCGTACAAGAAACGTAAGAATATGACCCGATTTCTTATAGTAGACAAGGTTGCGACCGCAGTGAAATTCTCTAAGTTCACATGATAATGCATGATTGTCATCCTGTCATAAGTTTATTTACTAATCTAATCAAAGTACTGAAAGTACTGTCGGACTTGATTTTTACCATACGAGACAAAAGAGAGAAATGTGTACCCACATCGGTCGAGCCCATACAAATATTTTAACATTTAAAATTACGGACCGATTTTTCATTCATATTGTAATGCAGGTCATATGCATATAGGTAAATGACATAAGCTAGGGCTTTACTATAGTCCCTTTGCTAAATTTTAAAATGAAAAAAGCCTGATATTGGAAAGTTTAATGATTAGCAAATTAATTGAGGACAATTTAATTGCATTAAAAACTCTTTATAGTACAAAACTAGTAAACAACACTTCAGTAACAGTAAATACAAACATTGGTTCTTCTGGTTTTAACACAACAGAACATCGTCGCATTGAACACATTCAGGGTCACTCAAATCAAAAAGGTCCTGACACAGTAGAGTAAGACCTATATGACCTATAGTTAACCCGATGTTGCATGAAATTCAGACGTGATTATGTAATTCTAAATAAACTGGCGTAAAAGGAACTCTTAAACAGTAAATTTTATAAGCGCGTGTCCAGTAATTTACGTTCGTATTTAGCGACTCGAATCATTATTCTTAAGCCGCAGTTTTAACATTCAACCTTCGATAAATCAAACTCCCCACATCGGTTACGCTTTGCTACTAGCCACTGCGGGGAGTGAGTCTATAAATAGCGATTCCGTCATCAAAATAACACTAGTTGGTGTGAATATCACGGAATACGATTAAATGAGAATTCGCTTTGTAATATTAAGAAATGTTAAAAAGGCACAAAACACACGCATCGATGGTAAATTGTTGCAAATGCATGAATACGTCCGTGGAGGTTTTTCTGAACTATCGAACGAAAACCGAAAGCAGAACTACTTTTACGGTAAGATATTTCATTGGACAGTGAATACGCAGTTTTAATTCTACGCATTTGAAAATCTCATGTATCTACCGACAAGCACTTATTTAGATACATGACTCTTTCCATGTAGTTACAATAGAATGATTTGAAATGTATTTAGATCTGACACACTTAATTGGGGAAAGATTCCAGATATTTCTATATAAACATACCATTTAGTTGCGTACTATTTCCTTTATGTGGCATTCTTTTAACCAATATGTTATGGAGTCCAGCGACAAATATAAGTCAACGATTACAAAGGACTTGATACTGATAAAAATCAAGTCCAAAAATGAATTCCTTTAAAAACCGTTGAATACAGTAATAGAGATCTACAATCCATTTCCGAAGACCCAAATATTTGCAAAATCAACATTCAACATTTTTTATTTTAGAGTCATGATATCTGTGTAAACAGGCAATACTAGTAGTAAACTAAAATCACCTGACATTGTGACAGCAATATGCATCTATACAAACTATGTGAAATGATAAAAAATTATAATAAAATAGAACAAACTTTAAACTCCTGAAATCAATAAATTATTACAACAATTAAAACGTACATTTATTGAAACAAATATTCATGATAATATAGATTTAAAGAATCGCAAGAACTTGTGTTTTAACAATAAAAGGATAACATAATTTTGAACTGAACAATTTGTTCAAGAAATGAATATTTTTGAAAATTATTTTTTTATAAAATTCCATGCATCATATCACACAAAATGAGGCAAATACCAAATCATTACAATGATACTTTCGCAAGAAGTATTGCACTATTTTAAATGAAATGGAATATCAAAACTAATACACAGATATTCCGGTAATAGTAATATCTGCTATTTAACCATACCATACAGATTTCCAACCCAATTTAGAAAATTAATTTTAATTTAATTTTCTGCTGTTAATAATACATATTCTCCAGCACTTTTTTTATAAAGTACGTATAACATATTATATAACATAAATTAGCATCGTATAATTTAGATTAGTACTTACATTTTTTTTCTGAAGAATATGAATCCTGCAAACTTTGTTATGTAATATGAAAACAATTATCTACGTAGATTTTTGTTCAGTAGCTTATACAGATTTTCCATTCAGTATTAACGCTTTCCGCATACTTATATATATATATATAAATGTTGATTTAAACTCAACGAACCGAATCGTCTTTAATAAGGCCAATCAGCAAACAACCACGTGACTTTATACGCTGGTGCCCGATTATGTGCAGGTTCAAGTAATGCAACACGTGGTTACATAATGACTCATCACTCATTATAAGTCGTAGTAAATTCTGTCGCAGTATATGCTATTCATTAATTTAGAAAAATCTTTTCTGTTACACGTACAATGTATCGTAGTTAAATGAAATAATTGCAATATAGAAAAGAATGAGATTCCAATAAATAGCCAAAAGCAAAACATCTACCTTCCCATGCATGGAATGACATTTAGGTAAAATATGCATGTGTAAATATGTCTGCTTACTGTGACAATTTATTCAGTGGGACAGCTATTATGCTTACTGGTAAAGTCGTAAGTATGCATGATGGCCCATTCACCACGCTTGTTGACAAAGACTACCGTGCTCGTTTTTATATCGATACATCATCAACTAAATCAGAGTGTATGTAAGGTGTAAATAAAATATAGATGGTTTAAATTGTTTGTTTTCTACAATGAAGATGGTAGAAATATACATATAGCATGTACAACCAAACCTGTATCAGAGACGTATAATACAAGTTATAGAAAACTCGTTCTTTGCGATAAGGAAATACCGGGAAATCTCGTGCGCGGCGGGATTTCTCACACGATATACAACCGCAACCGTCGTCCGCCATTTTGTATCATTGAGATACGGTTGTTTACGTCTCTGTTTATCAACTTCACTTCACAAATATCGAACACCGAATGCATAACATTTAGAAAATTATTATTAGATCATTTCGTGTGTGTATTATATTCATATTGTATTATACGTTTCTGCATGTATATATGTTACACAGAACAATATCATTTAATTACTGTATATTATAGGGTCTTGGAATTAATTCACTTCATTCATGGAATTTATACAGGGGGTACAAGTTCATTTCAACTAATCTATACTTGTTCATGTAATATATAGACATAAGGTACTATGTTTTATCCTTAGTAAAGAGTCCTTAAAACATACCATATAACACATTTCCCACGGACGAAAATGTCTATGTAAATTTATAAAAAATATGAAATGTATCTTTACATAAACAAAAACTATTAGGTAAATACGAATTTTAACCAATGACGTTTATTATAAAATTACTTATTGGTTTAGTATAACTTAATATTGACTTCAATTATTACACGTTTCCGTAAAATAGCCTCGAAATAGCCTGATTAGTTGTAACAAAGTGTAAACTTTTAAGATAGATTTGAGTACAGTTCTCGATAGATTTAATAATTTCATGTAAGGAAATCCTATCACATAGTACATTAACAATATTCTAAACAGCCATCGTTTTAAAGTATTTCAATATTTAAAATGTAATAATGACATCTCTTACAGAAGAAATAGCAATAAAATATTACGTTATTTAAAAGTTTAGGCCAAATGAAATGTTGAAGAAATATATAATTACGAAAGTATTTCTTACCTCCAGTGTAGAAATGAATAGAGTAAGTTTGTCAGACAGAAGTTCTGTAAACAGCGGTATTCGCCGGGACATCAGAATTTATACAGTCTGGTATGACCACGTGTTATTCAGCTACCGACAGAACATCAAATGACACAACCAATATGTACGAGTAGGTCATATTTCCAATCAAGTGACATATGCTGCATCAAAGATTTGATAAAAACACAGCACGTAATGAATTTCATTTCAACAAAAAAAGTCAATTAAGATGTGTAATGATTTCGTTGATATTACGCACATATATTTTGTTCTTGTTAATCAGAAGTAAGATATATATAAGATAACGCTATGTGTCTAGCAATGGCACTTTACCTAATGTTAATTTATTAATTTGTAAAATGAATTATACAAAAAATGGCGAATAGTTTGCATTGAATGCCAAAAGACTTTGACAAAGGCGACATCTTGCTATCATGCGGAACATTGGCGCTATTTCCCTATGGAAAGACAACTCCTGCCGTTATTGATTTTTTACCTGTGTGATAAACTAGTTGTTTCCCTTTACGCCAAGTAGTCAGTATTGATTTTAGCAAGTTAACCTTATCGAATATGGATTATTTAGCGTTAAACCGAGATCTTTATCTCCTGGTCGTTTTTTGTGCGATCTGAGTTTTAGGGAAGTGAGAGTATTGTTTTTCTCACGAGGGTAAAGGATCATGGTCTTTGTAGCAACGTTAAATGTCGCATCGACGCTAAATGTCGCATTTGACGTTATATGTCGCAAGGCTGACGTTAAATGTCACAACCAACGCTAAATGTCGTAAAACCTCCTGACGCTATATGTCGCATCTGTAACGCCAAAAGTCGCAACAAATAGTACTGACGCTATTTGTCGCAACATCAACGCTAAATGTCGCACTCCTTTATCAATCTCTATAATGTTGAGTTATCGTTACCGCTACGCTCCCAAATGACTGTTCATTCGTTCATGTTAATGTATAGTATATCCCCCCAAGTTAATCACATTTGCTCGTTTTGATTGGGGATCTTATTTTCTATCTTGGCATTTATTATATATCGCCGTTGCCTGTGTGTGCATGTGTGTGTGTGTTGACAGAACAGGGTGTGATGGCCAAGAGGTAGAGTAACGAGGAGTGATTGCCCGGTGGTAGACTATTCACCTTTAGAAAGGAAGGTCCTACCAGTTTATTGACGGACATCTATGTTCAAAGTTTAAAGGAACGCCGATATATCTATATACAAAAGGTCATACCTATTGCAGGATCTCGTACAACAATCTGGCTTAGCTATTATGCATACTCTTATTCTTATTCCAAGCTTAAAGGACTTACGTCCAACACATACATCGACTTACTTTTCACTCAGTTTGAAGAATTGCCATATTAAGGAACTGTTTTCACTTGTCTTAAAGACACTTTTATTAAACGGTAAAGAGTTAAGGCTTTCGAAGTCTAATGCGAAGTGTTAAGGATCGTATTTTAAATATAGTCATTCTTTTATATATCCATTAAGACATTTACGGGTGATTTTTTAAAAACTTTTACCGTCAGTTAAGAGAGTTACAACCATTTTTGTTCCTCTACCCCTAACGTAAAGTAGTACCTCAAAATCAAATGAAGTCACCTTTATGAAAATTGGCCTATCTCTCTAACAGATGAAACAATAAATGAAATAATGTGTATAAGTCTAAGGGTAACCAATATTTAGTCAATTCAAATTGTTTATACGATGTTTGGAAGTACTATGTTCACTTGTAGAAAAAGTGAAAAATGTAACTCAGCCCCTTTAAGATTTAGTCAAGATTTTAGCCTTTTACCAAAAAGTAACAAATTGATAAATATCATTAAAATAAAAACTAAAGCAGGGCAGCAGCTGAAATTTTCTCAAAATTAACTACTATGTGTGTATTATATCTACACCAAATTTTAAAACGTTTCACCGTCCAGTTTTGAAAAAAAATGTGTCAGAAATCCATAGTTACTTGATTTTCGTTAATTAACCATGTATAAATTCCAATGAACTAGACAAAAAATAAATATTTTCTTCAATATTACTGTATAAATTCATGTTCTTAAAGAAAAACACCTTATTAATATTCTTAACCGTCTACAACAAATTGACAATCTTGTTTAATCATTGAATATTCTTATAGTGTTCTCAATGATTTACATCTTTCTTAAATTAAGATTCTACATACAAATTTATATTGTTTCTGTTCATTTTTCATGTGTTATACTGTGTGCGTTAAAATGTGGTTAATTACTCGTGTAAGCATCTTATAATTACATAGTAAGGTGAATGGACGTAGGACAAAAGCCCCTTCACTTTTTATTGTATGGTCAAACGGTCTCAAACCCCATATTTAGAATGGAGAGAAACCCCCTAAATCATTTGTTTTAGTAGACAAAACATCATAAATACTTGATTGCTATTATGGTCAGGTATGAACACAGAACAGAATACAATTTCATAATTCCTGCCTTATTGTTTTAGCTTTTAGTATTTCATTGGGCTGTCCATTGTTTGCATTAACCATCAGCTATGTGCAAGATATTAGCACAAATGAATTTTGTCATATAATACAGAAAAGTATAAAAAAGTAGACTCGCGATAGGACAAGCCGTGCCAAAATAGTATGTTTTAAAGATACGAGATTCTTTCTTCGTTAATGTACAATTAATTGTGAATTAAAAAGATAAGGAATATAATGCTAAAGAAAGTGTAAACGTCATTATTAACAAAATGCCTTGTTTAATTTTTCATGCACGTATTGTTTTGTCCTCGTAACTGTATAAAACTCTAAACATATACTCCATATAAATCTATTATTATTTTGTTTCTCTTTGATGTTCCTATACCAGCTGATTCAACCCGATATGTATCACGTGCTATTTATTATACATTCACGTTTTAATTTTCTAACATTTACCACTACAGTGTAACCTTTCTAAAGCAACACCCATTGGTAGTAGCAAAATTATGTTGTTGTTCTGAGGTTGTTGCTCAATAGAGGTTAAATTAATTGCTTAATCGTGCCGTGGGAAAAAATCACGCTGTTGTTGAAGGGAGGTTGTTGCTTATAGGAGGGCCGCTCTGGGGAGGTTGTACTGTATTAATAAATTACAACTTTTTACTTTTAAATGCGACTGCCAGGCCGAAATATTTTCAAAATTCTCGCATAAAACATTGCGTGCATGCAATGGTCAATAAACTTTTTCGGTTTATGATATACGTTATTCTCTTATTATTTATTTGTTATCTGGGTGTTTGGTAACGCCTTTGCGGGCTTAAAACACCATCAACAAAGGAGGAAATGATCACGCAGCATTTTGTATCTTAAAGGAGATGAGTACAATAACTCTGTGTAATCAATTTGAATAAATGTATTTCATGAAAACAATTTAAAACCAGCGTTCTACGTTCTATGATGTCTGTCGCGGTGTAAATCTGGGCCTGTATTCATAAAGCTCCTTTAATTTAACTTATAAAGGAATTTCCTTAAGTTGTATAAATTTCCTTAGGTAAGGAAATTGCTAGGTAGGTAGGTAGGTAGGTATTTTATTCAATTCAATTCAAAAGACTTTAAAGGCCACAGGGACATACATAGCACAATGCAAACAGTATGACACAACACAATGATATACATAATATAAGTAATGTATGATATTATATCAAATAAATGATTACATTTGACAATATTATGGAGAAGATCAGAATATAACGTAGACTGATCATAATTATTCTTTTTTTTTAAGTATAGAACATTATATTGTAATTCCATTCAACTCAATTATTGAACTTACAGTTTTGACTATACACTCATTAGTTAAATCATACTAATAGTTACAGGGTTTTTGATATATGTGTTTACAGTACAATATTTCTTAAAAAGTGAAACTTACAAATATCTATTATGAGATAGCAATTGAAACAGTAATACATAATACATATATATATATATTCGCATAAATATAGACAATGTAAACAATTTTATGATATTATTTCTAATTTCAAACGCATTATAAATGTAAGAGGCTATATTTTTAATGACTGTTTTATCTTCAGTATTGATCAATTCAATAGATTTTACCATGTTAGGTATAGTAATGTACAAAAAACAGCAATGGCTATTTATTTGAAAAGGGAGTGACATTAAAAGCTGGCGTTCTTTCAATTCTTGTTATGTATATATTGATATTATTTTGGTATAGCTCTTTACTTTAGACATTTAAGGTATAAGGATCCTAACTCCCATTTTTTTCTCAAAATGGGGCGGACAGATTTTGGATATGTTTTTATAATTTTCATAGATTAAAAAATAAACAATGACATTCCTTTGAGTTATTTTCCCTTTAAATTTGAATTGAATTATGTGAGAGTTACCCATTTTTAAAAGATATAAGAAAAATTTCAACGAAAACTCATGGTAAAAAGATGCAGTAACACAGCATCAATATAATTTGATAAAGAAAAATATAGATGACCATGCAATATCAAAAGAAATTAATGTTTTTCAAGAAGTGCAACAACTCTTACAAACAATTAAAAAAGGGTCGTAAAATGGATTGAAGTATCTGAGATAACTACCAAAGCAATAATGATAATTTGGAAATTCAGTTTTTGTAATATTAACATTTTGTGCAGCATTGGACAGATACATCAGAAAGGTACAGTGTTGGGATCCTAATACCTTAAGTATTGTTGTTAGTCAAGCCTAGAAGTAATTCTATCCATGAAATATGCAAGGTATATCCAATTTATATCTGTTGAACATAATTATGAACATTTGTACTATAAAACTATCCAAACCTTGTAATAATGAACTCTGAATTTTAAGGAAATGTTTAAATAAGTTTTTCTTTGCTATTACATGAACGCGGTCGTACAGATTAAGAAAAACGTCTTTCTCATCCAGGACTGAATATCTTTATTTTCCTTATAGTGACAATTTAGATACAATTTGATAAACAGCTTATTCATTTTGTGAAGTCTCAAATTACACGTAAACAACTGACAGTAAACCAAAACATTGCTTTATCACGCGATTTCTAGGGATGCATGACGTGTGTCTGTAATTTGAACTTGCGTTTCGACATTCCAATAATGGCTTAGAAAGTGTATTAGTTTCCACCTTGCAGTATTTTTATGTATTTGTCAATAGTTTAGGTTTGCATGTTTATTACAATTAACTTGCAAAAGCGTTCAAGTGGCTGAAAATCGCCCATTGTAGAAATGATGTAACATATACTCCTATCAAAATATAGCGATCCTCTTACGGTTAAAATTGGCTTGCACGAATGCTAATTGTTGTTTGTTTATGACAACCGAAGTTGCCATTTATTTTCACTATTATTATTAATTGACACCGTCGACATGTGAAAAGTGTGTGTCAGTGAAAGGCGACAAATAATGTTCATTTAACGTCATTGTATGTTCCAAACTCAATTACATTGACTAAATTCAAACCCATTTACTCCACGACAGAACATACCGAGTTCATTAAAGGCTAATCGACCGTGAAATGACGTAACCCACAACTTATACTTTAATGTAATAATGTTCGTATATATTTCGTATATACAGAAGAACTATTATGTTAAGACCACCATAGGGACAAAAACTACGGTCTTGATTCTGAATATAGACAAGAAGAGGATTAATAGAACGAAATTTGATGACACATTAACTCATGATACCATCATACTGTTCGACAATTACGAACAAACATAACTAACTTTATCAACAAATGTGTTAAATTCTGTACCCGAACTGAAAATATGCAAATGGATATAATCAATATAATATTATTTACAATATCAATATACATGAAATAAATTCATACTAACAAAGCTTGACAGAATTCTTCTTTGTCTTAAAAACTTGTAAGGTACGTTATTTTTTAAGGGGATAATCGACCTACATAAGGGAAAATTTAAGTTGAGGAGATTCAACAATAGCACTTAAGAAATTTCCTCATATCTAAGGGAAAATCATAACCTTTAATAGGGTACAGGAAGTGTAGGCTATGAGAACAGTCGGTAGAACTGCGAAATGGCATTCCAAGGATCAAGGGTTTGAGCTCTTGAAAACCTGTTACACTGTGCTATCACCCAATAAAATGTTTTTGACAGTCATGTGTATTGTTACAGTTTCGGGCATTCATTATTTCAAGCCACCCCGAGTGACTGCGTCGTACGGTTTTACCATCAAATTTTTCCACAACAGGCAACATTTTTACACTTGCATACTCGGAAAACCCAAAGCTAGCTAACTGCATTTCGATATTTTTACACAAAGGCCTGTATTCTTTAACATTTTGGAAAAACTTACGTTGTTGATATACAATATGGGTGCTCACAATGAGGAACGTAAGTTCCTCTCAACTTTTTTGCCGAAGGATAAATTACACTCGTTGTGAGTTAAACGTGCGTGATATCGTAAGTGCGCGAATCTATATCATTAGTGGGATAGTTCAAATCGTTCGTGCGCGAGTGTGAGAGTGCACAGCGTTAGTGTGCTAATCCATATCATTAGTGGGAGAGTCCATGTCGTTTGTGTGAAAGTTCATATCATTAGTGTGCTAGTCCATCACTCAATCAACACAACGGCGACAGCGGTATATAATAAATGCCAAGATAAAAATAAAATCCCCGATCCATACGAGCAAATGTGATTTACTTGGGGGGGGGGGGGTCGAGGTAAACATTAACATGAACGAATGAACAGTCATTTGGGAGCGTAGCGGGAACGATAACTCAACATTATAGAGATTGATAAAGGAGTGCGACATTTAGCGGTGATGTTGCGACAAATAGCGTCAGTACTATTTGTTGCGACTTTTGGCGTTACAGATGCGACATATAGCGTCAGGAGGTTTTACGACATTTAGCGTTGGTTGTGACATTTAGCGTCAGCCTTGCGACATATAACGTCAAATGCGATATTTAGCGTCGGTGCGACATATAACGTTGCTACAGTCTTCAACACAATAATTAAAAGGAAAAGGTCATATTTTTTTGTTTTTAAAATGCTATTTTAATGATGATCTTTAAATGAATATTGATTTGAATAACATTAACAAACCAGCAATAAACTGATGTTGTTTGATTCCAATTTATTGACTTTATATAAGGTAAAGGAAAGTGCATACTATTAGATGAAATAATGTGAAAAGTTGTATACATTTTTATTAAAAGATATTGATATGGTTTCACACAGGTAGATAACGAATATTGCCGCAAGTGCTAAGTAAACCATAAAACAGCATATATGCACACATGTAAATGTTAATGTACATACATTTGAACAGATAAGTCAGAAAGTTTTCAGCATGTTACAACTGGCTCTCCCACTGATAATCCGCATCATTAACTTATGTGCGTGAAGTTAGCAGCCTAGCAGCCTAGCAGCGTGAAGTTGGCAGCCTAGCAGCCTAGCAGCGTGAAGTTGGCAGCGTAGCAGCGTAGCAGCCTAGCAGCGTGAAGTTGGCAGCGTAGCAGCGTAGCAGCCTAGCAGCGTGAAGTTGGCAGCCTAGCAGCCTAGCAGCGTGAAGTTGGCAGCGTAGCAGCGTAGCAGCCTAATACATTTCTACAAATAAACTTCACAAGAAATCAAGCGAAACACTTAAAAAATACACGAAGTAATGTGAGTCTGTTGTTTGAAAGTTAATTAATTGGAAATAAAGGAATTTTCACAAAAAAATAATAATGTGAAATTATACGCTGCTAGCAGCGTGAAGTTGGCAGCGTGAAACTACGACCCAGCAGCGAAACAGCGTAATATATATTTCTACAGATGAACCTCGCAATAAATGCATGAAATAAGATGAGTCTGTTGTTTGAACGTTAATTAAGTGAAAATATCGAAGTTTTCAATAAAAAAATTAATGTGAAATTATACGCTGCTGGCAGCGTGAAGTTGGCAGCGTGAAACTAGCAGCGTAGCAGCGAAACAGCGTAATATATATTTCTACAGATAAACCTCGCAATACATGCATAAAATAAGGTGAGTCTGTTGTTTGAACGTTAATTAAGTGAAAATATCGAAATTTTCAATAAAAAAAATTAATGTGAAATTAATTGGCAGCGTGAAGTTGGCAGCCTAGCAGCGTGAAGTTGGCAGCGTAGCAGCGTAGCAGCCTAATACATTTCTACAAATAAACTTCACAAGAAATCAAGCTAAACACTTAAAAAATACACGAAGTAATGTGAGTCTGTTGTTTGAAAGTTAATTAATTGGAAATAAAGGAATTTTTACAAAAAAATAATCATGTGAAATTATACGCTGCTGGCAGCGTGAAGTTGGCAGCGTGAAACTAGCAACGTAGCAGCGAAACAGCGTAATATATATTTCTACAGATGAACCTCGCAATAAATGCATGAAATAAGGTGAGTCTGTTGTTTGAACGTTAAATAAGTGAAAATATCGAAATTTTCAATAAAAAAATTAATGTGAAATTATACGCTGCTGGCAGCGTGAAGTTGGCAGCGTGAAACTAGCAGCGTAGCAGCGAAACAGCGTAATATATATTTCTACAGATAAACCTCGCAATACATGCATAAAATAAGGTGAGTCTGTTGTTTGAACGTTAATTAAGTGAAAATATTGAAATTTTCAATAAAAAAAATTAATGTGAAATTATACGCTGCTGGCAGCGTGAAGTTGGCAGCCTAGCAGCGTGAAGTTGGCAGCGTAGCAGCGTAGCAGCCTAATACATTTCTACAAATAAACTTCACAAGAAATCAAGCTAAACACTTAAAAAATACACGAAGTAATGTGAGTCTGTTGTTTGAAAGTTAATTAATTGGAAATAAAAGAATTTTCAACAAAAAAATAATAATGTGAAATTATACGCTGCTAGCAGCGTGAAGTTGGCAGCGTGAAACTACGATCCAGCAGCGAAACAGCGTAATATATATTTCTACAGATAAACCTCGCAATAAATGCATAAAATAAGGTGAGTTTGTTGTTTGAACGTTAATTAAGTGAAAATATCGAAATTTTCAATAAAAAAATTAATGTGAAATTATACGCTGCTGGCAGCGTGAAGTTGGCAGCGTGAAACTAGCAGTGTAGCAGCGAAACAGCGTAATATATATTTCTACAGATAAACCTCGCAATACATGCATAAAATAAGGTGAGTCTGTTGTTTGAACGTTAATTAAGTGAAAATATCGAAATTTTCAATAAAAAAAATTAATGTGAAATTATACGCTGCTGGCAGCGTGAAGTTGGCAGCGTGAAACTAGCAGCGTAGCAGCGAAACAGCGTAATTTATATTTCTACAGATGAACCTCGCAATAAATGCATGAAATAAGATGAGTCTGTTGTTTGAACGTTAATTAAGTGAAAATATCGGAATTTAAAAAAAAAAAATTAATGTGAAATTATACGCTGCTGGCAGCGTGAAGTTGGCAGCGTGAAACTAGCAGCGTAGCAGCGAAACAGCGTAATATATATTTCTACAGATGAACCTCGCAATAAATGCATAAAATAAGGTGAGTCTGTGGTTTGAACGTTAATTAAGTGAAAATATCGAAATTTTCAGTAAAAAAAATTAATGTGAAATTATACGCTGCTGGCAGCGTGAAGTTGGCAGCGTGAAACTACGACCCAGCAGCGAAACAGCGTAATATATATTTCTACAGATGAACTTCGCAACAAATGCATAAAATAAGGTGAGTCTGTTGTTTGAACGTTAATCAAGTGAAAATATCGAAATTTTCAATAAAACAAATTAATGTGAAATTAGACGCTGCTGGCAGCGGGAAGTTGGCAGCGTGAAACTAGCAGCCCAGCAGCGTTACAGCGTAATATGTATTTCTACAGATAAACTTCAAACCAAATCAAGCTAAATACTTAAGAAAGCATAAAAGAATGTCAGTGTATTGTTTGAACGTTCATTAGTCGAAAATATGGGAAATTTCGTTTTTTTTGTGTGTGTGAAATTAGACGCTGCTGTCAGCGTGAAGTTAGCAGCCCAGCAGCTTAACAACGTCATATATATTTCTACAGATAAACTTAAAAAGCAAACCATGCAAAGACTTTAAAATGCATGAAATAATACTATTATGTTGCTTTAATGCGTATTAGACTAAAAAATGCGATTTTTGTCGAGTTTGTGAGTTCGGTATTGCAGCGACCACACAACGGTCTAATAGATTTCTACTGATAAACTGATAGAATAATACGATTATATTGCTTTAACGTTCAATAGAGAAAACTTAGTTTTTGTATGTGTGTGTGTTTGAAGTTGGAAGGGGGGGGATACACGGTGAATTAGACAACAATACTTTCCCGATGTACGGGAATTTGATAAACACCGCCGTAGCATATATGTAATAAACGAAAGTTATCCTTTAATTACCAGATTATGTAAGAACAATTACATACTTCAGTATATACTAAAATATAACAATTACCGTCACTAACATTTTATTGCTGCCATTTTTTCTTCTGTATACATTAAAATTGCAACTGAATGCTTAATTCTTCTTTTCTAAATCAAATTATTCTAATTATACATGAAATTATGTTTTACAAGATAACTATTATGATCTTCAAAAGAACTTGCAAAAAATATCTATGATGTTAATACCAGTACTGCTTGAGGAAATATATTGGTTAGAAATATTTAATTTAATTTAACAGGTAAAGGTGTTAGGATACGTTTGTATTAATTACAACAAATGGACTGTTTTAATTTATCAAAATCATCCAGACCTAACTTGGTAGATTCCGAAGTAAATTCGAGGTTTTTAACATCATAACTTTTATATGCAAAATGGCATCAAATGTGCACTCGTTTTGAAAATTTATTTTCATTCACCATATAAAATATGACCACCATCAAATGATATCTTCTCCGACCCTTGATGATACACGTGAGATTTTTAAGATCCATTCAACGATCTTCCGGCAAATCTCGGATATTTACGTCGTTATATTTACGGAAATAACCGGAATTTTGCGAAGATCATATCTGCCTATTAGGCATCCTTGTATATACAGTCACAACATGATGCATTATACAAGGTAATAAAAAATGAACGCCCAATCGAGTTTCAGTATTATTAAAATAGAAGACTAAAACAAATGCATTTAAAACAGTATGTATAAAATTATAAAAATCTGTGTAGCGGTTGACTAAATTTACTTTCGTATAAAAGCAAAATCGGTATTTGAAACACAGTTTATTGCTGTTATACAAAATTAGCATGATTAGTAAAAAATAAGTGGATTTCACAATTTGTTAATAGTCGATACGTTTCAGCGCCGTTTTTGAGCTGTCCGGGTTATAACTGGGACCATTATAGATTGTATAATGGTTCCAGGTTGGAGATAATTGCAGTCATCCTCGATCATGTCGTACTTAAAGGTACACATAAAATACACATACGGATACGCACCCTGTACAGTATAGGACCGCTGGAAGCTCTCGCGGCGTAGCGGCCTTACTATGATGCAGTGATTTTTTAGCGTTTTTCCCCATCCAAAATAGTTTCTATAGCTTGTAGAACGTGATTCTGATACATATCTCGATGGTAGGGTGTGTAATTCTAGACCGCTGGAAGCTAATGGCCTGACTATGATCAAGTCTGAATTTCTTGCGTTTTTTCCTTCCCGCAAAAATCGTTTCACAAAATGATACAAACTCAAAACCTTCTTTTTAATAAGCATCAAAACAAAAAAATCGTATTAGTTTATGCATTTTAGTCTCAGCCTTCATACTTGTGTATTTTATGAAGAAATATGTCACAAACTTTGACTGAAAAAAAGAAAAATCGTATTAAATTATAAAGTGAAGGTGTATAATCAATGCGGAATATGTCCTTACAATACAGGTGTACGTTCGATGCCGGCTATGTTTATATTATACAGTTGTACGTTCAATGCGGGCGATGTTTCTATAATACAGGTGTACGTCTAATGTGCGCTATGTTCCTATCATACAGGTGTACGTTCAATGCGGGCTACGTACCAATGAGGATGGTGTACATTTAATACGTGCAATGCACCTATGATACAGGTGTTAGTTTAATGCGTGCTATGTTTATATAGTACAGATGTAAATTCAATGCGTATTGTTGTCTAATTCACCGTGTATCCCCGCCCCCCCTTCCAACTTCAAACACACACACATACAAAAACTAAGTTTTCTCTATTGAACGTTAAAGCAATATAATCGTATTATTCTATCAGTTTATCAGTAGAAATCTATTAGACCGTTGTGTGGTCGCTACAATACCGAACTCACAAACTCGACAAAAATCGCATTTTTTAGTCTAATACGCATTAAAGCAACATAATAGTATTATTTCATGCATTTTAAAGTCTTTGCATGGTTTGCTTTTAAGTTTATCTGTAGAAATATATATGACGTTGTTAAGCTGCTGGGCTGCTAACTTCACGCTGACAGCAGCGTCTAATTTCACACACACAAAAAAAACGAAATTTCCCATATTTTCGACTAATGAACGTTCAAACAATACACTGACGTTCTTTTATGCTTTCTTAAGTATTTAGCTTGATTTGGTTTGAAGTTTATCTGTAGAAATACATATTACGCTGTAACGCTGCTGGGCTGCTAGTTTCACGCTGCCAACATCCCGCTGCCAGCAGCGTATAATTTCACATTATTTTTTTTTATTAAAATTTCGATATTTTCACTTGATTAACGTTCAAACAACAGACTCACCTTATCTTATGCATTCTTAAGTATTTAGCTTCATTTGTTGCGAGGTTTATCTGTAGAAATATATATTACGCTGTTTCGCTGCTTGGCTGCTAGTTTCACGCTGCCATCTTCACGCTGCCAGCAGCGTATAATTTCACATTAATTTTTTTTATTGAAAATTTCGATATTTTCACTTAATTAACGTTCAAACAACAAACTCACCTTATTTTATGCATTTATTGCGAGGTTTATCTGTAGAAATATATATTACGCTGTTTCGCTGCTGGATCGTAGTTTCACGCTGCCAACTTCACGCTGCTAGCAGCGTATAATTTCACATTATTATTTTTTTGTTGAAAATTCTTTTATTTCCAATTAATTAACTTTCAAACAACAGACTCACATTACTTCGTGTATTTTTTAAGTGTTTAGCTTGATTTCTTGTGAAGTTTATTTGTAGAAATGTATTAGGCTGCTACGCTGCTACGCTGCCAACTTCACGCTGCTAGGCTGCCAACTTCACGCTGCCAGCAGCGTATAATTTCACATTAATTTTTTTTATTGAAAATTTCAATATTTTCACTTAATTAACGTTCAAACAACAGACTCACCTTATTTTATGCATGTATTGCGAGGTTTATCTGTAGAAATATATATTACGCTGTTTCGCTGCTACGCTGCTAGTTTCACGCTGCCAGCAGCGTATAATTTCACATTAATTTTTTTATTGAAAATTTCGATATTTTCACTTATTTAACGTTCAAACAACAGACTCACCTTATTTCATGCATTTATTGCGAGGTTCATCTGTAGAAATATATATTACGCTGTTTCGCTGCTACGCTGCTAGTTTCACGCTGCCAACTTCACGCTGCCAGCAGCGTATAATTTCACATTAATTTTTTTATTGAAAATTTCGATATTTTCACTTATTTAACGTTCAAACAACAGACTCACCTTATTTCATGCATTTATTGCGAGGTTCATCTGTAGAAATATATAATACGCTGTTTCGCTGCTACGCTGCTAGTTTCACGCTGCCAACTTCACGCTGCCAGCAGCGTATAATTTCACATTAATTTTTTTATTGAAAATTTCGATATTTTCACTTAATTAACGTTCAAACAACAGACTCAGGTTATTTTATGCATTTGTTGCGAGGTTCATCTGTAGAAATATATATTACGCTGTTTCGCTGCTGGATCGTAGTTTCACGCTGCCAACTTCACGCTGCTGGCAGCGTATAATTTCACATTATTATTTTTTTGTGAAAATTCCTTTATTTCCAATTAATTAACTTTCAAACAACAGACTCACATTACTTCGTGTATTTTTTAAGTGTTTCGCTTGATTTCTTGTGAAGTTTATTTGTAGAAATGTATTAGGCTGCTACGCTGCTACGCTGCCATCTTCACGCTGCTAGGCTGCTAGGCTGCTAGGCTGCCAACTTCACGCTGCTAGGCTGCTACGCTGCTACGCTGCCAACTTCACGCTGCTAGGCTGCTACGCTGCTACGCTGCCAACTTCACGCTGCTAGGCTGCTAGGCTGCTAGGCTGCCAACTTCACGCTGCTAGGCTGCTAGGCTGCTAACTTCACGCACATCATTAACTTATAGTTTTAAGCATATCAATACAAGCTCATATTAAACTTTCGCTCATTGGTATACTGAGCTTTTATTAATTGTAACCAAATTAACACTTTAGTATCAAACGAACAAGTTTGTCGATTACAGATCGGTAGTTTCTCAGATCATCAACTGTCAAAATATGTTGGCTGTCTGTGACCAGGTGGTTGACTTTCTGCATCGTCGTTGAAGTTGTTGGTCCTACCAGTAAGGTGATAACATTATTGCTGATTTCCCCCAATGTTTCATTGTAATGTACATGAATTGGATCGTAATGCTCAAACGTAAGTTCTTGAGCAATCAAAACGACTGTGTTTTCAAAGGTACTGCGTTCGCCGCCATGATTATCGTGCAATCTTCGTACAACATCTTTAATTGTACCGGGCAAATTAACTGGTAAGTTAGAATGGTGGTGATGCGCAGCATCAAATACAACATGGTCTAGATTTCGAAGAAGAGTTGACTTATTTAAGCCATGAGAAAAATCTTGATGTTTACCATGACGTTCAGCAGAGAAATAAGCTACAAGGTTATCTTTAAAGCCAATATCTATTTGGCCGATCATATCATGCAGAAGGCTCAGCAACGAAGTTAATTCAAATTGTATTTGGGGTGCCATATCATCAACAATAAAAACGATGTCTTTTGGACAACCTGAAAAAAGCAAATACGAGTAATGAAAGGTTGAAGTCTATAAAATGTGTGTTAACGGGTGTTCTTTATGAAGTTATATTTGGATCATTTTCTGTTAGTGTGAAAGAGACTTAGGATATATGATGTATTGGTTGCAATTCGACACACAAACAAGAGATCACAGTCAGATTATTCCACGAGATCGACTAAACTGAAACACAGTTTCGCTTTGTACTTTTGTCATTCATTAACAGCAAACGTAGTAACTACAAAAACAACGTTGTGAAAATATAAAAGTCGAAGTACCTTGAAATACAGTTGTTGTTGTTGCTGTAGTAGTGGTTGTCGTTTGTATGGAATGTGGATAATTGCAGAGGTCGTCAGTACAACACGACACGGATATGTCGCGATATTTCAAATTTCGTTTTCCAAAAGGAATAACCAGGTCATTTCCACCGTCACAAATCTGACAATAAGTGTACATTTAACGGTAAATATATATCATAGACAAAATAATGATTACGTTTTTGTTATACAACAAGCATCGCGGTTAAAGAAGTGAAAACAAATATTTGGTAGACAAAAAAATCATTTTGCAGCAATTTATATTAGCATAGTTCATAATTATTGCACACAGCGGAATTTAATAAGTTTTTGCAGTATCATTATTCAAATTAGTTAATAACCTTTTTTGAAAAAAATATCACGCCATAATGTCATCTATTTTGCAATAGAATACAATGTGAAGATAACGATTGTTAATTTCACCAAAAATAGAATTAGTTGCTGTAAATATTGTTTAACACGTTTTACTATCCGCGGAACTTGTTCTCCTTGCTGATCTGATTGAAGACACTATTGTGTCTTCCGCTGCTAACACGTGACTCCTGTATGGAAGTTGACAGTTACATTCTGAGAACAGGGTTGGTACACGTACATAATCTACTGAATACAGTAGTTAAATAACAGCCCGACGATGTATATTTAAATACATAAACTGTTTAAAAGAGAGCCCATAGATGTTAAAACAAAATATGCAAAAACATCTTAAAGACATTCAGCAGCTACCATATAAGTGACCCCCCCAAATTCACATGAGGTCCAATCTCCTAATTGTTTTTGCCCCTAATCAGATTAATCCTGTCTGGTCAGCTAGGTGTCCATAGACTTGACACCTAGTCAAATAAGAGAGTATCAAAAAGATTTATTGATTTATAGTGATACTTAATTTATGAATAACCTCCTATTGTTTTATAAGCATTTCGTGTAAACAGAAGCTAGTCTATCAATGACCATGTCTGTTTTATTAGCCCCGTGCGTCGTAGGCACGAAACATACCGAGGTGACTATAACAAGACCATTTAGGGATCATGTACCTACCTGTCTGTCTGTACAAGTAAACTGATACTCATGATGTCCATCAATGAAAGACCTTAGTTCTTTCTTCATACAAACCTTTAATAAAAAAGAATATAATAATTTTACATTATGACAATGTGCATTAAAATATACATCCGTTTACTTAAAGTATTGTACCATATTTTTTAACTGTAAAAGCTGATTTTTAGCTTCGTACTACAATTGATAGTTTTCGTTTATTTTACCGTTATGGAATGTCCCGTTTATATTATGTAGTGAATCGTTAAATACACGATTGTACATTCGTCAACCGCCACATGTGACGAAAAGTATCTTTACGAAAGTAATCGAATCTCACAGATGCAAGCATCGACCGTAAAATAATATAGTTTTGACAGTTTCATAAAATCGCACAACAACTGTAAAAATACCATCTCTTTACACTTTACAGTTATTGATAGATCAACAAGAAATGAAACAAACACCTTTAGGACAAACTTTCATCTACTGTTATTTCAAAGTATATACGTTTTTATAAATGCACTGTGACTTCAATTTTATAAAAAGTTAAAATCTGATATCCTAAGGGCGAACGTATAAAAACATGCAAATATGTTACCTCCCCTTGGCCACAAAGCTTTGTCGTGTTACACGTATGATAGTCTTGGACGGTCACATCGCAATGATAACATTCCACAGCTGAAGTTAGATATATCATATCGAACTTGAGTACGGTGCGTTGATTTGTCGTGAACAAAAATGTTGAGACCACCAAGTCATAGATAATGACTTCATGGCGATCAAATAATTACATATTGTACTCTTCATAAATTACTATTTCTGAAATATTAGATATCATTAATTATACGACTGGAACATATTGACCATATCTTGTTGAAATTTATTATTGTATAACTGTATGCGTGTTATGTTTGTTTGTTTCAAAATATTGATTGTAGTCTCCTAGTTAAAGTGTTTGGATATGAAAATTAATATATGCGTGTGTATTGTATTCAAATTACTTTGGTCATGCGTTCAACGAAGCACCACGTATGGAGATATGTCCACCTGCTTCTGATTTTAATATCATGACCTAAGCTGAAAGTCCATGTGACCCAGTTTGTAACACTTAGGTAACATTGGTTAATTCGACGCAAGACCAAGTGTTTTATTTTTTTGCAATGTTAGTTAGATAATAAGTGAAAAATGAGTTGTTTGGGCTATATTTTACCTATCATCAAATTGCTTAATATATCCGAATTATGTGTATACTTACGACATAAATTACAGAATCTTTTGCACAGTGATTCGGCTACAGCTTGATTTTGACACAGATCAGTTTGTTTAGCAAGCATCAGATGACACGCTTGTGTGTCTACATCGTCACACTTCTGTACGCTACCAGCTGCTACCGTGACTTCATGAAATAAAGTTACAAGTGTACAGGCAAGTCGGTTGGTTGGATGTCTAGGTACGGTGTATTGTAAAGAAAGGGAGAGAAGAACTGTGTCCTTAATGCGATTGTAAACATTATTCTATTTTCAGTGGGTTTAACGCCCTTTGTTCAAGGATACATGTATTTCAGTTATACAGCGGTAGGTTCACCTATCTAATTTACCTGGACAATATCTTACCCTTCCACATGAAGCCGGCGACTTCTCCATTTACAGTGAAAAGTCGAGATGTTCTTCATATTTTCATAAAAGTCACAAGTTGAGAGTACTAACCTCTGAACCACATCTACGGCCCTTTATTTTATAAGTCTATTATTTAAACAATATGATATCGATAAAAATAGGTTCTTGTTTCCATGACGATTATAGTGCTACTCCTATACTCTGATGAAAATATGATAAACTAGACTGTTCATTTCGATTCAACACCAATTTAAGGCATTGATTTACCACTAATTTAAAAAGCTAAACAATGCATTAAATGATTTGTTTT
This sequence comes from Lutraria lutraria, assembly GCA_964023205.1. Taxonomy (NCBI): domain Eukaryota; kingdom Metazoa; phylum Mollusca; class Bivalvia; order Venerida; family Mactridae; genus Lutraria; species Lutraria lutraria. The sequence continues at coordinate 27,180,184 of OZ026843.1, forward strand.
GATTCGAATGCTTTATCATGACAGACTTGTTAGTATGTAGACTAAACCATAAACAATTCTAAATCCAAATCGGTTTCAATTTCGCCTTCATACCACTGTTTGGTTTATGCATTAAGTTTATTTTGGATACAGACATAATATATTTTGGGCAAAGTTATAGCACGCATTTACGTTCATGTAAATCTGATAAAAATGTATTGCATGTATATAATTATATTAACAAATACCGCTACTGACGGAAATCTTGAATTCTTCATACATTATTTTACTATTAAAGAGAAGTTCAGGAAAGATTGCTGATGTCAATACAAAGAAATGTCAACAACAACATAAATTATGGAAACTAGGCCACATCTATACTCAGATATAATTTCGGAAGTATTTTAATCGTGACTTCTGTATTGTAATCGTCAGATTTCCAAAAGCTGTAAAGATAAGCGTAAAACTTTTTCACACAATGTCAAATTCCATCTTTGTAACAGAGTTAAAATTGAACGCAATGAGACGTACATTAGAGCGATTGTCATCATTAATCTTGCTTTGTTCGAAAACAATGAATAAATGCTTGATCACGAACATATTGTATTAATTGTAGACATTGCTTGTTTTTGAAGCAACGTTTTAAAATATAACCAGACTATCGTCTTAAGCAGAACAGTACATATTTTGTTTGTTCTGACTTATACTAAAGAACATTGTCCTGTTTTCATACAAAGAATGTAAAAAAACATAGTAACAGAAATATATACAATGGGAGTGTTGTTTATCACAAATGTTTAACTTTCTTGAACTAATATCAAAATGATACCTTACCTGCAATCACGACATACTTTCTGTAAGACTTGTTAATGGTCATTTGAGTCTCAAATTAGTTTACTTACGCGTTTTACCAAAGATAAACACGATCTTGCCTACATGGCGGTAGTGGATAACTTAGAGTCTCTGTTATGTTAAAGTTCAATTCCATGATTATCGAAAATTAATTCAGACTTATACGAGTAGTTACACTGTTAATTGCCCCTTGGGAAATCAAGTGTTTCGGGACAGGATCCTGCTGTATCATACATCTCGCATACAAAAGCATACAGCGTAACAACATATTTCAAAAACTTAGGTCGCTTAGTAATGTGTTGTCTCTCGCAATTTGCATCCACTCAAACGTTTTATTTGTTCTTCTATGGAGAACATAGTAAGAAATCAACATGCATTAGGTTTTCAAATATAGTACTAATTTATGCTTAGTAGTGGGTGAGTACAAATGTTCTGTGTGATGATTTGGTTAAAGACATCGAGTTTAAGGCCATAATATTATTAAGAAATTGTATTCATTTAGCAGGATTGTAATACGAAGCTCAAAATGAATTATATCTAATTAGTAGTCTTCTCTTCACAACAGCACACACAAATAGTCAGCGGAATGGTATGGAATAGAATGATAACTATAATGTTTAATATTTAAAAAATTAATAATGTTGAATTCAGTATTTCTCTTTCTTCACAAAATTTGTCTAAATGTTATGCTTAAGTTAAGTCATTAACGTATGAAAAACAACTTACACACAGCAAGAAAAGTTAAGAAAGTCCACATTCTAGGCCCCCAATACAGCACAGAATGAACACAATCTGATAAGATTTAACAAGTGTATGAACTAGACTGTTGATTCTGTATCTATATTTGGCGTGAAAAGCAATTTATGTTATTAAATGCACCGTGAAACACGGTCATAGTGAACTCGGAAATAGCAGAAAATCGAATATAGTTGATAATCCAGTAAAACTGTTGCATTGAACAAACCCTTCTGCATTTCATTTTCAAATTTGAAGGTTCAAGTAAAATATGGACATAATGAAGTAATTATTAAGCTCCCCAAAATTTTGAGGTGATCGTGTACTACATTTTATTTTTACCAATACTAAGTAATACTTCAGATTATTATGATGATGGATGTCAACACTGAACCGACATTTAGGTAGCTAAGTGGTACAAGCCACCGATCGTCCATTCAACGTCAACGTAACGATCCCATTTCCGACAATGATGACATCGGCCAATAGACAAATATACTTTTTGATAAGCATATCTACACTCCTTTTTTAATGTCGTTCTGCATTTCAATGTCATGGCATTCTACTTAAAACAAACCACAGACTTACAGATAAATAAAATCAGTTAAGGACATTTGCTACGGTTTCCGTTTTTTTTTCACCGTGATATACATACAGGGAAAGTGAAAACTCTGTCATGATTTTTTTACATTTTGCATGACCATAGCATATGATAATAAATGTAGTAGAAACATTTTAAGCGAAAAAAATGGAGGTTGAGGTAATCATTTTTTAGTTATCTGCCCTTGAATCCGAATATTTTGCTGATTTTGGCTTAATAACATAGTAACGCCTTCATGTTGATTTCTAAGTTGATAAATATGATAATAGATGTAGTCAAAATGTTAAAAATTGAACTAACTTATTCAGATGGCTGGTTTAACTGATATAACAAGATAATGGACCGAACATTATATCAACGTTCATGTCTGAAATACTTAATCACTTATGTGATTAGTAATGCGATAGTATCGTTCGCTTACGCAAGTTCCGGTATTCTTTACAACACATTCGTCGCTAGTTTAGTCATAAACATCTATACCGGAATTGTAAAACCGAAAGTTGGTTTATGTTAAACCTCCATCTTGCTTTAAAGATGGATGGTGAATATAATATTGTGTTTGATGATGGTGAACATCTTTATACCAAGCTTGTCAACGAGTTCGTCAAACGACTGAGAAAACGTACTGAAGAATGGGGATTTACTTGTATAGAAGACCACACAGGAATGTCGTACTTTGACCAGTTAGAGGAGATGAAGAAAAATACCAAAGCTACTGTGGTCATTTTCCTACCAAATCACGATGAGAGGCGGTCGATCCATCGACATAAAGCTCAAAATACCTTGCATAACGCAATTGAAGAAACCGTGCCTATGATTCCTATTGCTTTAGAGAATGCGAAACCTAGTCATTTCAAGTTATACCCGAAACTTGAGTTCAAAACCAAAACGGATTGGGAAGATCAAGATTTATGGAGAAAACTTCACAACGTGAGTGACCATAGACACTTTAGTATATTATGATGTTTTATATCATTTGTTGTCAAACCGAAAATTGGTTAATTATTTCGTTGAGTTTCTTTCAAACCGAAAGTAGATTATTTATTGAATTGTTTTATATTATACCGAATTTTGACTGGTATATATGTATTGCATTCATAACAGACCATCCAGTCACAGAAATACATGATTGTGCCAAACAGGACATTGTACTGTATATATTTTATTATTCAAAACCGACAAATGACGTGTAGTTCATTTTCATTTTCAATTTCTTGTCTGTCAAATCGAAAGTTGAGCGGTCATTGCACTTCATTCTGGCAATCAACCTAATAAACATGTTTGATCTCAAGTTATAGAAATAGTTCAGTCTGATCATTTGAGGTGAATTTATTGTCAGAGTCAGAATTGTGTTTAAACAAACCGAAAGTAGAAATTCAATTCTTTTTCTGTGCTTAAATAACATGTCCAAGTAAGGAAGTGAGATGCATTTCATTTGTCATTTAACCAATTTTACTTTAAATTATAAACAAGTTTCTGACAAACTTGCCCTATAAACATATTGAGAGCTAACAAATCGTCTCTACTTGTTTGATATAGTAAGTTCTTTTATTTAACTGCCAAAACTTCACAATTTAACAGTCATAGTTAACATACATTTATTTTTAGCTTCGGTGAGATTCGATTACGGTTTACGATAAACTTTATTTTATCTCTTGTCACAAAATAAACCGAATCTATCGACGAGGGTATGAAGTATTCATGGACCGTATAATTATTCCGCTTCGGCAGTTTTAATAAAATCGCTTTGTCCTAAAAAAAGTTTTTCGGGTTTAACGCTTGCGACTTCACTACAACCGTAGATAACGGAGAAAGACATATGACCATAGACGCGATGTCTTTATCCGAATCATAACATGGATCATGTGCGCTGGCTAAGGTTCGGTCTAACGGACCAGAGTACCGTAATTCTAGCTTTTAATAGATTGAACTTAGCGGACGGACTCATTGCCAGATACAGTAAGAAATCAGCGCCCCGATGTTCTATCATACTGTCATTATGCATTTACAATACTTTACGTCAGTACAAACACATATATCTAACATATATAAAGAACAGCTTATTCATTATGTACAAAATAAACTATACACAAATGTAAACAACGTTTGATATCTTTTTAAAACTTCATAAGTTTAATTTAAGTGTTTTAAAAAGAAAAAAACAAAAACGTTTAGAGAGACAGGAAGGAAATATATAAACTTCAGCTCCTCAGTGCATTTCATTTTGGGATTTTATGTTTCCTTTTGTGAAATACATTCCGCTGTTCCGTGAATGGTACCTGTGAAATATCAGTCTGTCTTTTACAGGCTCTTGGTCGATATTGTGGCAAAGAAACAATCGATGGTGAGTAGAATTTCAAACCCCAATAGATAGATAGATTCTTTCATTCCCCCATTGTTGGGGAGCAAAACATGTGTACAACAACAACATGTACGTAGGAACCATTTATGTGGGTCAATACAGTATTTAGTTAAAACTTATATAATTTACATTGGATGTAGAGCAAGTCCTTACAACTCATATTAAGTTCCGACCAGTACTCGCACCGAAAGAAATGACTGTGAAGGTTCCGGTCAAACCCGCCATTGACGGGATTCGAACCCGCGACTTACGTGTTAGGAGTCCAACCCTCTACCCCTACACCACTGCTCCTCCCATAACACAGTATTTCAGTCTGTACTGTAATCGATAGTGAAGATTTGAAGTGACTGATTCGCTACGGAGATATGGTGACTATATTCAATTTATCAGTGACATGCGTGAACTATATGAGATAACTGATCTAAAACAATACAAACAAAGCAGATAAACGATGATAACATCAACAAAAGTCATGTTTTCTTGTTACAATATAGTAATAGAAAAAGATGAAATATACACATCTTTACATCACGCTTAAAAACCAATACTGACAATGGCATAGATTTAATTAGAGTGTTATGAACCTATGATAAATTTGTCCATAGTGTTTGACTTTTCTCCTGGCTCCAGTTTCGTTCTTAATTATGATTTCGGGGTTGGATCATACTTGTTTTCAAAAGCTTAACATGTTGCCAATGTTTACTCATGTACCAGTCTTACCTTGTCAACGATAATTTACCATCTTTGTTTGGGTCCGCTAAACGGACTATGTCCAATAGCAAGTAGGCATCAATTTTCCCACATCTAAATGCAAAATTCCAAATGAACATTTCAAGATCGAACATTTATGACAAAGTTATGACAAAAAAGTATAGTATACTAGTGCATAGAAACCAGATAAATCGACTTATTTGGCATTGTTTGTTGATAAAAATTCCCTATGACATAGTTGTAGCGATCCAAAAATTTCCAATCTGACCGGACCCGGACCCATTCCCAAAGAATCACTGCTTGTTGTTCACAAGTAACTGAACTCAACTCCACATGTTTGATCAGCGATGTAGGACTGTCCGTATGATTAGAGTCTTCTGTAACCGAGAACGTATGCCGCTTTGCCGCGCCCAGGGACCGAGGTTATAAAACTTGAGATCGGACTCCGAGCTCAAATCTCACATTTTGTCTTTTAATAGTTCTCAGTTAATTGTGATCAGACAATAATGATATTATTGATTCATTAGTCTGACACCATAATTGATCTGAATATATATTCAAACATTAATCAGCTCTATCTGTTCAACCGTAATATTTTGAGAAAGAAACTGAGCTTTGAGCTTGGAGACCGTTCTCAAGTTTTATAACCTTGGGGCCTGATTAGTTCACAATTATCTCCCACATCACAATTGCTATCATTTTTTATTTTGCTGTTAGAAACGTTAGACCAACTTACATGGTCGGTTGGGTAACAGGAAACACAGCTATATCATTGTGGCCTAATCTACTTTCCAACTGATTTTTTTTTTGAAGAACTAATTTTGTTAAAACCATTTCAGGAATGAGAGAAACAAAGTCTGATGCTGATTCGTCATCAGCGTCACCGCAACATGGTTTGTATTTATTTTATTACACACTTAGTACACCATGAATCATTCACATGCACGTCAATTTATTTTAAATTTTCAAAGATTCGCGATTCTTGGCAACATGTTTTTCACAATATGTTACAAATTTCCAGTATTCAATTTACCTAGACTTAGACGCTTATCCTTTGAACATTAACGTGTAATTAACTTTTTCCATCATACCTACGGGCTGCTATTTGAGTTTGTTAATAGTTTCACATTCGTAGTCAGTACTAATAACGTCGTTTTATACCTAGAACAAGTGGTTGCTTTGTGTTACATTCTAATTTCGTTAACGTGATATTATCTTTTAAAACTCAGATTTCATCTCGGATATATTCATTAGTGAACTAGCAAGTGACATTGTTTCTGACTGGTGGAAACTTGCTATAAGACTTGGATTACAATCGAACAATGTAGAGGAGATTGAGAATAATAAGCAAGGTGATGTTTGTGCAATGGGAAGAGAGATGCTTTTTAGGTAACCAATTTGTTCTTCCTCTAAAGCACATTTTTTGTTATTTATCGAGGCCTTATTTTTGCAATAAAATCCTGCATTGCTGATGGACTAAATCAGTTATGTTTTTAGCTGTTAAGTGTCCTGCCTATATAATCAGGTTTTTTTTCTATAGCAGGGGCGTTAACAGGCGTCTTCCCTCAGGAAAATTCTTTAAAATCATGCAGTTTTCAACTGAAATTCAATTTACATCAAGTTTTTTCTTCCCCTTTAGAATGAATTATGCGTTATTTCCCCCAAATTTTATGGAAAATGCCCCTTCGCATACCTGTGAAAAAGCCCCGTGTATTGATATGTATCGCTTCAACGACGACATTTGAAATTCAAATGTTTGTTGACGGTCACCTTTTTTGTACTACAGTTGTAGTCTGTTTCTGCAGAACAAGTCAGAGTTTAGTAGCAATATAATGGTTGATAACATTGACCAGCATACAGACATTTAGAAATGGTTATTATATGTATTACTCAAATTTTATGAAATACTGGTACATATAACATTTTTCCAATGGTATACAGTACAAAATGGTTATAATTCCTGGGAGCCCGAAATAAGATTTCAATACATCCATATATAATTACATCTATGACATTATAATAAAGAAATTGGCAGGTAAGAAATCACTTTACCATATCCGAGATCATTATACCCTTGATATGCTGTATTATTTAGATTCTTTTCTTTCATAAAATAATCGACCGTTATGCGCAGCATAAAATGTCACTACTTTTCTCTACATTAAAGGGGTGTAACAGTAAAAGCCCGAACGCTCATTTTTTCGTGACGTCAGCCGTATACATAGATAGATAGATATTTTATTTCAGTGACATGTACATACAAACAGAAATAATTATCACATATTTACAACAAATATATAAGTACCCGGCCCACTGGACCAATATGTCACCTGGAACATAGCATTTATATACATCGCTTGACATATAATAACGTAAATTACAATGGTATGATAGATTTAAGAAAATACACAGAACTGTTAAAGAGAGATTCGTCTGCGATGATATGACATTGACACATATTTTGCCGTCCTTCTTGGGTAATAAGACATTAATAAGGTTAATTTTTGATCATTTGTTTCATTACTAAATTCATCATTTGTTATGATATCATTAAATACATCACGTCTAATATCCATATACATACTACAGTCTAAAAAATCAGTAGCACCAGTGTCACAGAATAAGTATTATATACTGCTAGTAAGTACGTTTGTTATCATTGGAATGTTTGTAGCGTCAATGCAAACTTTTGTTGATATCACATTTTATGTTGTAATAGCTGGCGATCAAAATCTGACGAGGACACGGACGACAATGAAGCAGAGCAAACGTCTATGTTGTGTCAGGCTCTAAGAATGGTGGGCAAAACTACGCTGGCAGAGAAAGTGGAATCAAAATATAACGGTAGTATTTATATCAGTATTCCTGCAAGAAAATATACTTATGAGTATTTTCGTGTATTTTGGTCGTCAGAATACCTTTTATCGATAGAATTCTTTTTGGGGGAATACTACATTTTTCTTCATACGCTTTGCAATTGTTACTCTACATGCAGTTCTCGTTCGGTCTCTGTTGCAGTGCGAGTATTTGTAAATTCATCTTCCATGTATACTTTCAGTACTTTGATTATTTTAATTGACTTATGACATATTAACATCCTGTAACCTATTTGTTATTCGCAGTGTTTAAATGGTTGTCAGTATACACAACAAATGCTACATTAAAAATGTTACCATACCATTCAGTGATATATTTGAATAGCAGGACTTTTACTCAATATCACTAACGTATGATACTAAGTAACGAAAAGAAAAAAATGCATCCGTACGCTCTTTAGGTACATGTAGTTACAAGTATTTAGCAACCCCAAAGCTAGTCAAAGCTTCGAGCATTTCCCGATAAGTTCCAGGGCGAAATATATACAGCCATTCCAAACTTGAAACAGATTAAACCGTCCGCCTGACTCAACCGATGAAGTCTTTGATGTGTTACATTTTAATTCCTGAGTTAGAACCCTTGGTAGATTGTCTCTTTGACGATTTATTTGAAGAAATAGTATTTTAGCGAATGTATTCACCAACGCTTATTTGAAAGATTCATTTAGAACTTTGCAGAGAACAGCGTTATACAGTATAACCCCTGAAAACCGGACTCCCTGAAAACCGGAATTCTCTGAATATCGGACGATTTTTCAAGTCCCATTTTTTTCTCTTCTATAATCAATGCAAAAAGTTCCCTGAATACCGGAACCTCAGAATTCCGGATACGGGACGGTTTTTACCGTCCGCTAATGGATATCAAGCTATATTTTACCCCTGAATACCGGACGCGCATATTTTCAAGTTGTATATTCGGACTGACAAGTGTCATTTTCCTTTGTTTACCAATTAGCGGTCGTGTGTGTAATTAGTACAGGCATAAAAAACACATTGTGTGTTGAAGTTGAACAATAAGGTAGAATCAATAAAGATGCAGTTATGACACGATGGCCAGGTAGTTTGATCTATTGTTGTAAAAGCAAGTATCAAAACATAACTAGCCAAAAAAATCAATAAATGGAACTTGTACCCGAAAGTGCAGTTAGCACGTATAATCTGTTTATTTACGAACCCGTTTAATTACGATCATTATGAAAGGATCACTGGAAATGACCAATAAAATTATGATAATTGGGTAATGTTGAAATATTATTTTAATAATTTTTTTGGTCATTTCATATCTGCTTTGACTCTTCTTTAAAATAATGTTTGAATCATCTTCTATACATAGAAGGTTTGAATTGTCTCTGGAAGACAAAAGTAAGATTGACAGATGATATGAGTCTATTCTTAAACCATCTTTAAAGGTATGAGTATATGTCATTTCCTTTTCTACATGCGTTATCAAGTTTCCCTGAGTAGTACTGGGTTCGAGCTGTTTCTCTTACACAACTTGATTGCTATAAAACCCTTACACAGAAGGCAAAAGGGTACTATATTTGAAAAGTGTATTCTTTGGTTGATAGTAATACATATCAATACAACTAAGAACATAAAACAACAATGTGGTACATATACAAATCAGTCACCCACAAGACACAAGTATGGATAAATGTTCAATTTTACCAAAAATTGCCTGAAAACCGGAATTCTCAGAAAACCGGACTTTTGGCTCAGTCCGGAAGGGGTCCGGTTTTCAGGGGTTATACTGTAGTAGTATCAAGGAACTTTAATTTTGTAATGAAAAAAGAAACAGAATAAAAACAACAACAACAACAACAACAAACTATTTCTTAAAGAAGGTAACATAAACATTACGTAAATGCTATTTATAAAACGCATTGTCTTGTTGGACTGTTTAATTAATATATAATGTTTGACAAAAATGTTGTTTGTTTCAGGTCTGGAACAGCTGTCACCACTAAAGGTTGGTCTATTATTGGTATAGTAAATATTTAAGACGCAATTAGTGTTTACACAATATAATACTTACATTCGCATGAACAAATACATAAATATGCATTGAATACAATCACTAAAAAGTAATTATTCACGTAATTGTTTCAGGTAATATTATTGAACTAATATAAGAATAAGACCAAATGCATGTAACTGGTGCATAATTTATAAACATCTTTACATAACGAGTTATATTCAATTTGATAGGAAAATAAGGTTTACTTGATTATATAATGTAATATAATTATATCTCCTTAACCATTTCAGAAGACCCCTGTTAATCTAGAAAAATGTAAGTTAACTTTTAAATCCCTTAAGTATGTGCCTGAATGCCGAATCTTTTCAGCCGACGACAATATCTTTGTTAACTGTCCAGATTTGTGTACGCATTTTCAAGAAAAAATAAATTTGATCGCTTTATCAAAAATTACTATAATTGTTATTCTTTGTATGATCAGATGTTTTAAAAAGTAAATTAGGTATATTTGGTTCATTTCATTTATTACATGATCGAAAGTACATTATGAAATTAAAATACAAAACAATTCCTCAACCCCCCCCCCCCCCCAACCCCCACAACCCCCCAAAAAAACACAACAAAACGCCGCAATAAAAATAATTCAGCCTTACTGATTGTAGTCATGGAAGAAACCATCACCACACACACCTCGTAAAGTGCAAAAATACAAACAAAATTCACATTTACGTACTTTCAACTGATCGTTAAAATCATACAACATTTTATTGAACATTTTATAATTGTAATAACATTAATTTTGTTCTATCAAAGCAATTGCCAATGAAGTTTTCCTGCTAGAACTTGCTGGTAAGTTTGGGAAGAACTGGGAAGAGTTTGGTTTATTACTGGACATCAAGAATCACGTACTGCAGACCATCAAACATGATTTTCAGAATGATACTCACCGAAGGAGCTTTCAGACACTTGTTCGGTAAGTGAAGCTTTGATGTTTATGTTGATATAATTCGTTTGTTTTGTCGTGAATTTAGTAATAAATTACTAATAATACATGCGTTGTATAACATATCTGATCGATCAACCCAAGACATTTGACAATAGATATCATATGATAAATAAAACAGTTGTTTACAAACTGAAGCACCGTCCCGTCCTGGAAGTTAAAACAGGGTGTCTGGTGTGATGAAATTGTCTGCTATATGGAAAAGGATTAATGATAATTAATTACACAGAATCCAATGCAAAACAAACATAACGTATTGGAGAGGCAATGTAAAATACTTACTAATTACTCAAAGTGGACGACACACTAGCCAATGATTTTAATGGTAGTTTAAGACAAGTATTTCCGATTATAAGCAAGATCACTGTGTTTGGTTGGATAAGTCAGAAAATTAGACGCATGTACTTTACCTTGCATATTTCATTAGTTGTATCATTAGACAATGTTACGACAATTAAGGACAACGTTGAAAGTTATGTCGAATTCAGTTGCTCTTATGAAACAACATTATTTATAGTTTGACACTTGATATGTTCTTTGTAGTTGGAGAGAATCGTTTGATGGATGTGATGACGATAAAATGAAAACGTTGATTAAAATACTACAAGATAAAAAGAGGATGGACCTAGTGGAATGGATAAAAGGTATAACTTAAAAGCATTTACTGAGAGCCTTTTATTTCATGACGTTAAGAATCTAAGGCAAAACTGAATGCTATTATTACGCAAACTTTCATTTATCTTGGAAAATATAAGGTGACAAACAACGTGTGATTGCGTTGTATTCACCACTGCCATATCTACCTAGCGGTGAAATGCATTAAACCTATCAAATACAAAGAAAACTGATTACAATTCTGATATTTTGAACATACAATAAAGTTCTTATTTACAAAACACCCTCACGGTTTATAATATAATTAATAAAGTAAATAAAGATATGCATAATTACTGAATACTCTTTTAAGTAACTCTTGCAATGATATGATACTATCCACAGGAAATCAAATACACGCTAGATTAATTAAATTTGGATGATTACCCTATCTAAGATTTCGATCCTACTGGAATGAATAGAAAAGATATTAAAGCCAAGCCAAACAATCTACTTACAACTTATTTATCAGAGAATGAAAATTAAGATCCATTACATAACGTCCATCATATTCTTATGCTGTTTCAGATGCAGACAGTAAGTCAGCTAGCACCGTTACTGATCTTACCAACAATGATGTTACAACAGGTGATCGTCTTTTATAAAAGATCAAATCAAGTTTTTTCTTGTCAGAATATTTCACCATATCGTTTTTGTTTTAGTGGATTTAACGACGTTTTTTTCAACGCTATTTCAGTCAGGCGACCGGCCTGCCAAGCAGTTGTCTCAAGGATGTATATCATATCGTCTTCATACTGTTCTTATAAAAGTACCATTGAAATATGATTAGTATTATGATAAGGACTAATCATGCAAACCGTAATACGATTATCAACTCTTCGTTTTATATGTTGCTTCAATCATCATTTCATGATATAGACTCCTTGCATTGATACGATTGATAATTAGCGAACCAACTGTTGCCAGATATTTATAGCACAATTTGATGATTTGTTTATTTATTCTAATGGCTTCGTGTTATAATGTCATAACTTAAATATAAAGCTGGCAAAAGCTAATCGATTTGAAATGCATGTATGAATTTAGGAACAAAGATATCCATGTATGTATCTTCACAATCTCTTTCAGAATCAAATCTTTGTGATGGAGTTAGACAACTTCATTTATCATCAGGTTCGCACATACAATTATTATTAATTTTGACGATTTTAATGGAATATTTTCCTGAGAGTGACTAAGCTCAATGTGATGCATTTAATGTAAATGTAAACTTGAATCTATTTTGTTTGATATACTAGTATTAAGGTTTATTTATTTTAAAAACATCCTTAAAATATATCAAACACCTTGACCAAATACTGATTTAAAATCATTATTTTCCAGATATGACTACTCTGGATGAGGCTTGTTCCAAGTATGGAAGAACATCACCCAAAATAAAGGCGGAATGTAAACGAATTTGCGACAATTTAAAAAGTAACGGTATTAAAGATGTTTGGCCAGCGTACGCCTACCCAACGAGCGATGCTGAATCCCAGTACAGAATCATTTTCATCGTCATAACAGAGAATAATGACACTAGCTTTGATGATAAGGGGTATCGGTGTCTGATTCGACAAAGTAGTACAATCAGTGAAGAATGTAAAGCCGAGAATACAGATATTAGGAAGGCTGAGAAAGATGTAATCGAAAATGCAGATGATGATGTTTCAAATATTGATGATATTATGTCAAAAATTGAAGATGAAACTGGTGAATTATTACACAAACATACGAACTTAAACCGAATCAGCGCAAGCAAAATGAAATCTACTGGATACAGAACCGGAACCCCATCCATGAAGAAAGAGAAAAGCGTCGTTTTATACGTTCATGTCAAAGGCTACATTCCACTTGACGAAAATCCCTTTCCCGATAAGATTGGGGATTATCCTGTAGATGTACGTGAAGGAATAGTCAGTTTAGTCAATGTTTTGTAAAGTTTTGTCACGTATAAAAAACAGACGACTGTAACACTTCAGCGTATGAATGATTAAAGTTATGGTTTCTGTCCCATTTGTGTACATGGGCAGGTATTATTTCAAAGTGTACAATTGATATTCTATCTAATGTTATTAAAAATTTGTATCGAATGTTCAAGCCAGTTTCCTGATATGATATGTGATTACCCGGTAATCATATGTGTTAACTAGTTAATGCAATGTTTGGTAATATTTTGCCACATAAAACAGGAGATTTAAGACTTTATTGTGATACGCACATGTATAGTTGCATATAAACGTTTATACTCAAATACTTTTACGGTTTGATTTCCTGTCGTATGTAATTATGGAAATGTATAATTTCACTGTGCCTTATGAAAAGAATCAATTAATATACCAACTAATGTCAGCATAGATTCATATGATACTATTACCAGAAATTTGCATCGAGATTCAAGTGATGTGTTGGTTGTTCAATATCTAAAATATGGACAGAAAGTTCACCCCCCTAATATAATGATTGGGCAGGCAACTTTATATAACTACATCCATTTGCACCCAGAAATAAAAATGATGTCACCATTCTTATAGCCAATAATATGTACCGAGCCAGAAAAAAACTTTCACTGTAAGATTTGTTACATCATGCTTGCTTCAATCTTAAAATGCTGTGTCTTAAAACCATGATTTATTGAAAACGTCTCCGAAAGAAACATAACAATTTATTAGGTATCTCATACCACACATATCTTTATCAATCACCGTATCATTATACACTTAGTATCATACTAACTTTATAGTAGATATAAAATGTAAAAACCTATAGCAATATAGTTGGTTAACTATTTTAACATTTCAGTCATATAAATAATAAAGAGTATATTAAATTTCTAGGTAAATGATCACTTTGTTTTTTTTATATATATTTTGTTTTGTTTCTTGATCGACTACTAATTAGGACAGTACACTTAGTGAAACTGTCGAATTTACTTAAATGCTACATTTATACTAGCGTAGATTGATGTTGAGCGATATATCATTGACATCAAACCCTTCTAAACTGTCTGTATAATTTTTTGCTAAATGGTCATGATTGTATATAGCGTCATGATTTTACGCTGTCATTTAGATATTCAACACGATATATTTGATATTAACAAGTTTCATCTACTTCAAGTTTCATCGCAATACACCAATTCACACAAACTTGCAGTTTATTCCATTTGTTCGATGGTGCCACAACGATTGTCTTGGTCTATCTTCAGTTTCGATTATCGGTTATTACACATACACATTAATAAGAAATGCGGGGATTAAAAACATTGTCATTATTATATGTATGGTCTCTTATTATTAATACAACAATTTCAATGGATAAAGACACCTGGTGACACAGGTATAATGGTTCATCATTTTCATTTTAATCAGGATGTTTTCTTAAAGAATTACTCCAGTCAACGTTGAGTACAGAATGCGGAAGTTCGTCCATGACACAATATCACCCCTTCCCGATCAGTTCACCATTTGATACTATTGCTCAGAATCTCTTTTAATTTGGGAATCAATAGACTTGAAACAATTGATGACCTTCTAGTGTTTCACGCAATATATATTCAGATGTAGTTATCGTATCAGTTTTGAACCAATTCCATAATAGAGCCTGCTGGTGCTTTTACACGAAATTATACCGATCGTCGCCAAAAACCCAGCAGCTATATATCAATACATGATTCATTAAACCCTGTCGTACAGTCATCATGAGTGGTACCTAAACACCACCAGACTTCTCAATGGTCTATGCGTATAACAAGCGAAATGCACAATAATTCCTCAAACTAAATAGGTTTAACAGTTAAACCCAGGTAGACAGACAAGTATACCAAATCCATATTGTACACAAGGAACAAGAACTATTAAACCCATATGTAAGAATACATACCAATATATCGTCCTGCATTCCGTTACCATTTAAAAAGCTCATTCGCACTGTGACAGTATACAGAGACTATTTATACATAAACACATTCGTTGAGCCTCGATAGATATCGTAATTGTATTTGCACGGATCGGAATTGGATTATTCAATTCAAACTAGAAGTACGTATTTATAAACTATGGCTACAAGTAAAACTTACCATTATTTCGTCAATTACGAAGATAAAGATGATTTGTCGACAGAGTTTGTTGACGTTCTTATCAGGAAAACGGGCGAATGGAAATTTTTTTGTTCGAAAGAGAAACTAGGAGTAACAAAGTTTGACCAGTTGAATGAGAATGAAAGGAACGGTTTCGTTGCGATTGATGTCATTTCACTATATCAGACAGACGTAACAAAATTCTTCAGACAAAATGTGTTACTTAGGTCTCTCAAGAACAAAAAGCCTATCATACCAATTTGTTTACAAGGAGCCAATTCTGATTACTACGATGTAATAAACACATTAGAGTTTACAACTAAAGATGACTGGGACGATCCCAAAATATGGGAAAGAGTAAAAAACGTAAGTAAAAATATATCTGTTAGACTTTTCATTTTTCATTTCAGGCAAACCGAAAGTAGGAAGTATTCTATAAATACGAGCATAGGTATCATTATGTACTGTCCGTAAAATTCTTAAATCTCCTTACAGGGTAGCCTACGAATTCTTGAAAAATACTAATATTACTAAAAAGGGGTACAAACAATTGGCAGGAAAAAGACAGAACATTTATTGCATTTATGTGTATTGCACTTCTTCCCAATATGCAAACCGAAAGTACGATTTCAGATCTATATATAGAATATATTTGTGTATGTGTTATATCATTAGTATTTGCACCATTCAACGAGTTTCATGGGCATACTTTTAGCAATTTAAACACATAAACTGTTGTCCCGTTTCATTCAATGCGAATCGAAAGTAAGAATTCAGAATATCCAGTGACTGTGTTGCAGGTTGTGTATGTACAAGATTCGAGATTCAAATATTTTATTCAAGTAATATAGGCCACCGGCCAAGACTACAAATTAATATACACATCTCCATATATATATATATATAGAGAGAGAGAGAGTTTTATAAGCAGCTTATTTTTTTAAACAAACAGATCTTTTAGACAGTGACTTCCTAATGACAATGCTACACTTACATTATGCTTTACCAACCGCGCCACAGAGAATAGTGATAATAATGATTCATAGATTGCTCTATAGCATATATTACAATAGTTTTCGTGTTACCTTAACATTTGCAAAAGGGATCGTCCATGTACACAATAACATTGTTGACCTAAAAATTGAACCTTTCCAGAATTGAGACCATATTGTTATTGAGTCGCTCGCTGTTAATATGCTACTTTAAGTTTATTTTTCAATGTGTAAGACACATAGAAGTTGGTTGACTTATCTATTTACGTACAATGTAATCAATCCACCCCTTATACCTTTAAGGGCGACATCAATAGCCCTCCATTCAATCCATACCATTCTTCATAAGACATGTTTTCAAATATTGTGAACCGACAGCTTTCACTAAA
This sequence comes from Lutraria lutraria, assembly GCA_964023205.1. Classification (NCBI taxonomy): domain Eukaryota; kingdom Metazoa; phylum Mollusca; class Bivalvia; order Venerida; family Mactridae; genus Lutraria; species Lutraria lutraria. The sequence goes on from OZ026843.1 coordinate 27,197,394, forward strand.
CATGCCCATTTTGGCAAATCTTATTTTATGAACGTTATATTCCGACATACAGAATAATGTTTCAATATTTCGTAATTACTAACTTCTTAATTGTTTTCAGGCTCTAGAAGACAAATTTAGTCCAGATACATCGAACAGTAAGTTAATATTCACATTTCATGAAGTAATAAATGTAAGAAACATAATAAATAATTATCGACACCGTCGTTGCCAGACAAAGACATATTTCGAATCATGGCATTAACAAATAATGAGAGGTGTACATATTTATGCTTCAATTCAATAAAAAAAACATCAAAATGCATTTTCAAATAGACAATATATTCTTACATCGAATGGACAATAACAACGGCAACTGAACACAATATATAAACCAAAACCTAACTATTTACTTATAATTTATAATTAGAGCCAGCGCATTACGTAGTTTCAGGTGCAGACACTAAGTCAGCTAATGGCATTAAGGATCTTGCCAATAATGATGTTACAAAAGGTGAACTTCTTTACATAAAATCAGGTAAAGTCTTTATGTTCAAAAGTTTCCATCATACAGTTTTTGCTTCAGTGCATTTAATGCCGTTTTTCAACGACACGTGCAAATTCAATATATTTTTAAATCGAAGGACACTAACAACGTAAAACTCAAGTAAGTTGACCCCTGTAAATTGATGAAGCAAAAACATACTTAAAACGCTAGAACATTGTACTCCCGAATATGGCATTGACTTGCATTGTAAGTGTCATAAAATCAAATGAAGACAAATGTGATACGGATTTTATCCTCATTTCTTAATACCTTGCTTTACCAGGTCAAGACGCAGAAATATCAACGTATACTGCCAGAAGTGCAATCAGTGATGATGTTTTTACAAATTCATGCTTGAATTGTTTATTTTTTTGCAATTCCACCGCAATCGACAAGGAATAATTTATTATATAAAATTTCTAAATTGGACCATCATTTCATAGAATGATGTTTGGTATTTTTTATCTGTAAATGAAGTTAATTAATTGACAATCGATTTGCAGGGATGTAGTAAGATATGAATGAATTAAAACCATCCGAGAAATGTACATACAAGTTGTAACAAACAACTGCACATGTAGTTGTATATTGGTACACATGTAATTGAATATCATTGATCATATCACTTTTTATAGTTTGTCTTTAAATGTGTTTTGTTATGAATGAATAAGCTTTGAACTAAGGAAAGGGTAAAACATACATCAGATTAGTTGATATCTTTATATAATAGTATATATACCTTACGGTATGAGTGTGGGGAAATATTACTATCATGTCTGTGCTATGTAGGTTAATATTCGATGCCGGTGTAACGTTTTCAAGCCCACCCCCTTTCAGGTTACCCCCCCCCCCCTCGGAAACTTAAAAACGTTTTCGAAGTACCGGCCCCGGTAACATCAAAAGGTTTTCAAACTCCCTCCCCCGTTTTAATAAGCCCTCCCCGGTAACTTGAAACGTTTTCAAGCGCCTCCCCTTTCTATGTTAATTCTTAATGGAGTAAACGTTTATCTTCATTCGTATGATTCACAGTCAACATTGTTTATTGACATATATAATTCTGTATTTCTTAACTGAATTCACTCAATAATTACATGAAGGTTGGAATCCTTTTAGGGTCATGAAGAGTATACACTCTTTTTAAATTAATGGACAATTTAACCTGACCTGACCTTAACAATCACACACTCGGTTGTGTTCAGAAAAACTACAATATTTAATTGTTTTATATTTTTTGGACAAAATAATTCAAGATTGCATTGGTATTTGCGCAATAACGCTCATAGGATTCCATTATGAAGAAATGAACTTCTCAGTATGTCATATGATTTCGTCATTATGACTACATTATTTGTTATTACTAAAGTTGGACACGGCATATCTGTTAAACTTAGACCCCCTTGGGTGAAACTAGAGGTTCGCAGAATCTCCAAACCAAACACATAAGAGGAAAGCCCTTAACATTAATATTCATAATTAACGTATGACCGTATTATGCAATAATATCAAACTACTTTGATAAATAATAAAAAGTATCGCTACATTCCTAAATAATCCTGAAAACTTCCTTTATTTTGCTAATGCAAAGTCCAAACCGTCTGTGATAAGGATCGAACTCACTTTATGGTTGCTAAATAACTGCATGTAGTACATGCATTTAAGTGTTTGTAATCTCCGTATTCGTGTGCGAGCTCTGTCTTATTATGAATTTTTCAAATTATTACCCGGGGGTGCTTTGAAAAACGTTTTTCAAAGTACCCCCGGGGGTAATCTGAGAACGTTTTCAAAGCGCCTCGGGTAACCTGAAAACGTTTTCAGATTACCGGGTAGGGCATTTGAAAATGGAGAGAATAATCTCAAAACGTTTTAATTGTACCCCTCCCGGTAACTTAAAAATGTTTTCAAATGCCCAGGGGTAATCTGAAAACGTTTTAAAATTTAAGTTACCGGGTGTAACTTTAAACTGGGGGAGTTTGAAAACGCTACACCGGAATGGTTATTCTCGTTCATTTCAACTTGTCAGAAACTTCTGCAAACATACTAGTTGTCAATGTTCTTATCAGGATTCATCACGGACAAATGGTGCTGTGAATTTGCAAAAAGAGTCGTAGATATTTGGTGGAAGCTTGCCATACGGTTGGGATTAAATCCCTGCGACATATCAGAGATTGAAAAGAACAACGTCGGCAATGTTTGTGAAATGGCTAGAGGAATGTTGATGCGGTTTGTAACATATTACCAACATTAAGTATGCGAACGCATTCTTTAGGTTTAACTTGTTTATTAGTCCTAGCAGTTTAAATATACTACTAAACAGGACATGAATGAAGTTTATTAAAATGCAAATGTGTAGTTGTTTCAACAATGAAAGTGTTATTTTCGTCTAAGGGGAAAACCAATGTTGGTTTGGCCGTCCTACTTTTTATATCTGTTCTGCATTCAAACATCTGCAACGTACCGTTTACAGATGGTGATAATTTTGAAGATTCAGTTAATATACAAACCATTTTATGATCTCATCTTGTGAAAAAATAGACTACCTGGAATTCGTTCAGTTCTTTGGGGTTAATCGTTTCAGATGGAGACAATCATCACATACGGATGCAGAACATGAACAAGTTTCAGTTTTATACCAATGCTTGGCAGCTGAAAAGCTGAATGATTTGGCGAATGAAATCCATTGCACATACAAAGGTATTGTCAGTGTCGTTTAAATCATAGGTAAACTAACTAGCGTGGTCATCAGTTTATTGTAAGCTTCACATTTGAATTTCGATTTTATGAAGAAAGCAGATGCTTCTGGTCCCTTTCTTTAGAATCTGAGGACCAAGCAAAATTGACACCTATTGTTATGTAAGAAATATTCATTGTGCTGAGTTATTGTCACCAGTGTACATGGACGACACGTTATAGGAATAGTCTACAAACTAACTAAATAAATATTGCATTATACGTGCCTTGGTACTGGCAATTGTGCAGGTGGTGGAATCATTTGATAATGGTCGATTAACCACAAGACAAACGTATTTACACAAACAATTGTCTCTATTCCAACAATTATTTAGGTTTTGATATGATTTTCACAAACTAATATTCATTTCTTTTTGTTTTATATTTTAGACACTAGAGGAGACTCGTCAAAGATTGTAGTAGGTTTGCCATACTATTTTTGTATGGTTTGCTCTATATAAATGTTGAATGTATACAATTTATCAAGTTATATGATAAATTAAGATCATCAAATTCAAACAGTATTAGACCAATATTCTGAAGTATTGTACATGACTATAAACGATTCTAAAGCACTTTGTTGTGATTTACTGAATATTATTATCGATTTGCTAGATTATATAGCGTCTCTTTTTATACGTAAATGTAATCGGTGCACACCATGTTAGAACAAACAAGAATTACTATCAGATAGTTAAGGAACACAAAACAGTCCATTTTTCTATCAAATTGGTATAATAAAAAAATCATATACTTATTTGAGATAATTATTTTATGCTTTCTACATTTGTAATTTATCATTACCATCTGTACTTCATATTCTGAAAAGAAAGCGCATATATTTCAGACAAGTATTCCGACGGTTGACAAGAGTAAGTTGCATGCTTTGTGTCTTTTTCGCTTTATATACTCTTCACACCTTTAATCATAGATACTAGTACATTTATGTAAGTCCAATGAACATACGTAATTCATAGGTAAGACATTCTTGAGACATGTCTTCGGAAGTAAGTATCCTAAGTGAGCGTAGTGTTTTTCGCATTACTAAATCATAAGTATATTCTTTAAGTATAAATAACCTTCTTAATCGATTAGAAACAAGCCAGTGGGAAAATTGAAGTCTTCTGGGTGGCTTTAAATGCAAGGCAAACACTAGTTTTGACAGATACCGAAAAGGTCGAGTTGTGAAAATGACGAATAATTTCTTTTCTGAGGCCGAAATCAGCCGGTTGGTAAATCTTTAAACCAGTATTTGAGGTAAACTGGCGGGATAGTTCGTAAATATTGATTTTATACAGGGCTTTCATTGATTGATCAAGGCATTAAAATGATACTAATTTAATTGATATTCGAGACGCTTCAGTTCCAGGGCATGCCCCTTTAATAAATAACACATATATAATGTATGATGTTTCACTCTTCTAGTTATGCTAAGAGCATTATATTTTAATTATTTCAGCAATTTCCAATGATATTTTTGTCTTGGAACTTTCTGAAAGGTTACCTGTCTGGAAAGATGTTGTTCTAATGTTAGGCGTGGACGACCGCAAAGTTCAAACGTTAGATAATGACTATCAAGGTGCACACAGACGTGCTTTTCAAGCCCTTTTACTGTAAGTAATCTGTTTGCTATATAGCATATGTTCAGACTCCACATCCTAATTAAATGAAATGATCTGAAGAGTTGTTTGTAAGTGCTACTCCAATAAGATGAAATCAAATGAGGGCAATTTAGTGAGACTGTATAGACACTGTATGTCATTAAAAAAACTGAATTTTCATTCTTGGAAATATATTTATTAATATCTTGAAACAGGAATTTGTCTGTGTCTGTATAGTTTATGGACATTTGTGCATATATAGTAACTATCGTGACTTCATGTTATAACGTAGATATATTTTACTTAAATTGCGGTAGCAAACATATAATTCTGACATGTACAGAATATACAATACTGTGTTTTAAAAACAAGATGATTATGTGACATCTATACACAATTGAGTTAGACCCAGTTTGATTGTTGTGATAATTTCTTCACTTTTGATATAGATGGCGAAGTGAACACGGTGATAAAAATGATGAGTTAAATATGAATGAGATTGTATGCGTATTACAACAGGAAGGACAAATTGACATAGTAGAATGGATTACTGGTAAGCCAAACGTATAACTTCAACGTTTAGACCTTTGTTAAACCTACTAGTTTATAATCATGTTAATATTTTGTTTATTGATGGTTGTAACTTGTAATAAATATCATTGTTATTTTATCTTAAACAAGAAAAACACCCAAACCTAATACTAATTTTAAGTAATGATGTTTTAGACAAAACCTGTCTTGATGAGGCCTGCTCTGAAGTAAGTCGAAAAACACCTGCAATTCAAACAGAATGTGAACGAATCTGTGAGGAATTAAAACGTCAGGACGGTGTAAAAGATGTTTGGGCGGCATACGCTTACACCAAGGGCGTCGCAGTATCCGAGGACAAAATCACTTTCATTGTAATGAGAGATAATACTGACAGAAGCTTTGACTGTAAGGGCTATCGTTGTCACATTCGTCTTAGTGGTACAATCAGTGAAGAATGCGAAGCCGAGAACGCTGAAATTAGAAAGCAGGAACTAATTGACAAAGCGCCTTTAGATGTAATCATGGCTCGAATAAATGAAACAAGGGAATCTGAAAAATTAATGCAAAGACATAAGCGTTTACTTCGAATTACTGCAAGTTTAGTGAGGTCAATCGGGTTCAAAAGCAAAACTCCAGTAATGGCGTCAGAGGGTTGTATTGCCTTGTACGTTTCTGTGAAAGGATTCATACCACTTGATGAAAAACCTTTCCCTGTAATGATCAGTGGTTACCCGGTAGATGTACGTGAAGGAGTAATGTTTTAAAACATTGTCATGAAACATATCTACTATTATTCTAGGTCAGTGCATTTATCTGACAACTGTTACATTTCAGTTATCTTGTGATGGTCGGTTTGTTATGAATTTGTACATTAACCTCATATTTCATTTCTCACATTGTGAAAATAATTGAAATGAAATTGAATATACATTTGCTTGACATGTGCCTTATTATTATCATAAATAGTTAGTCGATGTTTGTGAATATCAACTGATAAAGATGTTAGCTAGATCAATGAATATGCATAATTGTAATAATGTGATTTATTAAATAACTATTTATTATCAACCTTGTAACTTTTTTACTGCCTGGCATAATAATACAGTGGCATTTCCAATAAGCGGGCCAATATCTATATCGCTTTTCGGACCCGGGTCGCATTTTAAGCAATTTGATTGGCTGCTAGAGCAGGGCCAAAACGTGATATAGATTCTAGCTGAAATGGCGGCCATCTTGTATAAGTAATTTGCCATTCATGTGGTTTCAAAAAATTTAGAATGAAACTGATTCAGATAGTAAGGTTATTTAATAAAATTGTTAATAAATAAGTGATTTGATATAGACCCTGTTATTTGTCCTCGGGACAATCGTATTTGTTTTTTTTTGTTGTATTTATTAAATATAATTGTTTTAAATCACAACCGCGACATTACGAACTTCTTTGGACCAAACTACATTTGTGAATGTTAATTATATTGATATGGTCCCACTTTCAAATTGAAAGAGAAAAAAATCAGTGTTGACATTTGGTAAAGTTCATGATCAAGCATAATACTAAACTAAACCATTTGAAAACAAGTACGTCTTTTTCTAAGAACTGCGTTTAAATAGATGGCATATTACTTTATTTGGTATAAGAGATGTTCATTGTTGTACAATTATATATATACTGTGAATTTATGTTTAAACGTTTCAAATATAACCTTTGATTACGGATAAGCGATTGCATCATGATCCAGTTGTTGAAATAGCATCATGAACATGAAACGATACTATCCGGAAAATATCTTACTACATAAAATACTCCTAGAAATTAAGGACAACTCAACTTACTTCATATCGCTGTATAACTATAAGCAATACACTCTTCAAAATGTGTGAATATGAATTTGATTTCTACATGATTGCATCGCTAAAACTTACATTTCTTCAAACACGAGTCTTGCTGACACCAACCAGACTCGTATTAAAAAAGAATGTTTTGCAGGCACTGGGTGGGGGGAAATTGGCAAAATCGGGTGTGGAAAAAGTATAACATTGAAAAGCGATGTCAATATATATCGTGCGTGTTCAACACGAGCGTTAATTACAGCAAATAACCTTGACCGGAACCTTCATACCAACTAACGTGAGACATGACGCTGTAGTCCGGCGGAACCTGGGTTGGACCTGGCTTTGTGGTAGATAGTAGGTTATTTGAGTTTTTCTTGTAGATTATATCGTATCATACACAAATCCGATTGATGACACTTAGTCATCGGTGGGCGGAATGTAATATTCAAAATGGCATCCAGGATGGCGGATGGTTAATAAGAGTGCCTTAAAACAATAATGTATTTACACATTCTGACCCGAAATCGTTCATAAACGACTTGTTTCAATATATCTTAATGAAACTCAAAGGCCTTTTTATTGCCATAATATTCCTGCCAGTTTATTATACCAGATAAATTTCAGTTACTTCCCTTAGTTGAAAATAGGCAGTAACTTCATAATTAGTGGACATGGGATTGAACAAAAAAATGTCGCCAATTATAACCAATATGGCAACTTTTAACTATAAGTGAGTATACTATGCTTCAAAATAAAATGAACTTTTCTTCTCTTCAATAGTTTTGTATGTTTGTTGGTACATAATATTACGTAAGTTGCGGATTTTACAAAGAAAACTACATATACTTATCTATTGATGAGATATATTTTGAAATAATTACTTATAAGGACTGTAATTGAGGTCAATTAAGTGACATATGTGATATGAGCGTTTTGAAAAGGTAATGACGTTTGGTCTACAAATATCCGGGCTAATTAAACATAAAAGGGAATCAACTTTTACAAGTCATTATTGCACTAACAAGACTCCCTCCCATATTTATGTTAGTCACTTAGCCAAATATGCACCCGCTAATGATGGAACAAACGTGCGTATTGGGAAATTGGAACTGTCAAATCCCCAAATCCCGTTGACTAATAAGATGTCAATGTTGAATACTACAGTGGGCCTAAGATTCCACAAATGACACAGCCGAGAAGCAAAAATCAGTATTGCCCTTGCAATGTGGTAACATACAATGATTGGTTACATAAACTACATACATGTGTGAACTTCTTTGATTCGAAAATGTTCGATGTTTTGGTCGTATTCTTCCAAATGATAAATAAACGTAACGACTTTATTCCTTTTTGGATTATATAAAATTGCTTTTTAAAGGTAACGTTTTTTATGGTAACGTAAATTACATAACCTGCATACATGTATAAACTTCTTTGATCTGGAATTGTTTGGCGTTTTGGTCGTATTCTTCAAAATAATAAATGAACATTATTACTTTTTTCCTTTTTGGATTGTTATTGTCGTATAAAAATGCAGTTTAAAGGTAACGTTTTTATTTATGGTTACGTAAATTGCATAAATTTATTTTTTTATTGTTGTCCAAAGCACTTGTATATCTTTAAACAGTCTGATGATTTTTTGTTCCAATATATGAGATACTAATAAAAAAAAACAGCTTTTATTCATGTCTCATTTAATTGTCCACTGTCTTGGCGGCCATTTGGACGCCATCTTGAATTTCAAATGTTGGGTGTGCTCATAACAGGGTGTTCTCTTAAAGCAAAAAAAAATCGAACATCCCATGGAGTCAATATCAAATATATACACCGTACATTTTCCGCATGCAAAGCGTTTGTGTGTTCCAAATATGGAGAAAATAATTTTACAATTATAACAATATTAAATATGATATTAAACTAGTGATCCTTAACTTTTATTATGAGTATATATTACAATAGTGTATATTTACAATGGAGTAAGTTGTACCACTCTGTCACGTAAATATAGGCACAATACTAATTCGTTGCGATCTGATCATATTAGTATACAAAAGCAAACTTCGTATATATCAAACCGTGTCCCCTTATTTTATTTAACTGATTGTTTAGAAAGGTATTTCAATTGAATTGATCTATCATACGCATTTGAATAATTATCTTCCCTATTGTAACAACTACAATTTTTTTTTCTTTACATGAATCACCTAAAAGAATAAACTCAATCTTTGGGTATAAAGTTACGTGTTCATTTGAAAAACTATACACGCCTGGTTAAACTTAAAAAGCATACTTAACAATGAAATGCAATACTGCAGCGAACAAACAATATTTTTGTTATTCAAAATGAAAAAAATAAATCGAAGTCCAGTATGAATGCGTTAGTACAATACAGTATGTATAATTTATGTGTATATTTTACAAAGGCGTTACTATCTTCATTTTGCAAAGCATAGCACAAGAATTACATGATCAGTATAGCTCGACCATGAGTTTTGAGCCGTGACGAAATTATTCAGAATAGTCCACTAAGTGGAAAAGGGGATGTGGATACTAGTATACGGAACAAATATGACTGAAACATATTGATAAGCAAAATTTAACCTGCTCAATAAATGTCTGTAATGCTGGCGCAATAGGTAGATCGCATTAGCTCATGCTGTCGTATTAAATAAGGTCCGAGTTCCATTCCAAGTCACCAGCCGTCTTTTTATGCATGATTTTCTTGAGTGTTTTTTTCTGGTAAAGTGTCTATGATCAAAATATTCCATATAACTTTTATAAATCAAAAAGCTTGAAAATGTACAAAAAATATATGTTTGATTACTGCTTTGTTATCACGGAGGGGTACAAGCAGGTTCAGTCACATACAGGTTCCGATCTATCGAACAAAGATATTGCTGTTGGCGGAAACAATCGGATACAGAGCTAGGCGTCAAACATTACTTCCCGAATGTCTTCATTACAACATTTCAAACTGTAAGCATAAAATTATCATAAATAGAGGATATTAAATGAGTGTAGATTCCGTATTGGATTTATTGAACCTTTGGCGAGCTTCATACTGTTTTATTCAACGAGTTCAATGAAGTAAAGACGGAATCTACACGAATTCGATATTCTTTTTATCACATACCTTGAAAATAGGATGAAAACCAACATACTTGTTTGACATTGCTACTTATAACAAAAGAGTGACACATGCGTAATAAGGCTTTTTAATCAGGAGCACAAAAATAGTTACATTATGAAACATTATAAATAATAAATGTGCGAACATATCAAACGATGTAAACAGTATCTTTGCTAACTCAAATTGTTAAAATCAATTTACATTACTCCTGTGAAGTTATAACTTCAAATCAATGTCTATGCTTCATCAAGTTCATGACGTTAGTTCGTGACGTCATTTACATAATTAGTATATGCACGGCCGTGCCATATCGTTTTTATGGCACGGCAAAAACAGCACGGGTATGTGATAAATAAACGTATACCTCTTCTTTTACAGAAATATTATTTCATTTCGATTGGTGATATGATTACAACTACAGTCGATTTAAAGTTAAATTAGAACCGTTGTAAACATTAACATTTTTCCGATTTAGATCAGGTTATTTACCGGTTGAAATGACTTTATATTGTAATAGATAAACAGAACACTATTGTAATGCGCCGTGGCTGAGAGGTAAAAGCTATGATTTTTTATTCGTAACGGCCATGAGTTCAAATCTGGCAAAGTCCTGTTTTGTTTTTTTGGATTAACATAAATTATATAGTATTCGAAATTGCAATTTCTTTCCAACTTTCAAGAATTACCATTTAAATTGTGAAAATCAAAATTAATATCTTGTTTCATAAACACATAATGTGTACTATAAAATATACATGCAGTATGCAGTAGAGAAGGAGACTGTTCACTATTATTAATCCCTTCTTGCGACGAGGAGAAAGAAACGGCTAGTGAATGCGATGGTGCGTGTTGAATTTACATGTTGGAATTGTTTTGAATCGATATAATAAAAAAAAAAGATTAAAATGAAAAAATAAACAATACAAAATAAAAGGATTTAAAATAAACAAAAGAGAAACAAACATACAAAATATAGATATAAAATGACATTAACTAGGTTCGAACCAATGGTTATAATGATGTGTATCTCAAAATCATCAGCACTAACCCTTTACGCTATTGAGGCAATCGTAATTATGTTTTCTCTATCTTATCTATAACGGTTACCGGGTTTACCTGTTACACCTATATATCGAAATGAGACTAATCCCTCATTAGCATGCAAATTTAAATCGACTATAGATTCCGATAGGTTTTCTAACTACTAAGCAGTAATGCAGTAAACATGACAGATTAACTAGATTAACACATCAAAATCAAATGTATGAAATGCATTATGAAAGAAAACAATACTGTTTATATATCATTTACTGCACATCTAATATTGATCAAAGCAGAATCAAACATAAACTCAGTGAATTTAAAATCTTTTTACAATTGACACTTAGCACATATTCACAGAATTCTTTCACAATTAGCTGAAAAATGCACTACTAAATTGATTACTGTCATATTTTGTATCAAAAACTTAAAACAGTTTTAAATAACAAATTAATGCACACTATCCAAATCTAAATTATGAATCCTTGAATAAATCATTACCAAACTCATTTAAAGGGGCATGCCCTGGAACTGAAGCGTCTCAAATAACGAACAAATTGGTATCATTTCAATGCCTAAATCAATCAATGAAAACCCTATAAAATATTTACAAAACATCCCGCTAGTTTACTCAAAATACACATTTCAAGATTTACAAAACCTGCCGATTTCGGCCCCAGAAATTATTCGTCATTTTCACAACTCGACCCTTTCGGTCTCTGTCAAAACCGAAAATATCGCGGAAAAAAATTCAACAAACTGAAATGGTAAGTATTGCTCATGTTATGTTCACTTGAAAGGCAGCGCTAATGCTCAGTTAAACTCCCAGACGTATCGGAAATATCGGTGTCGTCAATAAAAGGCTGTAAGCTTTTTATTCAAACTGACATATAAATACCGACGCGCGTGTTATAGGGTCATTTTTAGTGGACATTCTTCTTTGACTTTTCGGTAATAATTGGTTTTACAAGTCACAAATGCAATTTTGGTGTACGAAAAAAAGACACAGCAGTTCCTGGGCATGCCCCTTTAGGTTTTTGTTCAAAATTATAACATTCCCCTACTCAGCAAACTGAGACAATTCAGGATTTAGATTCCCCAATGATGATATTTCCCATTTTTTCTGCTCTTAAGATGCTTTGAAGTTGGTCAGGTGAAGGAATGCTTTTTTATTCATCCCGGACAACTGTCCATGGTACATTAAATCAGTGGGTGCCAAACAAATTGGATGACTTGGCTGAAAGAAGAATTTTGAAAAACATAATGCTATGCAAACATTTATAAGTATAGCATCCGACAGTTTTGGAGGATGGGATAATGGTTTTGTTTTGACTATCTTTCTTTATGAAATACATGCATCTACAAAGCCGGCAGGTATATTAAATGAAACAATTGCATTAATCAATAAATTGCATTATGTATGCAAATTTGTGGGATCATTTGCAATTATAACAAGCACAAATGTTTCCATCAATAACTTTTATAAGTCAGTGACAGTCAGGAGTTTGGCTAACATATTGATAAAATCATAATTCTCTGTTCATAAATATTATGTCTTCCTCTCTGATTTCTGATTACATTTATACCATACAAGCTATGTTGACAAATAAAATAGGTCTTAAGAGTGATGCAAATATCTAGCTTCTTGAATAGAAACATTACTGATTATATCCGAATTATATCTATCCGAAAAACTTACCATCATTAACGTACGACCTTGTTCAAATCTGGAAAGCTGCAGGATGCATATCCACATTATTTTCGGATGGTGGGACTAGTTTTACTTCATAGAAGCCAAACTACCAGATGACAGTTTTGCTGGGTAATCGTAAATGCTTTAAATTAGTAAATCGTGCGTGCAGAATCTGAAAGTTCAACCATGAAATCAACGGAGCACGATTCGAAGAAAAGAACACTTTCAGCAAAAAAAATATTTTCGGCAAATGTAAAAATCACGTCGCTGAGATCCCTTTTAACATAATTGATTACCCGTTTTAGTAGACCAATTGACTATAAGCCGGTTGACAGTGGACATACATCCGGGACGCAAAACACGAAGAAAAATGGATGAATTCGAGCGATTCCCAGCAAAGAAAAATGCTTCGTACTGACTTCGTTGTGACTACTGCCGAAATCGCCACTTAGGACTATATTTTTCTATAGAAAAATAAATTGCAAACGTAAGATTTTTACTGGTGCGGGCGGTAAAAAATAAATTTAAAAATTGGAGCGGCGAATCCCGACGAACAGGAGATCAATTTGGCGTGGCCTTACTGTACATCTATGTGTACGCTGAGATACAATATGTAAGTCCATATCACATACGAAAAAATGACAATATCAATCGGTACTGATTTTGTTGAATTTGCTGATTGTAGTTATCAGTAGCTGTGTTTTCTGTGTTCTAAAAATGGATGTATTGCTTATACCATTTGTAATATATAATTATACATACATTATGATACTAAGACAGCAATATAGTACTTGCATTCCCTTATTTTTATTGCATCTCTTACATCCACAAATTGACATTATTCTATTTATTAAATATTTAGTCTATATACATATATATAAAATATGTGTGTATTCCTTTACATTATATATAACATACAAGTCGACATGAAAAATCACATTTGTACTGAAAATGCTGCTAATTTTAAACATGCACAAAAATGGGCTATGACGACACGTTTGTAAATACTAAATTAATAAGCATTCTCTCCCGGAGAATGCGCACTTCCGAAAACTAAGTTCAAACTGTTGATAAAAGAACACATTGATTGTTAGAATATGATATTATTACAAGGTCTATAATCACGTGATATATAATGTTTTATTACAACAGTGTCGTCAATGATGGCGGCGCTCACGACTTCGAAGGTAAGTCATTGTTTTCATCAAATGTTTACGTATATCGAGTTTTTCATGTGCTAGTAACCCATGTGCCATCCAACAATTACCAAAATTTGCATTGTTATTGTTGTAGTTTGTCCATAGACCCAGCAGAGAAATTTGAAGTGGACATACTTTTCATTACTTTCAAGCTTACGCAAACTATCTGTTTAATTTTCCTTTCTTCTGGTGCGCGGCAATGACGGGCAAATATAACTACCAAACTTGTAATTTATGACGGTTAGAGTAGAAATGTTATGATATATTTGAATCAGAGGGTTTCGGATTGTAAGATTTAGGTAAAGACGGTCTAAATCACAGTAAATTATTCGCGTAGAGATGGACCACCGTTTCTGAAGAACTCCTTTATAATATATGTCCTATATTCTGACTCTTAGATTTTTGCACAAGGAAACAACACGAGATATGTAAGCTTGGAATAAATGAATGAATCGGTTGTCTCCTTATCAAGTTCTTATATGAGAGAAACGAAACATTGATACCGACATTTGGTAGTACGTGTACTTCTTCCAGTTTGCGAGATTTAGAGACTGAATTACTAAACTTCTACTTTTAACTTTTCATATACATTGTATTTTTGATTACAATGTTTAAATAAAAAAAGGCTTAGGCCTCGTTTCATCAATATGTTCTTATCTTTCATAAGATTCTTTCCTACGAAGACACTTACGACAAAAGTTACGAAATTCTTAAACCGTTTTATTAACTCTTCTTATCCAAATGTGTAAAGACCGCGACACAGTCTGCACGGGCCGGCCCTAGCTATGTAAATAAGAAATAATATACTTGATTCTATACATATGTTATATAGAGAATTTTATTTTATTTCTCAACAGATTTTTGTAGATAATGTACCAAATTAAAGATGAAGCTCGAATCTTTCAGAAAATGTAAACTATTTGATATATATTAACTGAAAATATGTTTTTAAACAATGTGAACATTGACTCATGATAAATGTGTTTTTGAGTCGCTCAAACTTGCACATACGAGAATTACTTCGCACGCGTATGTATGTTGTGCTCGTCAGATAAATTTATTATCGTTTGACTAGTTAGATTCCACAGCAAGATTCGGAGAAAACAGTTAATAAATACGAAAACTCCATATGTATTTAAATATCTATTAGCTTATTTTTCAATTTTTATAATGAAAAATATGTATTATGGCTATTAAACGCGCATACGATTGGCTAAAGAGAAATGCAAAAAAGGTTTCTTTTGAAGATTTGTTCACGGTCTTAAAATAAGTTTTAAAAATATCAGATTGTCAACAAGTTATAACATCAGCGTATCAAAAAGTGAACAATATAAAAATGCCATCTAAGTCGAAAGCTAATATTATGTCTAACAATCGTTATCACGGTGTTTGAAATACATGCATTCAAATAAATAATATTTGACAGTGCCTCTAAGTCCTGCTAATGCAACTGAAAGTTCACCATTTGAGTTCTAATTTAAACTAGAAATATGTCCGGAGGACACGAATGCCTCTCCGAGAGCTATGTAAAAAGGGACCGTAACTACTGAGAAAATGTTTGGATTTTAAGTGAAATCGATCTTGACCTGCATTTTATTATTATATTCATTCATGTAAAATATGAAACCAACCCTTGAAATATTTCTTGAGTTATTGCTCGGAAGCCAAAATTTGAACGGACGGACACACAGCCGCACGGACGGACAGGGGAAAAACGTTATGCTCTTCCACAATTTCGAATAGCGGGCCATACAAATCTAGAACCAAACAACAGCCGGGATTACATTATTACTTGTAGCTGGCTACGCCCCTGAACATAAAACTGAATTTCTTTTCCATTATTTACGAATATCTTGAACATTGCACTCAACAGTCTTAAAATAAAAGCCCGTCTCGTAATAATAAAGGCAAAAACCGCGTTTTTTTATCTTTAAAACAGCCCATGAGCTATCGTAAAGTTAAGAAAGAATTGTTCCCAAACTTAAGAATTCGTAGCTGAGAAACTATTGATGAAACGTAGTTTAACGCTAAGAAGGAAGACAAGACACTTCTTACTTAAAGAAGTGGCGTAAGATGTTTGATGAAACGAGGCCTTAATCGTTTACACGTTTATCTAACTAATATAAACGATACTATTTGTACCGAACAATTCGGTTTTGATGTCAAGTTGCATAGACGTGCTTAGATATTATTTTTTTTGTCAGAGGGTTTAAGATTTTTAGGTTCGAGTGTAAAAAAGCACATGTTGACATTTTCTTGTTCTCGTGTAAAGGGAGATGACTGCTTGAGTAAAATAACTACATTCCAACCCTCGTGTTGGAAACGAGGTTAATATTTTATCGATCGACAGTCTAAGTTGATCACGTTGTCGGATTATTTGAAGACTTTAACTTTGATTAACGGATATTGCTTTATTTGGTATCATATTCATTGTGGTATGTTTATATCAATTATAGTTATTGTACATGCATTTACGTCTGATTTATGATTACGGTTAAACGATTTTGAACGCAGTTTTTCAAAAAGTATCGTTAACATAACAATACAGTATCCTAAAAATATCTAATGGAGTTTCTGTACCACTGTGTCATGTAATTACAGACACATGTTATAAAATCATCTTACTTTGATACGATCTGATCTTATTGAACACTTAGGACAGTTCATATATATATGCAAACGTTTAAATGTTCCAGACCGATTTAAGAATGTGAAAATAATAATACTAAATTATATTTTTGGTGTACTCTGTCGTAATATGCTTAATGGTAATAATCATTTTGCCGAAAGACCAATACACGAACATAAGATCATGTTTCATAAAGTTACTCGATATGAATACAATTTATTATTTTGAAGGGTATATCAGGTAATCCGTCTTACGTTTTTGGAAAATTTGAAGTTTTATTGCAATTAAAACCCAATGCAAATTTACTTTTCATACAGAACAGAATATGCTCAACAGTAGTTTTTTGGTATCGTGTTACTAGTTTATTTATAAAACTTTACAGGACTGGTTAAACTTGACTGAATACGTTATTTATATTGCAGCAATCACGCAATACGTTGTGTTATTCAAAATGCTATTGACGCACACGGGTTTTGATGTCTTTACAACTGCTAAAGTTGTAGATAATGTAAATAAAGACAATTGTTTCGTGAGTTGTTTATTGTTTATAATGACGCTATTTGATTCTGATTTAAGTTTCTACGCTGACTTCATTCCTTTGTGCTGCCTGTGTTTCATCTTATATATATGATTATATTCAATAGTCGTACAATATTAATGTGTAAGTCTCATAACTGATGTGAATGTTATTATAAAAGCGATGCTACTTTCATTTAGCACAACATCACGCAAGTAAAGCAAAATCTGAGCAGTGATTCATTCAAAAAGCTACCCTTAAGAGTGTGTTTAATGCAAACCATTTTGATATAAAAATTCAATTCAACATGTTTTATTATCAGTTACACGATTTTAAACTTAATAAAAAAAGAAAAATCATGTAAGATATCAGCAGAACAGAATTTTATTGACGTATACAATGTACAAAATGTACATTATCAGCCTCTAACTGTGGTATAAGTATAATATTGAATCAAGCGCCCATTCAATCCAATATTTCGGATAGTTTAATTATACATCCTTACTAGCGCTATTTGTAATACCGAATGATTACCATTATACGAAGTTGTCCACTGCATGCAGGTGTGTGCCAACGTTTGAGGAAACTGTCTGTACATTTCTCCGTCATCAATGAACCATGCCATCATACTATTTTGGAATTGACACACTTCATCAACAAAGACTAGAGGGCAGTCGAACTTTGTCATAGTCTCCATCAACCCCTTTCGACTCACTGTACCAAAGGCTTAAACAATAGTCTACAAAAGTTCAACTTAGTTGTGTACAATATTTGGGGTTCTTCCTGTGCCTTTTTGTAGTTTACGAGTTGCAAAACTCAAGTAAACCGTATCCCTCCCAGCCCGAAATCCACATTGAACCTGCTCTAGATTTTTGATGAGACGGTTCTGCGTCACCCTTGCTAGTGTCTTGCCTGCAATCGAAAATAGTGACACATTTCTATGGTTGTTACAAGACTGTTTGTTTCCCTGCTTTTTTGTAAATGGACTATTTATGCATCATTGACTTCTTGGGGGAATGACTGTCTGTTCCAGAAAGCTTAACGTTTGCGTGAGCATTGGATCTCCCGCTATGTAGATTCCAACATGGTATGGTGCCAGCGCCTTGGGCCTTGCCACCAGAGTTGACCGATGGTGTGTGTTTGGTGATACATCAAGTAGGTTGTTAAAGTGATCTACCCACCTTTCTAGATTGGTTGACCACTCGGTATTCAATATTTCTCCATCCGTACATAAAAGTGGAGAGGCACCAGACGATGTTTGGGGTATCATAAACAATACTACTAGATGTGAAAGCTTAAGCATCAATTCTGTTAGGATATATAAATTTTCGCAAAAATAAATATCATTTTGACAATAATTCGTTATTAAGTCTCTTACTAGACATCAAACATGGGCTTGGTTTCAATTGTTGATCCGTACTTATCAAAATTGAATGGGACGCATTAATTAGTCAAAATACTGATAATGATTTGACAGTTTTAATGTTAATTGCTAGTTTAAAATAAATACAGCGGGTGTCGTTTTTGAATAAAGATTTCAAAGAGACTTTCGAATGTTTAGCCATGGAACCGTGCCTCAGAATTTGATACTAGTTCATGTGTTTTATCTATGCCGTATATATACATGTACGTAATTGTCAGCGTGGTTCAGGTGGGATTTCTTTAAAGTCAAATATCTATTTACCGAAGGAGGTTATCTGAAATACGAAGCACAGTCCCCTTCATTATGTATCTATAATTATTTCATGCTAATTATTGTAATATATTCCTATACACAAAGTACTTATCGTCGTTCAATACAGTATGTAAATGACATCAAAGGGGTTTGCCACGAAAAAAAGAAGATTTCCATGTAACCCATATATATATAGAAGGGAAAGAACTTCGACAAGTCGAATTTTCCAACGCGTGTTATAAACTTCCGTGTTATTGCAATGCAGTACAAATTATTTAACTCATATATAGTGCAACGTGTGGACAACTCAACACGCTAACAGAAAATGTATACTTCTACTACCTTTAAAGATATTTTAAACTCGCTATTGAAGATTTTTCATTCGAAAAATGGTCAAATTTTACAAAACGACACACTGTCGTAAAATCGCAGCGAATGAATTTTAGAAATATATTGGTATAAATTTTATGAGGACTGCAGCAAATTAATGTTTCAATACATGCATTTTAATTGTAGGACTTTGATGAATGACCTTTGTAAAGAATCAACATGGATGTGAAAGAGTCAAATGATGGAAACGAAGATACAGTATCTACAAAAGCTCATGTAAGATACAAATGATAATATGCCGATTGTTATGTTGTAAACCGAAATGATCTCTATCTGTCTAACCATAAGAATCATTACTCGAGCTTGATAAACCTACTCATATGCGTCAATTGTTTGTCCTAAGTGTATTTTATATTGACTTACATTAATACGGCATCGGTACATTTTGAAACTTAGTTTGTTGCAAACATCTAACAACTCTAACATTTTATTTTGCATATACGTTAGTACGGGATTTACGTGTGTAATTATAGGTAAATGTCATGTGATCTTATTTGAAATACTATTCAATATCGGTCTACTTAAAATTCCAATGAAATCTATTTGAGCCTAATCATTGCAACAATCTTTCTTCAGAAAGTTTATCATAAATGTTACTTCATAATTTAGATCGTCTTCCGAACTGACCAGATTTACGGTTGCATGATTCCTCAGTAAAATAATATGAATGTTAATACATTTAAACTTGTCCATCAAATATTCAGACTTCAGTTTTATGTCAATTTCGTTACTAAACCTCGAGTATTTAACGCACATTTTATTTTATTGTTCTAAACGTTAACCTAGTTATGTAATTTGAACACACATTTTCCGACAAGTCATTAATCGATCGCCTATGCGTTAATAAAATAACAAAACAGTCACTACCTGGATTAACACGCAGTTAATTATGAGACGTTTTATTCATTTATCTCTATTTTAGAAATACCAATGTAATATTAGAAATATTACATAATCGAATAAGTTGTTTTTAAGAATGGATTTTTGTTAAGACAAGTAGGGTTTTAACAAATACTTTTGATTGTTCGACATGACAATAATGATGGTAGATAAGAAGCGGGTAAATATTATAATATCTGATAAGGCACGAGCCCCACAAACTTAGATTCAGATAGTTATGAGTATTTAACAACTGAGTTACCGTCTACATTTATGGTTTGTTTGTTTGACTGAGTTTTACACCCATTCTCAACAGTTAGAGTTATATGAGGTGGACAGTTCACGTAATCATTGTTCCTAGGACGAACCAGTGTTAGACGTTCAATCTCCGTAAGCAACTGTATACTTGCTCGCATGAATACTAACTTCATGGACCCGAATGCTGTTTTGTAAGTGCTTGGCTTACACAAGTGCATACGATAAATTAACACGACACCAAGCATGATGTTAAATAACAATGGATTGCGTCAGTGATCTTCCACTCGATTCAGAATATATTTATTTAACAATTGAGTAAACGACTAAATTCATGGACATAATGCATTCTTCCAACCACTGAATTATTGCTTAAAATGGTTGATTGACTACGAATGACACAAGCGACTTACAGTTATGTAAACAATAAATTTGTTGACAGTTTGGTGATTAATTGATTTGTGTCACTATATTCGTTGCAAACAAAGGACAATGGTTGGACAACTTAGACAAACTAATGCTAAAATAAAGGTCAAGGTCAATTGACAAAGACGGACGTTAAAAATTTAGTAATCGATCGAAAATAGTTTAAAAAGGATTATATACGATTTATAATAGTGGAAAAGATAAAATCTTCATCGGAATTTGTTGTTTAATCAATCTTGTTTGTAATCATTAAGCGTAAAGGGAAAATCTAAACGCAACAAGCGTAAAAAGAGTGACGATAGTGTAAAATGAACCTGACGAAAAGCGGGAAAAAATAGTGATTCACCAAGTGGAAAAGATTTAGCATTAGTGATATACTGAATGAGGTTAACTCTGTGTTGTATACTTGTGATAATAATAATGCGGATATTTGTTTTAAAAAACAATTTGGATTTACTATCGGAACTAGATCAAAGTTAGTCAAATTTAATAATGGCATCTACGTCATCACCAACACCTGAAAATCCAACTAATGCTGATATTATGAAATGCTATAAATAAAAAACTTGGTGATATGGACACTAGATCGCATAGTGCTTTACAAAAACTTGACAAGCTCGAGAAAATAGTTGACAGCTTCGATTCTGAGATTAAAAAACTTTGGTTACATGTACATGATAGCAATTCTAAGACCAATGAACGTTTGACATGGGTGGACAAGATTGTTGATGGTAATGATTTCTGTTTGAATGAGGCTATTGAGAAAATTGTCCAACTTGAGAAGGATAACGATGTCCTAAAAATATGACCTCGTGTACATAAAATCACAATCAATGCGAAACAATCTTATTATTGTTGGTATTGATGAGGCCCCGACGGAATCCCCTGAGAAAACTGAAAATGCTGTAAGGAAATAATTCTTAAAAGAGAAAATGAAAGTGGCCGCATGATTAGTTGATGAATGAAGTTTGAACGTGTCCATAGAATGGGCTCAAAACGTAGAAATGGAATGAGGGATATTGTCGCTAAATTCAACTATTTTAAGGATCGAGAATTAGTTAGGCGCCAATGGAAAGCCTTATCAGGAACGGAGTACAGTCAACTGGTACCCAATGTCAACTGGTACACACTATTTTTTGGTCAAGTGGTACCCACTATGCAAATTAATATTTAATTGATCAATACTTGGTTGAAATTAAAAGTGAATGCTAATTTATCAACAAACTGTTATTTATAATTGATTGAATTGACTGACAATTAGAAATGTTTGCTATAAACAATTTAACAATCACTCCTAATTGCTAATTTACCAAAACAAACTGTTATTTATGTTTTATCGAATTTAAGTTTTGTGGTACATTGATTTACTACATTTAGTTGAATTTTAGTGGTGTATCAGGAAGTTATATTTATATAAAATTATGTTTTGGATTTGTGATAAATACTATATTGTATGTGTTCAATGACATCATATTAGGTGAGTGAGTACCACTTGACTTCATAATGGGTACTACTTGACCAAAATATAATGGGTACCACTTGACATTGGGTACCACTTGACCAGCTCCCATCAGGAACACAGTACTATATTCATGAGCAATTCCCACAGGAAGTTGTTGAAAAAAGATAAATATTAATACCTAGACTAAAACAGGAACGTGAAAATGGTAATAAAGCCTGGCTCTCATATGATAGACTTTATGTGAATGGTCGACCTGTATCAGATAAATAGGATTACGATGGGAAAATTTATTTCTTGGAATGTAAATGGACTTACTAGTGTTAAGAAACAAACTCCAGATTTTGTCGATATAATTTCAAAACATGACATAATAATTTTATATGAATCTTGGACAAACATAGATAGTGATGTGGACTTGACTGGCTTTCATTGACATAACTTCTTTAGAAAATATCAACATAGAAATGCACGTCGATGTAGTGGTAGTATTGTAATTCATTTTGAAGAACATTTAACTTCTGGTATAGAAATTGTCCGGTCAAGTGAACTGTCCGCCTCATATGACTCTGACTCTGAAAAGGGGCGGATAAACAAAATCAGCTGAATATATCATATGTCCCTTTTGTAACAGGTCCCACTTTTTCGTGTTTAACTAGTGGCGCCGGTCAATTTAGGTATTTGATTAAATGATAGGACTTTATTGAATAGGCTTGGAATCAAGCACAGCCAGTCACCATATATGCGAGAGTTTTGGTGAAACAGGTCCGTCAGAACCAGTTTTGCCAATGGTGTGGTAACCAGAAAGCTGTTAGGTGTGTTTAGTGTGTAGTGACTCGCTTATTGCACAGTTATATGAAGAGGTTTCGTTATTATGTGGTTGAGGTATGTCGCGTTTGTAATTGTGGATTTTGTAGAATAGTGTCATGGTTTTCGGAGCTGCAACTTTTCGTCTACTCTCTCTTTTTCGGGCTGGAATTATTTCATCGTTACTTTATAACCTTTTTATCACTGGCATGTTCACCTTTCTGTTTTTAGCACGTGTGAGAAGTGAAGATGGTATAGTAGTATAGTATATTGTGGAAAGCTATTTTCCGTTAAGTATCCATTCTTTGTATTGTTTTGGGCGTGACTATGTTTTGTTTAATATAGATTTATAACTGTATGGTGTAATCTTAGTTTATAAAGTGTAATAATGTGTAATAATTGTGTTAATTAAGTTCTACATCGTATATATTGTTAAAGGGAAGTCATGCAATATTTCAAGTAAAACTGTATTATTTAACTGTGTCTATTGTATGTTATTTTGTTAATTACAGGATGCTAGCTAACTAACTAACTAACTTAATGTCTGACTTACTCAAGTAACTGTTTATCTGACTGATGGTGTAGGCTCCTGTATTTGAATGCATTATTTGTGAACATCACCTAATATTTGAAGTAAACTGTACCCAGTACTTGATTAAAAGTCAAACATCAAAGTGGAGTTTGTGGTCATTATCACCACCTACCCCAAGTAACAATTGGAGCCCCCAGTGAGGATTACATCGACAAGTTTACTGCAGAAATCTACTATGGTACCTTTTTCATTTTTGAGTGCATTGTGTTTTTAAAGTAATTTTAGATGATTCACCAGACTTTTGTGGAAGCGACTGTGCCTTTTTATGTGTGTCTAATATTGGGTGTTTAATTTAAAAAAAAAAAAAAAAAAAAAAAGTGTAATTATTATTGAAATTTGATATTGTTTATTAGTGCATGTGAGTTCTCATCAGCTTTTTGATGTATGGTTACTCGATATTTAATTATTCAGCCATATTTCAGGTTTCATTTGAGAACTGACTATCCAGTGTTATTAGGTACGATCATTGAAATATTATTGTACATGGAAATTAATTTTTGGAAGTTTTTTTTTGAGAGTGAGGTTCAATAAAGCACAGTCATTGGTGACGGTAAATTTAATTATTAATACCGCATGTTTCAGTATCATAATTAATCATTCTGTCATTCTTTTAATATACCATTCATAATCATATAACTTTCTAATTATTTCATACAGCCCATTCCATCATTTCTTATTCTACCATTTTTTCTTGGAGGTTGTTGTTGTGGAGAAGTTGTTATAGCAATTAGTGTACTTGAGCATTTGGCTGAAGTTTCATATGAGTTTTGTCACATTGGTTTTGTTGGTTGTTCAGTTGTGTGGCTTGTTCAGTTGAGGGTTTACGGTAGTGTGGCTGAAAGTTTTAGTTGTACCGATTAGTATTTTAGGTGTAATTTAGTTGTTGTAGTAGGCGTATATGGGTATTTAGTTGTATGTAAAGTGTTTTAAACACTGATCATATTATTTGTTTTATTGTATTAATACTGTGTGTTGATATTGTTATATCTTGTGCCATTTCATTGTGTTTTGTGATTTAACACACATATTTTTGTTGCCCTTCCATTATTTTTCTATAACATACCTAGCTCTGTAAGTATTTAAACATGACAACAGGGACGGACCCGGATAAGGAACTATTGGCAGCTTTAAAGGTATTGAAAGTTGAATCAGTAGAAGATCTGAAAAAGATTTTATCCAAAAAAAAGAGGAAAGTGAAGTTAAACATCAAAAAGAGGTATGTAAATTTCCTCGTATTTCTTTATTTTTTGGCGAATCGGGCAAAGGTGAAGTCAGTTATCGCACTTGGCGTTATGAAGTAAATTGTTTATTGCAAGAGAAAGCATACTCTAGGGAAGGCATTTTATTCGTTATAAGGCGACCTCTAAAAGGAGAAGCTGCAGATATGGTCATGATACTTGGAGAGAAGGCCACTATTGAAATTATTTTAGAAAATTTTAATAGTACTTTTGGTAATACTGAGACTGCGGAAACAGTCTTAAGAAAATTTCATGGATGTATACAGGAACAGGGAGAGTCAGTTGTAAGGTATGCCTCTCATGTTGAAGAATTATTTTCTCAGGCTGTAGAACTTGATGCTGTAAACAGAAAGCAACAAGTATTGTTGAAAAGTGTATTTTATGAAGGGTTGAGAACTGAATTGAAAATGGCTGCTTCATACAAATATATCGCTGTAGTAGAATATGGCAATTTAAAATCTGAAATTAGAAAATTAGAAGCTCAGATTGAAAAAATTGACAAGAAACCTGATTGTGAAACAAAATGTAATTCAGTTAACTACACTGAAGACGATAAAAAGTCAGAACTTTCAAAAGTTAAATGCTTATTAGAAAAAATGAATGAAAGAATAGAAAAAGATGAAAAAGATCAAGAAACTGTATCTCACAATAATTTTCAGCAAACTAATCAATCTTACTCAGGTAGAGGGTTTAGAGACCACAGACATTTTAGAGGACATCCTAATTTTAGAGGGATTGAAAGAGGTCAGTACCAACCAAGGAGACCTACAGGTAACAATACATTTAGACCATCATTAGAAAACATTAGATGCTACATATGTAATGACCTAGGGCATATGGCCAGAAATTGCCATTTAAACGTATAGGTACCTTTTTAGTGGGACGTGATAGAAGTACATCACCAGCATTGGACCCTAAATTAGTGGGTGAAGCCACAGAGGTTAGTATTTCTTTGAATGATATTCAAGTTTCAGCTCTTTGTGACACAGGTTCTTGTGTGTCCACTTGTTCGAACAAATTTTACTTGGACTATTTAAAAGATGTTAAAATCAAGCCACTTAGCAATTTTTTACTTATTGAGTGTGCTGATGGAAATGCATTGCCTTATAAAGGATATGTTGAAGTTAATAGTTTACCTCAGGGTATACCTGGAGCCCAGGAAATTACTTGTTTACTTTTAGTTGTACCTGATACTGATGTTAACTCAAAGATACCTATTCTACTAGGAACAAATATTCTTAATGAATTCCTTACTGAGTGCAAATCAGCAAACGGAGAGAGGTTTTTACAACATTCCAAATTACATGTTCCTTGGTTTTTATCATTTAGATGTTTAGTTATGCGTGAAAAAGAACTTTCGAAGTGTAACAATAGACTTGCTGTAGTCAGAAGTGCTGAAAGTAGCAATGTGCTAATTAAACCTAACCATTCAGTAGTTCTGCAGTGTCATACAAAGAACTTGCATATGTACCCACTTGTGCCTTAATACAGGACACTACAGAGTCGTCATTGCCAGGACATATAGGTATAAATCCAACTTTAGTAAATTATTCACCCACAAGGCAAATATTTGAAGTAACTGTTTCAAATTTATCATGTAACCCATGCACAATTTAACCAAAAGCAGTTATAGCTGAAGTACAACCTGTGACAATAGAAGATCCGTGTGAACCCAACAGTGATTTTTCACCAGATGTGTTGTCCAAAGTCAATATGGGAACAGAAGCTTCATTAGAAGAACGGCAGAGATTGAAGAGAATGCTTCAAACACACCAACCTTTTCTCGTGGTCCCACTGATATTGGTAAGTGTAATTTGTCTAAACACAATATTGAATTGAATGATTACACACCATTTAAAGAGAAATATAGACGGATACCTCCGGGTATGATAGAAGAAGTGAGAAAACATGTAAAATAATTATTAGACAGTAATGTTATTAGGGAATCAAGATCACCTTGGGCATCAGCTGTGGTATTATGTAGGAAGAAATCTGGGCAGTTGAGAATGTGTATTGATTATCGGAAATTGAACCAACGACCTGTAAAAGACTCTCATGCTTTACCAAGGCCCGAAGAGATTTTTGATTGTTTGCATGGTGCAAAGTGGTTTTTCATCATTGATATGAAATCTGGATATCACCAAGTCGAACTTGTTGAAGAACAAAAACAGTTTACT
The DNA here is from genome assembly GCA_964023205.1 of Lutraria lutraria. Lineage (NCBI taxonomy): Eukaryota > Metazoa > Mollusca > Bivalvia > Venerida > Mactridae > Lutraria > Lutraria lutraria. Next base: position 27,224,719 of record OZ026843.1, read on the forward strand.
GCATTTACGTTAGGTCCTTTAGGATTTTATGAACACAATAAATTACCCTTTGGATTGTCCAATTCTCCCAGTGAGTATCAAAGAATTATGTAAGACTGTCTAGGAGATTATCACATGAGAATTTGTTTTATTTATCTTGGTGACTTGATTGTTTTTAGCTCTACATATGATGAACACTTAGATAGGTTAGACATGATTATGTCTAGGCTTGAGGATTGTGGTTTAAATTTGTCACCAGAGAAATGTTATTTTTTACAAAAAAGTGTTAGATTCTTAGGTCATGTTGTCTCTGAGAATGGATTGGAAACTAATCCAGAAAAATGTGAAAAAAATAGAAATTATCCTGTGCCAGTAAATTCAGATAAGCTTAGGTCATTTTAAGCTTTAGCAGGGTACTACAGGAAGTTTATCAAGGATTTCAGTAAGATAACTAAACCTTTGTCAGATTTATTACCTCCCACTAGTCCGAAAAAGAAGAAATATAACAAGAAGATGTGGATTTGGGGTAAGGAGCAGGAGGATACTTTTTGTAAATTAAAAAACTTATTGACCAGCCCACCTATTTTAGCTTATCCACAGTTTGATAGACCATTTGAATTGCATGTTGATGCATGCACTAAATCCTTGGGAGCAGTTTTATGTCAGGAACAGGATGGTCATGTTAGAGTCATATCTTATGCCAGTAGAAGTTTATCTAAAACTGAAAAAAATTATTCCACTTTTAAGTTAAGAGTTTCTAGCTCTTAAATGGGCCATTACTGAAAAATACAATGATTATCTTATTGCCAACAAGTATACTGTTTTTACGGATAATAATCCATTGACACATGTTTTGACTAGTGCAAAACTTGATGCCACAGGTCAAAGCTATTTGTAATGGTATACATGTATCAACATTGGTTGAAACACTACCTTGTTGTAGTTTGGATATTTTAGATATTACTGGTGATCAACCAGGAAAAACTATGGCTCAGATAGAAATGAGAGAGTTACGCAGACAACAGAGAGAAGACAGTATAATAGGTCCGTGGCTTTGAGCAGTTATTGATAGGTCTTTCCCTAAAAAGAATATACTTTCACAAGATACGCAACACCAGACTATGTCCAGACAATTCAGTAAATTAAAAATCATTAGAGGTCTACTATATAGAGAGATAATTGAAAATGAACGAACGTCAAATCAACTTATTTTACCATTTGTTTACAGGAATGAAGTTTTGAAAGGATTGCATAGTAATGTAGGTCACCCAGGCAGAGAAAGAACAATTACATTGGTAAAAGATAGGTTTTATTGGCCAGGTTATACTGTGGATGTTTCCAACTATGTAAACAAGTGTGACAGATGTTTGAGAGTTAAGTCAACAAAGAATAACACAGCACCGTTGGTAAACATAATTTTTTCTTATCCGTTGCAAATAGTAAGTACTGACTTCTTGAAAGTTGATGAGTGCAAAGGTGGTATCAGCAATGTTTTAGTAATCACTGATCACTTTACAAAGTTTGCTGTGGCAGTGCCTACGAAGAACCAGACGGCTAGGACGACGGCAGAAGTATTATTGAATAATTTTATTTATCCTTTTGGTATTCCTAGTAAATTATTGTCTGACCAAGGTCCGAATTTTGAGTCCGAAAATATTCATGAGTTTTGTACTTTGATGGGTATTCAAAAAATTAGAACCACTGCTTATCATCCTCAATGCAACGGGGTAGCAGAGAGATTCAATAAAAGTTTAATTAATATGTTGAGGATATTAGAGCCTGAGGAGAAAGCCAACTGGAAGAATTACATATCCAGTTTAGTGTTTGCATACAATACAACTAAGCATGAAACCACTGGTTTTATACCATTTGAACTGATGTTTGGTCGCAAACAGCGTTTACCCATTGATGCTATGTTTGATATTGATAATTCCGATTTTGTTAAAATAGATTACATGAAAGATTTACAGGTTAGGATGAAATTGGCGCAGGATGCAGTTGAGAAATCAAGAGAAAAACAGAAGAGATTATATAAAAGGAAAGCCAGAGCAGTAGATATTAAAGTAGGAGATAAGGTATTAGTAAAAGTTTGTAGCGTATTACCAGAGGTGGTGCAGTCAAGGTCAGATGATGGGGAAGAATAATCCACTGACTCTGAATCTGATACAGCATCCATCCTTAGAAACACGAGACTGACCGGTCAGCAGGAAGATGTGTCCCATCCTGAAGAGGATTCACGTTCTGAAGATTCAGAAGTGAGTATTGAGGGTACGGAGAATGAGGAAGAAGATGAGGTAACAGTATCAGAGGATGAAGACGAAGTGGTTCCTGAGCCAAGAAGATCAGGCAGGGTTAGGAAGAAACCGGCATGGTTCAGTGATTACCATGTATGAAGTCATCAATCTGTAAGTAACATCATACTGAAGATGCAACAGGAAAATATTAAACACATGTGTAAAATGCTTAAGACATTTTTGAAGTGATGGTGTTGGTTAGGTTTTTATGAACTAGTGTATTTTATTCAAATTGTGATTCATGAACAGTGCTTTTTTATATATGAACCAGTGTATGTGTTTATTGTGTTTCATGAACATTGAATACTTATTTCAATGTTTACAGTATATGCTATTTGTCATTACATTATGGAGGTGTTATTTCTCCTGATATAATTCAGGGTTGAATGTTTTTGTTGACACAGCGGGAGGAGTATGTGAAAATAATGTTTTTTAAACATGTTTTTATTATTTCATTATCATGACATCACATTAGCATGACTCTCATGTTATTTGATAGTTGTGATGTACTGTCATGATGTAAGTATTTTCTAAGTTTGTGATGTGTTTCACAGGTTCAGTAAGTTTTTGTCATGTCTTGTGTAAGACATGGTACGGTATTATTTGTTTTATTTTGTTCTTTATTTCAATAGGAGTCATGTCTTGTTGTAACAAGGCTTGGTATAGTATGTTGAAACAGAATAAGGTAAGTGCTGTTAATAATTATGTTTTGTTCTCTTTTGCAGTCAATAAATTGAACCAGTAATCTTTTTTTTTCTTGCAGACCAGTAATCATTTTTTTTCAGGGATAGTATCAGTTTGGTAGTTAGACTTTGTAGCTTTATACAAAGTCAAGGATGACTTCTATGTAGGAGGGGGAGGATGTAACAGGTCTCATTTTTTCGTGTTTAACTAGTTGCGCCGGTCAATTTAGGTATTTGGTTAAATGATAGGACTTTGTTGAATAGGCTTGGAATCAAGCACAGCCGGTCACTATATATACCTAAATTGACCGGCGCAACTAGTTAAACACGAAAAAATGAGACCTGTTACATCCTCCCCCTCCTACATAGAAGTCATCCTTGACTTTGTATAAAGCTACAAAGTCTAACTACCAAACTGATACTATCCCTGAAAAAAAATGATTACTGGTCTGCAAGAAAAAAAAAGATTACTGGTTCAATTTATTGACTGCAAAAGAGAACAAAACATAATTATTAACAGCACTTACCTTATTCTGTTTCAACATACTATACCAAGCCTTGTTACAACAAGACATGACTCCTATTGAAATAAAGAACAAAATAAAACAAATAATACCGTACCATGTCTTACACAAGACATGACAAAAACTTACTGAACCTGTGAAACACATCACAAACTTAGAAAATACTTACATCATGACAGTACATCACAACTATCAAATAACATGAGAGTCATGCTAATGTGATGTCATGATAATGAAATAATAAAAACATGTTTAAAAAACATTATTTTCACATACTCCTCCCGCTGTGTCAACAAAAACATTCAACCCTGAATTATATCAGGAGAAATAACACCTCCATAATGTAATGACAAATAGCATATACTGTAAACATTGAAATAAGTATTCAATGTTCATGAAACACAATAAACACATACACTGGTTCATATATAAAAAAGCACTGTTCATGAATCACAATTTGAATAAAATACACTAGTTCATAAAAACCTAACCAACACCATCACTTCAAAAATGTCTTAAGCATTTTACACATGTGTTTAATATTTTCCTGTTGCATCTTCAGTATGATGTTACTTACAGATTGATGACTTCATACATGGTAATCACTGAACCATGCCGGTTTCTTCCTAACCCTGCCTGATCTTCTTGGCTCAGGAACCACTTCGTCTTCATCCTCTGATACTGTTACCTCATCTTCTTCCTCATTCTCCGTACCCTCAATACTCACTTCTGAATCTTCAGAACGTGAATCCTCTTCAGGATGGGACACATCTTCCTGCTGACCGGTCAGTCTCGTGTTTCTAAGGATGGATGCTGTATCAGATTCAGAGTCAGTGGATTATTCTTCCCCATCATCTGACCTTGACTGCACCACCTCTGGTAATACGCTACAAACTTTTACTAATACCTTATCTCCTACTTTAATATCTACTGCTCTGGCTTTCCTTTTATATAATCTCTTCTGTTTTTCTCTTGATTTCTCAACTGCATCCTGCGCCAATTTCATCCTAACCTGTAAATCTTTCATGTAATCTATTTTAACAAAATCGGAATTATCAATATCAAACATAGCATCAATGGGTAAACGCTGTTTGCGACCAAACATCAGTTCAAATGGTATAAAACCAGTGGTTTCATGCTTAGTTGTATTGTATGCAAACACTAAACTGGATATGTAATTCTTCCAGTTGGCTTTCTCCTCAGGCTCTAATATCCTCAACATATTAATTAAACTTTTATTGAATCTCTCTGCTACCCCGTTGCATTGAGGATGATAAGCAGTGGTTCTAATTTTTTGAATACCCATCAAAGTACAAAACTCATGAATATTTTCGGACTCAAAATTCGGACCTTGGTCAGACAATAATTTACTAGGAATACCAAAAGGATAAATAAAATTATTCAATAATACTTCTGCCGTCGTCCTAGCCGTCTGGTTCTTCGTAGGCACTGCCACAGCAAACTTTGTAAAGTGATCAGTGATTACTAAAACATTGCTGATACCACCTTTGCACTCATCAACTTTCAAGAAGTCAGTACTTACTATTTGCAACGGATAAGAAAAAATTATGTTTACCAACGGTGCTGTGTTATTCTTTGTTGACTTAACTCTCAAACATCTGTCACACTTGTTTACATAGTTGGAAACATCCACAGTATAACCTGGCCAATAAAACCTATCTTTTACCAATGTAATTGTTCTTTCTCTGCCTGGGTGACCTACATTACTATGCAATCCTTTCAAAACTTCATTCCTGTAAACAAATGGTAAAATAAGTTGATTTGACGTTCGTTCATTTTCAATTATCTCTCTATATAGTAGACCTCTAATGATTTTTAATTTACTGAATTGTCTGGACATAGTCTGGTGTTGCGTATCTTGTGAAAGTATATTCTTTTTAGGGAAAGACCTATCAATAACTGCTCAAAGCCACGGACCTATTATACTGTCTTCTCTCTGTTGTCTGCGTAACTCTCTCATTTCTATCTGAGCCATAGTTTTTCCTGGTTGATCACCAGTAATATCTAAAATATCCAAACTACAACAAGGTAGTGTTTCAACCAATGTTGATACATGTATACCATTACAAATAGCTTTGACCTGTGGCATCAAGTTTTGCACTAGTCAAAACATGTGTCAATGGATTATTATCCGTAAAAACAGTATACTTGTTGGCAATAAGATAATCATTGTATTTTTCAGTAATGGCCCATTTAAGAGCTAGAAACTCTTAACTTAAAAGTGGAATAATTTTTTTCAGTTTTAGATAAACTTCTACTGGCATAAGATATGACTCTAACATGACCATCCTGTTCCTGACATAAAACTGCTCCCAAGGATTTAGTGCATGCATCAACATGCAATTCAAATGGTCTATCAAACTGTGGATAAGCTAAAATAGGTGGGCTGGTCAATAAGTTTTTTAATTTACAAAAAGTATCCTCCTGCTCCTTACCCCAAATCCACATCTTCTTGTTATATTTCTTCTTTTTCGGACTAGTGGGAGGTAATAAATCTGACAAAGGTTTAGTTATCTTACTGAAATCCTTGATAAACTTCCTGTAGTACCCTGCTAAAGCTTAAAATGACCTAAGCTTATCTGAATTTACTGGCACAGGATAATTTCTATTTTTTTCACATTTTTCTGGATTAGTTTCCAATCCATTCTCAGAGACAACATGACCTAAGAATCTAACACTTTTTTGTAAAAAATAACATTTCTCTGGTGACAAATTTAAACCACAATCCTCAAGCCTAGACATAATCATGTCTAACCTATCTAAGTGTTCATCATATGTAGAGCTAAAAACAATCAAGTCACCAAGATAAATAAAACAAATTCTCATGTGATAATCTCCTAGACAGTCTTACATAATTCTTTGATACTCACTGGGAGAATTGGACAACCCAAAGGGTAATTTATTGTGTTCATAAAATCCTAAAGGACCTAACGTAAATGCAGTAAACTGTTTTTGTTCTTCAACAAGTTCGACTTGGTGATATCCAGATTTCATATCAATGATGAAAAACCACTTTGCACCATGCAAACAATCAAAAATCTCTTCGGGCCTTGGTAAAGCATGAGAGTCTTTTACAGGTCGTTGGTTCAATTTCCGATAATCAATACACATTCTCAACTGCCCAGATTTCTTCCTACATAATACCACAGCTGATGCCCAAGGTGATCTTGATTCCCTAATAACATTACTGTCTAATAATTATTTTACATGTTTTCTCACTTCTTCTATCATACCCGGAGGTATCCGTCTATATTTCTCTTTAAATGGTGTGTAATCATTCAATTCAATATTGTGTTTAGACAAATTACACTTACCAATATCAGTGGGACCACTAGAAAAGGTTGGTGTGTTTGAAGCATTCTCTTCAATCTCTGCCGTTCTTCTAATGAAGCTTCTGTTCCCATATTGACTTTGGACAACACATCTGGTGAAAAATCACTGTTGGGTTCACACGGATCTTCTATTGTCACAGGTTGTACTTCAGCTATAACTGCTTTTGGTTAAATTGTGCATGGGTTACATGATAAATTTGAAACAGTTACTTCAAATATTTGCCTTGTGGGTGAATAATTTACTAAAGTTGGATTTATACCTATATGTCCTGGCAATGACGACTCTGTAGTGTCCTGTATTAAGGCACAAGTGGGTACATATGCAAGTTCTTTGTATGACACTGCAGAACTACTGAATGGTTAGGTTTAATTAGCACATTGCTACTTTCAGCACTTCTGACTACAGCAAGTCTATTGTTACACTTCGAAAGTTCTTTTTCACGCATAACTAAACATCTAAATGATAAAAACCAAGGAACATGTAATTTGGAATGTTGTAAAAACCTCTCTCCGTTTGCTGATTTGCACTCAGTAAGGAATTCATTAAGAATATTTGTTCCTAGTAGAATAGGTATCTTTGAGTTAACATCAGTATCAGGTACAACTAAAAGTAAACAAGTAATTTCCTGGGCTCCAGGTATACCCTGAGGTAAACTATTAACTTCAACATATCCTTTATAAGGCAATGCATTTCCATCAGCACACTCAATAAGTAAAAAATTGCTAAGTGGCTTGATTTTAACATCTTTTAAATAGTCCAAGTAAAATTTGTTCGAACAAGTGGACACACAAGAACCTGTGTCACAAAGAGCTGAAACTTGAATATCATTCAAAGAAATACTAACCTCTGTGGCTTCACCCACTAATTTAGGGTCCAATGCTGGTGATGTACTTCTATCACGTCCCACTAAAAAGGTACCTATACGTTTAAATGGCAATTTCTGGCCATATGCCCTAGGTCATTACATATGTAGCATCTAATGTTTTCTAATGATGGTCTAAATGTATTGTTACCTGTAGGTCTCCTTGGTTGGTACTGACCTCTTTCAATCCCTCTAAAATTAGGATGTCCTCTAAAATGTCTGTGGTCTCTAAACCCTCTACCTGAGTAAGATTGATTAGTTTGCTGAAAATTATTGTGAGATACAGTTTCTTGATCTTTTTCATCTTTTTCTATTCTTTCATTCATTTTTTCTAATAAGCATTTAACTTTTGAAAGTTCTGACTTTTTATCGTCTTCAGTGTAGTTAACTGAATTACATTTTGTTTCACAATCAGGTTTCTTGTCAATTTTTTCAATCTGAGCTTCTAATTTTCTAATTTCAGATTTTAAATTGCCATATTCTACTACAGCGATATATTTGTATGAAGCAGCCATTTTCAATTCAGTTCTCAACCCTTCATAAAATACACTTTTCAACAATACTTGTTGCTTTCTGTTTACAGCATCAAGTTCTACAGCCTGAGAAAATAATTCTTCAACATGAGAGGCATACCTTACAACTGACTCTCCCTGTTCCTGTATACATCCATGAAATTTTCTTAAGACTGTTTCCGCAGTCTCAGTATTACCAAAAGTACTATTAAAATTTTCTAAAATAATTTCAATAGTGGCCTTCTCTCCAAGTATCATGACCATATCTGCAGCTTCTCCTTTTAGAGGTCGCCTTATAACGAATAAAATGCCTTCCCTAGAGTATGCTTTCTCTTGCAATAAACAATTTACTTCATAACGCCAAGTGCGATAACTGACTTCACCTTTGCCCGATTCGCCAAAAAATAAAGAAATACGAGGAAATTTACATACCTCTTTTTGATGTTTAACTTCACTTTCCTCTTTTTTTTGGATAAAATCTTTTTCAGATCTTCTACTGATTCAACTTTCAATACCTTTAAAGCTGCCAATAGTTCCTTATCCGGGTCCGTCCCTGTTGTCATGTTTAAATACTTACAGAGCTAGGTATGTTATAGAAAAATAATGGAAGGGCAACAAAAATATGTGTGTTAAATCACAAAACACAATGAAATGGCACAAGATATAACAATATCAACACACAGTATTAATACAATAAAACAAATAATATGATCAGTGTTTAAAACACTTTACATACAACTAAATACCCATATACGCCTACTACAACAACTAAATTACACCTAAAATACTAATCGGTACAACTAAAACTTTCAGCCACACTACCGTAAACCCTCAACTGAACAAGCCACACAACTGAACAACCAACAAAACCAATGTGACAAAACTCATATGAAACTTCAGCCAAATGCTCAAGTACACTAATTGCTATAACAACTTCTCCACAACAACAACCTCCAAGAAAAAATGGTAGAATAAGAAATGATGGAATGGGCTGTATGAAATAATTAGAAAGTTATATGATTATGAATGGTATATTAAAAGAATGACAGAATGATTAATTATGATACTGAAACATGCGGTATTAATAATTAAATTTACCGTCACCAATGACTGTGCTTTATTGAACCTCACTCTCAAAAAAAAACTTCCAAAAATTAATTTCCATGTACAATAATATTTCAATGATCGTACCTAATAACACTGGATAGTCAGTTCTCAAATGAAACCTGAAATATGGCTGAATAATTAAATATCGAGTAACCATACATCAAAAAGCTGATGAGAACTCACATGCAATAATAAACAATATCAAATTTCAATAATAATTACACTTTTTTTTTTTTTTTTTTTTTTAAATTAAACACCCAATATTAGACACACATAAAAAGGCACAGTCGCTTCCACAAAAGTCTGGTGAATCATCTAAAATTACTTTAAAAACACAATGCACTCAAAAATGAAAAAGGTACCATAGTAGATTTCTGCAGTAAACTTGTCGATGTAATCCTCACTGGGGGCTCCAATTGTTACTTGGGGTAGGTGGTGATAATGACCACAAACTCCACTTTGATGTTTGACTTTTAATCAAGTACTGGGTACAGTTTACTTCAAATATTAGGTGATGTTCACAAATAATGCATTCAAATACAGGAGCCTACACCATCAGTCAGATAAACAGTTACTTGAGTAAGTCAGACATTAAGTTAGTTAGTTAGTTAGCTAGCATCCTGTAATTAACAAAATAACATACAATAGACACAGTTAAATAATACAGTTTTACTTGAAATATTGCATGACTTCCCTTTAACAATATATACGATGTAGAACTTAATTAACACAATTATTACACATTATTACACTTTATAAACTAAGATTACACCATACAGTTATAAATCTATATTAAACAAAACATAGTCACGCCCAAAACAATACAAAGAATGGATACTTAACGGAAAATAGCTTTCCACAATATACTATACTACTATACCATCTTCACTTCTCACACGTGCTAAAAACAGAAAGGTGAACATGCCAGTGATAAAAAGGTTATAAAGTAACGATGAAATAATTCCAGCCCGAAAAAGAGAGAGTAGACGAAAAGTTGCAGCTCCGAAAACCATGACACTATTCTACAAAATCCACAATTACAAACGCGACATACCTCAACCACATAATAACGAAACCTCTTCATATAACTGTGCAATAAGCGAGTCACTACACACTAAACACACCTAACAGCTTTCTGGTTACCACACCATTGGCAAAACTGGTTCTGACGGACCTGTTTCACCAAAACTCTCGCATATATGGTGACTGGCTGTGCTTGATTCCAAGCCTATTCAATAAAGTCCTATCATTTAATCAAATACCTAAATTGACCGGCGCCACTAGTTAAACACGAAAAAGTGGGACCTGTTACAAAAGGGACATATGATATATTCAGCTGATTTTGTTTATCCGCCCCTTTTCAGAGTCAGAGTCATATGAGGCGGACAGTTCACTTAACCATCGTTCCAGACAAGAACAAGTCATAGATTGCCATCCTCCGTAAGCAACTGTCTACTTTCTCAAATGAAGAGACAAATTCGGTAGCGGGGCTCGAACCCACGATCCTCTATCAGTGAGAGGTTACAGTGATTTGAAGTCAGTGACCTTAACCACTCAACCACGGAGGCGGGTCATATTTACCTGAAACTGATCAGCTTTAATTCATACCATGCACTAGATTCCTACGTTCCCACCAAAACACCGATGCATTGTTAATCTCAGTGTTTGTCCTACTTTAACTACACACTTTACTTCAAGTTTTATAGCTACTAAATATCATGTTTAATCCAATCTAGAAATCTTCAAAAATAATTGTTTTCTGTAATTATAGTGATCGTGAATGATAACTGCAAATTGTTCACTTTAGAAGTAGATCTTTTTTCTGAAATAAATTCTTATTTTTGCGTACAACAACCATCTTGGCTCAGTCACATATGGGCATAAATCAAAATAATGAAGACAATTTTTCTTTTCAAGATTCAAGAATGGAAATTCAAATTGATGATATTGCTGTAAGTAAACTAATGCTTGGACAGAAAATGCAGTTTAACATATTGATAGACATATTTGTCCATGTTGTTTAAAAAAAGAAATGATCAAAAGGATCATTTGTTTTTTATGTTATACCATCTTGAATAAAGCTGATTGGAAATGTCCCGAGTGTAACATTTTGCATTTAGATAAGATTTTTTTTTATCATTCTTTGAATTTGATATGTTTTTTCTCTATTTCTCAAACAGAAGCGTACCCACAAGCTCACAAAACTAAAACAAATTCATGTAGTGCAATTCATTTTTTGTCTACATGGTTTTAAGTGTTGTCTCGAGTGAAACGCTATATATTCATCATTTTAATTTTGATATGTAACTATAGAACAGTAATCCATGTTAATTGTTTTCCACATTTATATCAAATAACTGACGTGAATAAATACTTTAAAGTCTGAAACAGTGAAATGGAGCATGTTTAAAAAGTTTGAAAGTTCTTTTAAAAATAGTTATATTCATATATATATACCAAGTAGATTTGTTAAATATACTGAAGATAAAAAGTAATTTATCTTTTATTTTGATGAAGAAACATTCTCAGATGAAAACAGTACAGAATTTATCGATTTATTTCATGATTTCTTAACATATTTTACATGTAATATTATTTATATATAACAATTGAAAATGTTACACTCGGGACACAAACACATCTTCATGCAATATTGTACACAAATTCGGTTTGCTTTTACAGGAACTATACCAGTAACAATATACTAACACTGCAGGGTCATGAAGTTACAAAATGCCTTAATAAGTGGTAAAACTGTCATTTATAGAGGACTGAGAAGAAGTACACTCTGAGTAGAAAGACTTGAAATTGATATTTTTTTTATTAAACATTGTCTAGGATATACGAGGGTTGTCCTTTAAGCATATCCGGGGTATTTTTCAAAATTTTGAAATCTAATTTCAGTGACGCATATCTTCCTTGAGTTGTGTTGCAAATACATAGTTCATAATCAAAACATTTCAAAAACTTTTAGTATTGTTTTACTTAAAACAAACAAAGAAGAAATTGTGAGTCCTGACTGTTTTACTTAAAATAAACAAAGAATAAATTGTGAGTCCCGAGTGTATTTTCTATATGTCTGTTTATATGACTTAATTCATGTTTAAAAGATTTGTTCAACATAGTTTGAAACAGTTTGAATGTGTAGAGAAATCATTTCTTTAATTTGATAAGTGGCAAAATTAGTAAATATATGATCATGCAATATTAATTGTTACAAGTTGACAAATCTACAGTTTTAAATGTTTTCTAATTCCTCCCCTCCCTCCAACAACATTTTCAACCAACAACATATCAAACAGTACAGATGTATGTGTATCCTTTTTATTATCTTAAAAAACATAGAATGAATTGCAACGCAATGATCATAGCACTTTCATATGTGTATGCTAAAAGACTGAACAAATTTGTACGGAGTGTAACCTTTACACTTAGTCTGTATATATATAAATTAATAATTCATGTTCAGTAACGCAATTGACTTACCAAATTGGAAATAGTTTTGATTTGTTAAAAATAAAAATTCTTATTTAATGAATTGCAAAATACATTTGACAGATGTTGTTATAAATCCATTTTATGATACTCCTCATCATAACAGTTTCGTATATTTACATTACAGTTTTAGAACGTCCCCTGGTGTTGGTATTTTCACCATTTAAAACTAAAACATAATCAAATAGATTATCTGTTTGTATTTTACAATAAAATAATTGAACAAATTGTATTACAATGAAACAAATTGTATAACAATAGATTAACAATACTATCATTATCATAAGACCATACACAAAGAATATCTGTCCCGAGTGTAACGGTAACAGAAGATATATACTAGTTTTTGGGGACATTGTTAAGTTACTCAAGAATAATACCAATTAAGTGAAATTCACATATATCTTTGAATATACCTGGAAATTGATAAAATTGAATTAGCTAATTTGTATCTGCAGCAGTAAATGTTACATAAAAACTTTTTGAAGTGTATTTAAAAAAATGAAGTTCAAAACGCCATAAATATATATTTTTTGGAAAATTATGGTTGTATGTATATTTCTTTCTGTATTAAAAAGTTGTTTTTTATGAAAGTCTGCTGAAAAAATCACAAAAATGCGTTATTATTTCCATAGATTAATCCATAAGATTGTTTGAATTTTAAGGATTGCTATCGAAAATATAATATTTATTTGATTAAAATGTTGTAAATTTGAAGAAGACTTTAAACCTATACTTTAGCCATTGTCAATTTTCACAATATAATATATTTCCAACCTACTTTTGGCAATATTATGAACAAAAGTATCATTCTAAATTTGACCCCTCATGTCACGCTTTGTCTTCATTATTTTGATTTATGCCCATATGCAGACATGCGAACTTGTATATTAAGTGATTGAAAAGAATAACCTTATTGTGCGTGTTAATGTATAAATATTAGCAGTGAATCTCCAGTTTTCTTCCGTTTCTTGCTTTTTTATTCTAAGAATGAAAAGCCATGCTGCTGGATATCAATGACTCAGGGCAAGACCATTGTAAAATGCAGCATTTTAAAAAACAGATGGGATAAAGGAAATGTTGTTTATCTTTTCTAAAAAAGTATTTTGTAACTTAAAATGAATGGGAAAATGCACGTTAAACTTTGGCGCGACGTACAATAGTTTTGCACTAAAGAGGAGTGTACTGTTGGCCGGATATATGTGAGATAACTTGCATTTATTCTTAAAAACATTTATTGACCTGCTAAATTGTTATTTAATAATGTATTTTGTTATTTAAATAAGTTGATTGATTGTCATGCATTCTTAGGTTTTTAACAGGTACTGTATAATAGTTTCGTAATTGACAGAACTTTCATTTTCATGTGTGTATTACCCATCGTAAAAAAAGTCAATACTTGATTTGCTTTTTATATAAATTGAGTCTTGCTTAGGCATGAAATAAGAATGTTCTTAATTTTCAACTTCAATTTCTTCTAAGCGTATTCGTATGAGACATCATTGTTTTTAGTTTGAAAATAAACCTGGTTGTTAGAATTTACCGTTGTCAGGTTTTTTCCTGTAGAATTTTCATTATGTTAGATCTTGCGAGCGTGTTTAAACTGGCGATACATTAAAATCATACTTTTTCTGTGATTTTACGCATCCATTTTTTTTCGGCCACAAAATTAAACATAAAACGTCTTATATTCAAAATAAAAAAGGTTCCATATAAAAAACGTCACTGAGATATTCATTAAAATCAGTTATAACGCTGAACATGAGCGGTATTGATAACGTTGAAACATGTTCAGTACATTAGATAACCTGCTCCATAATTTGAACAACGACAGTTATAAACACGCATGATAACCTTTTTAATGTTAAAGGGAGAATAAAATACGAAGTCATAATAGATAACGATGGATAACAAAACCATTTACATGACGCGCATGCGCTTAACAAGCAATTTAATCGAACAAGGTAACCTCGGTTGATCATTAAAGTTTAGACAAAACTTAAAGAAGAAGTAAATCCTGATGTATATGCTGGTTTGATTAACTGGATATTCCCTTACTTGTGCCGAACAATTATTACGGTATGTTTATTTTGATCTTTCTAACTGTATGACTCTTAGTAATAAAGCGAATCATCTACTGTTACTATTCGTTCAAATGCATGTTGTGTTGTAAATAAATATGGCGTATTGTATGGAAAAGAGTCTATTTATCAGAAGGAAGTTTTAAAATTGAAGTATGACGAATCAATTTCTTATCGTACATACATACTGCGTTTTATATTTATAATGTTTCGTGACATTCGGCGAGTACCGGACAATGTCTTAAATGAAAATATTAAGGTATTCCTGTTCATATATATATAGTACTATCCATCATTGATGTTTTAGTAATGTCAGGTGTGTTCATTTTGTATTCGAGGTAAAACTGCTGTATACTCTACATGTACATGTATTTAACGAATTTCAATTTTAACTAGACTTAATATTTTTTTATGAACACTTTTATGTTCACAACCTTATCTATTCTGTTTTCATGTCAGATTTACACCGTATGTACATAACCGATATTTGTAATTATTATAGAATAAAAAAGAAAGCATAATCAGTCGTAAATATAGACCTGGCGAAAAAAATTGCTTGATACTCGGGCAATGTTTAGTGCACATTAGAATAAAATGTTAAAGGATGGACATGTTGTCTTTATCTAAAAGGGATATATAACGGTTATTATCAGTGCAATTTGTATCACTTTTCTTATGGAGAGGTACTGTAACTTGTTTTGTCCATAACATGTGCAATTCACTATCGTTGAAATGTCTATTTGAAAAAAAGTACGAAAGGATGACCAAATTATCGGAACACAACTTACTAATACGTATATACAAATAGTAGAACTATTTGACTTCACACGTCTTTCGGTTTATTAGCCTAAAGAGCAAATCAATCATTTATTCTTCAACTATTACCCTTCTCGAAAAACCGCTCACTTATTTACCAAAACTGTGTATTATTGTGTTTGTGTGAGTTAAAGTTGGTTTTTGTGGGTCTAAGTGAGTTTAAGTTGTTGTTTTTTCTTGGTGAAACTGTGTTTTTAGTGTGTCTTTTCACTATTAAGTGGGTTTTCCTGAGTTTTCTTCTTGTATAAGTGTGACTTTCATGTATTAAATTGTTTGGGGTTTTCTTTGGCAGAAAGTGCGTCTTGTGTTTCATATGTGAGTATTTTACAAAATATGTTGGTCTTTTGTAAATTGAAAGTGTGTTTAAGTGTGTTAAATTGGGTTTTAGATAAAAAGGTTTGAAGGATGCAATACAACATAAAGACTCACTTTAACACACTTTTGTGAGAAGTGTCTTTTGTTTTATTGTTGCATCTAGCATGTTTTTTTCTGTATGACTAAGATAATGGGCGATATTTTTTTATTATCAGAACATATTGTTACCATATAAGAACAAAGGAGTATACATTAAACACAGTTTTGAGTTATAACACAAACTGAGAAAATCTTTAAGTATGTTCTTTTGTAGTTTTGAAAAAAATGAGTCTATATTGTGTTATAACTCAAATATGAACATTGTAAACAAGGATTTCATACTTATTCTGTGATATATTTGAATTCATTGATAGGCCTAACAAGTAATGCGCTAAATGAAACAGGTTGGGCCAAATTCTTAAAACTTAGGCCAAATGTGCTGCCTGACACTGTTGTGGAACCAACAAGTACCAAACTAACAGACATGTAAAAAATTCAAAGCAATGCCTACCTTTAAATGTTAAATAGTGACACTATAGATTCTTCATTTTACATGTGTATACCTATGCAATTCACAGAATAAATAAATATTCATAATCTCATATACATATCGGCCGGGATTTGATATAATCGTTAAAGACACTTAAATAATAGAATAAGTTAATATTTCGAGATTAAATATCATACTTTTAATACCAAGCAACAAAAAAAACTAACCGAACGCGCAAACATGGTGATTTATTGCGATAAATACTGCACCCCTTTATCGACTTTTCCTTATCAGAACAGAAGAACAGAACATATCTTTATTTCACCCAGGTACAAGGTACAACATGGGGTTATTACATAACACATATATTGAACATTTGATCATAAACAGGTAATTTTATACAACTGACAAAAAGTAGAAAATTGAATAAGCAAAAAGAGGATTTCAAGTTTCAAATTTTCAACTAGCAATTGTTGGGAAAATGCTTAAGAAAAGAAAAGGAATTGAAAAAAATTTATATGTATACATTTGTATATATATATTGATAAGAGCGTGGTGAGAAACAAGTAAATGAAAAAGTGTGTTCTAATGGATGATTAAGTATAAGAATGGAATTTGCTTTCAGGGATTTTAGTAGGAAATACAGCTTACACTGGTTATGTGTTTCATATACATGTGACAACATATTTAAACAAACAATGTAAAATGAAATCTAACGCTAGACATGCTTAGTATATGAGTATATGAGTATATGTCTTACATGAGTTTCTAGTTAAAGTGTACATGCATTATTTTGCAAAAGAAGAAAAAATCATCGGGGAAAAAAATACAACACGACGATATTAAGATAAAACGAATGAATCGCAAACAGAAACATGATATTATATAGACATATAAAAATGAGAAATGGAGACATTGGTGTTATGTTTTAAACTGTTTTGTAATAATTTTTGCCATTTTACTTACGGCAACAAGGGTATTTTCGGAAGTTGAAGTTAACAATTTTACGAATGTATAATCTTTATGGAATTCAAGATTGTAATAATTTCTTAAATTCAAAAAAAGTCGCATTCAAGGAGATAGTGTATTTCTGAGCCAATAGTATTTTGATTACATAAGGTACATTTTCTGTCGTTTAGCGTGGTTCGGTCCCATCGGCCGGTATCAATTGGTAGTTTATGGTTGGCAGAACAAAATTTAAATAAATTGGTACCGTCTTGCATTGATAAGATATTAAGGTAGTTTTCAAATTCATGGTTTTCTTTAAAGCTGCTATAGATTAAGCCCTTATTGGATTCTTGTTTTTGTACATACCAAGTTTGTTTAAAATGATCAATTAATGTTTGTTTTACTGATTTATGTATATTTTTATGAAATATAAATTGCTGATTTTGCCATATATCAGGGCGACCGACAGAGTATAAAATGTCTCGGATTTTAGTAATATATTTCGATTCATAATCTGGTTGATTCATGACATAGTTGTAAAGAAAGTTGGAAGGTTATTTTTTGTTCTTTTCCATGAACTTACCGATTCCAATATGATATCATGCGACTTTGTATCTGTATAGCTATTGGATATCTCCCTAGTTCTCCGTAGATCATATACATTGGTGTGCTTTTCCTAGCTTTTAAATTAGTGAATTTTCTAAGAAAGTCATTGTGAACTTTTTCTAACAGGTCAAGATTTTCGAATCCAAATATTTCTGAGCCATATGTAAGAATTGGTAAAACTGTGTTATCAAAAAGTTTCAACATTAAGTCTAAGGGTAAGTCAGCATTGTTGCATTTAGATATAAGAAGGTATGTCGCTTTTGAAGCTTGTTCGGATATGTGTTTTCGGGCATGCAATAATGAGCCATTACTAGTAAATGTAACACCGAGGTAATGATATTTATTAGTTATTTCAATGTCTTAGTTTCCTAATTTAAAATTGAAATTATTCATGTTTCTAGCACCGAATATAAGTATCTTTGTTTTGTTAATATTAACCTTCAATCGCCAGATCTGACAATAATTATGGAATGAGTCGAGGCAGCTTTGGAAATCTGTTGGCGAGTCCGAAATGATAATGGCATCATCTGCATAAAGCAATATTAAGAGTTTAAGCCATAAAGTCGAGTCTTTTAAATTTTCAAGCTTTATGCCAACGTTACCATTGTGTTGCATATATGATTGAAGATCATTTAAAAAGAGTGAGAAAAAAACGGGCGATAAATTTTCCCCTTGTCTGACTCCTACATTGGAATCGAAATAAGCAGAAGTATTAGATTCATGAAAATACAAGATTTGATATTTTGGTACATGTTATGAATTACATTAAAAACGTTACCGTTTATACCATTCTTAATTAATTTTTGCCAAATGCCAATTCTCCAGACTTTATCAAAGGCTTGTGAAAAATCCACGAAAGCACAGTACAGTTTTTGTTGGACACTGCAGCTATAACCTTTCCTAAATCCGGCTTGATTTTCGAGAAGTATTTCGTTATATTCTATGTAACGAGTTAGTCTCAGATTTAACACTGAGGTGAAAAGCTTTCCTAAACAACTTAAAATGGTATCAGTTAACCATCACTAATGCGTTGTGCATTGTATTGGTAAGATATGACACAATACATTGTTATAAAATTTCTTACAAGATATCAAACCTGGGCGTGGTTTTAATTACTGAAACGTAAACATTTGCGATTTTGATTAGCTATCAAAACTGAATGGGATGCGTCATATTTGTTGATTTCTTGAGACGATAATGATCCAACACTATTATTGGTAATTACTCAGCTTAAAAATACAGTAGGTGTCATTTTCGAATTAACATTGCCGTCTTATCTGATGACGGATTTCAAAGCAGTTTTCTTTATTTCGTAGCGGAAATCTTAATCTAGGGTGTCTCAGAAATTTGATACTTGTTTTTAATTTTTATCAATGGCGTATTACGTAATAAACAACGTTTTTTTTTTAAAATCTGAGGCACTGTTCCCCGAATTATACATTTATAGTCGTTTTAAGGCTATTTGTTGTAATGTATTCCTGTATACTGACAATGACTTATATACAAGTCCTTGATACAGAGAAGTTATCGTTGTTATTTTTTTATTACGTGCGATTTTGGTTTGTAGAAGACCAAGCAAATGTTATATTTGTTTAATATGTGTATTAATTATACATACAAAGATAAACAGACTCAGTACACAAAGTTTAACATTAACAAGGACTGGTGTGTTATGCATGCATTAATAAGTATTTGACATTTAAAAAAACACACAAAAAGTCTATCAACTTCAAAAGCAACACATCTTATGTTTAAAGTTCTTTTCTAAGCAATTCAGAAATTAGACGTACAAAAGCATGAACTATATTTTGTTTTATTTCTACGTTTTTCCGTAAGATACGTCGCCGTGTATGAAGTATAAAAGCAGATAATTATATAACTCCTACAATAAAACAAATGTATAAATTTAAGACTACATTCATTTTATTTTCCTGTCAAAAATAATCTAAGAAACTCGTGTGTTTCCTGGGGACGGCGATCTCTTACGAATCAATAGGACGTAATTTCATTGGTTGATTTTAAACAAAGCTCAACAGAGGGCGCGCTGGTCGACATTTGAACTCTGTTGTTTACAAACAAGAAAATGAATGCGATATTGTGTTGGGAGGGCAGCACGTTTGCTGTAGTATACATGTCTAAGAGCCACCTTTCACCAAGGAAGGAAGTAGATGACTACGCTATCGGGGATCACGTCAAAGCGAAGTTCCAAGGCAAAATACCAAATACGAAATAGGCGGTAAGTTAAAATGCTGTCCTCAAATTCGCTAAAATGCATGAATTGAACATTCACTCATTCTGCTGTTCCTTTTAACGTTGAAAATGATGACCATGGTTATATCTTTTGCTAGTCGAATGGTTTTTGATGCTTGCATTACATTGCAATTCAAACTGTTACGTTCGTATGTTTTTTCCTTTATGTGAAAAGTCATTATTTTTTAATCATATTAACATTTATATATTTTTCCCTACATCTCCAAATAATTTATTTTCAAAGCTGATTGAGGGGGGCTGAACAAGACAATCAATCGAGTCAATGGTGGTTTCAAAGTGGATCATTCAAGTAAGCCAATAGGTTTGCTCTCATTGCTCTGTATCAAATTTATGTATGTAGTGTGAATATTTGCAAGGGCATAATGCATAGTATACACATTTGTGAATATGTCAACTTATCATCATAAAGCATGTGTGGTATATTGTATTTATAAATTGGCTGGGCTATTTAACAGCCCGATTAGCTTCTGGCTTGCAAACAGGAGTGAGTTCGAGTCCCGCACCAGGTGCATTATTTTCCTCCTCCTATTACAATCCTGTCCATTGGTAAAGTATAGCACAACAGAGCTTCAATTGGGTTAGATTAAAACCTCTAAATAGTGTTTTATAATTTTGAAAGGAATTAGTATGTTTTTTCCTTTATGTGCAAAGTCATTATTTTTTAATCATATTAACATTTATATATTTTTCCCTACATCTCCAAATAATTTATTTTCAAAGCTGATTGAGGGGGGCTGAACAAGACAATCAATCGAGTCAATGGTGGTTTCAAAGTGGATCATTCAAGTAAGCCAATAGGTTTGCTCTCATTGCTCTGTATCAAATTTATGTATGTAGTGTGAATATTTGCAAGGGCATAATGCATAGTATACACATTTGTGAATATGTCAACTTATCATCATAAAGCATGTGTGGTATATTGTATTTATAAATTGGCTGGGCTATTTAACAGCCCGATTAGCTTCTGGCTTGCAAACAGGAGTGAGTTCGAGTCCCGCACCAGGTGCATTATTTTCCTCCTCCTATTACAATCCTGTCCATTGGTAAAGTATAGCACAACAGAGCTTCAATTGGGTTAGATTAAAACCTCTAAATAGTGTTTTATAATTTTGAAAGGAATTAGTTGTTTATCGTTCATAATGTCGTAAAATGTACTAAATTTTAGTATACTCAGCTCCGAGTCAAAGATGAATAGAGGACACAAGCAAACCCCAGCAGCACGGCAAAGCGAGAGAACAACACTGTAAAAGACCATTCTGATGTGCTGCGGCCTAAACTGACCACCCCACTTGGTATGTGCATTTTTGTTATAGCCCCCACAAATGACGTCTGAGAAGGGGTATAAAAAGGTTATGGTTTGGTTTATTATTTTGTTACCCCTATTCAAATGGCCATTCAAGTTGGCTTATGGTAACCCTTTAGTCGGTCTGTTGTTGGTTAGTCCGTCCTCATACAATATCACAAGTATGTGGAATAAGTTAGCTAAACTTTGGGCTTGTCTATCATAATTCACGCAAGTGGCTGTAACAGTTAATATCTTATTCATGTTATTGTGACTTAGTACAAATTTATTTCAGCTAGTTGTGGCAGATAGGATTGGTTGAAGCTTGAATTAAGAAATTATTGCTTTAGATTTATTTTTCAATTAATATTATTTTTAACTGGTATTGATATATGCATCATAGGATAGCATGATAAAGGTAAATTGGTGTTTTATCATTTTTTAAGAAATTATTTTTTCTGTGTACACACTAATGTAGTAAAGTATGCTAAATTTTAGGAAGACCCAGCTCAGAGACCAAGCAGTTTTGCAAAGCAAGAAGACAACAATGAAATGACACTATTCTGATGTGCTGCAGCCCAAGCAGACCACCCCACTTAGTATGTGTATTTTATTATTATAACCCAAGATATGGAATATATGGATTTATGCTTGACAGTCGGTCAGAATGTGCATCTGAAAGCAAAATTTGCCTGGACATTTTCTCTGCAACTACATAAAGGAAAACAATGAAACTACATGTACACAAAAATGATAAGTAGTAAGCCTCAGTGTGCCTGCATCAATTCAAATGAAAAAAAGTGTTGAGTTGTTGTATTTGTGTGGTAGATTTTGTTATTGTTACCTGTAACAAGTATGTTCAATATTTGGCCCTGGGGTCAAAATTGATCCGACCCCAGAGTTTATTTTATATAGAAAAATTAAACTAGAAGCCCAAGATCAACATGTCGAGCCCCTGTTTAGCCAGCTTGTGATCTTGACTTTTGAACTACAAGTATGGGTGATATTCATGACACATCATTTCATTGAAGTAAACTTTTATACCAATTTATTTAAAAATCCTTGAATGCAAACAGAAGTTACAGCCCAGACAAGGAAAATATATTTGACCGAATGTGTAATCTTGACCTTTGACCTATAAAAATATGGGTGTTGCCCAAGACACATGATCGCATTGTATTATGGCAAATCATTTTTAAATAGTTCAATGCATAAGGGAGACACAGCCCTGAAAAGGTGTATAATGATTATTTTCTATGTTTGACCTCTAAGTGTGACCTTGACCTTTGAGCTAGAGACCTTGATCTTACACAATGTACACCGCCTCATAGTGTTTTACAGTTATGCCAAGTTATCTTAAAAGGTTTCTATGCATAAGGGAGATACAGCCCGGACAAGGTCTTTAATGCTCATTTTTGACGTTTGACCTCTAAGTGTGACCTTGACCTTTGAGCTACAGACCTGCATCTTGCGCACTGCACACCGTCTCATGGTGTTTAACAATAATGCCATGTTATCTTAAAAAGTTTCTATGAATAAGAGAGATGCAGCCCGGACAAGGTCTATAATGCTCATTTTTTATGTTTGACCTATAAGTTTGACCTTGACCTTTGAGCTAGAGACCTGAATTTTGCGCACTGCACACCGTCTAATGGTGTTTAACAATTCTGTCAAGTTATTTTAAAAAGTGTCAATGTATAATTGAGATACAGCCCGGACAAGGATCCGGACGGACACACTAGTTAACTAACTAACTCACTAACTAACGTACAGACACGCAACCGCCATTGTGGCGACTATGTCGAGCTCACCGCAGGCGGGCTCGACAAAAATCTTCTTGTCCGAAACCACAGGGCCTAGAGCTAAGATATTTTGTATGTTGCATTGTCTAGTGGACCACTAAATGTTAACAAGTTTGCTTATATTATGGCCACTGCCCAGGAGTTTATTTCATATAGGATAATTAAAAATATTTTCTCGTTTGAAACCACTGGTCTTAGAGCTTATATATATTGGATGTAGCATTATCTAGTGGTCTTTACTGAGATTGTGCAAAATATTCCCCTATGGTCAAAACTTGCTTTGCCCCGGTGGTTACTCTGTTATATATTGGCTTTTAAAGTTATGTAAGAACATGTTTAAAAAATCCTGTCTGAAACTGCAAGGCCTAGATTAATTATTTTGTATGTGACATTTTTTAGTGACCACCTGTCATGTAAATTTTCAAATTATTGAATTGGGGTAAAAATTGTATAGATAGCTTAGGGGATAACCTAGAGTGGGATTGCAGTTGGGGTCAAAAGGTTAAATATCTAGGCCACTGTTACTAAAAATAGTAATTAGGTTTCCGGATGATAATTTCTGTTATGGGTGATGGATTTCAATGAAAGTTGGTATATGGATAGCTTAGGGGATTACCTAGAGTGGGGACGGATTTGGGATCAAAGGGTCAAATATCTAGGTCACTGTTACTATTAATAGAAAGTTGGTTTCCAGAAAATAACTTCAGTTTGGGGTGATGGTTTTCAATGAAAGTTTGTGTATGGATAGCTTAGGGGATAACCTAGAGTGGGATTGCATTTGGGGTCCAAAGGTCAAATATCTAGGTCACTGCTACTATTAATAGAAATTTGTTTTCCATATAATATCTTCAGTTTGGGGTGATGGTTTTCGATGAAAGTTGGTGTATGGATAGCTTAGGGGATAACCTAGAGTGGGATTGCATTTGGGGTCAAAATGTCAAATAGCTAGGTCACTGTTACTTAAAATAGAAATTTGTTTTCCGAATGATAACTTCAGTTTGGGGTGATGGATTTCAATGAAAGTTTGTGTACGGATAGCATAGGGGATGTTCTTAGTGTGAGATTGCAGTTGGGGATAGTAGGTCAAATATCAATGTCACTGTTACTTAAAATAGAAATTTGTTTTCCGGATGATAACTTCAGTTAGGGGTGATGGATTTGAATGAAAGTTGGTACTTGGATAGCTTAGGAGATAATCTAAAGTGGGATTGCATTAGGGGTCAATAGGTCAAATATTTCCGGGTGGTTACCGGAGGATAACTTAAGCTGACTTGTTCATTTAGACAAACTTATAATCATTAAAAAATCTAGACAGATGCTGCTGAATAAACATCAGCTCTTATTCCAACGATAGGTGCTGGCAGGGGACTTGTATGGCATGCATTACTGACTGTAAGCTTGTTAACTTAAAATCTTAGCCTAATGTAGTTTCCGATCAATAACTGAAGGATTATTTCATTGATTGATTTAATATATTGATAGTGTAATATGCACAGTGGTGCAGGTCAGGTTTTTATATCCATTAAAATAAAACATTTTCATATGAGTTATGGACTCCTTTTAAGGAAGCTTGTTAGGATTAACTGCCCACCACAATATGACTAACATTATATAATATTGAAAATGGCATTAAATCAGAAGAAATATATTCTTTCTTTAGACTAAACATCACTTATCAATGGAATATAATTTGTTATTTCATCTTTATAGAACACCATAATTATCTAAATGTTTCTTAATTTACAGGAGTGATCTCTAAGAAATTTCAAACACCTGTAAGCTGTTATGTTGAAGAAAAAATGACAGGAGCCCTCAGACGACTCATTGTCATGTTCGTCTAAGAATGCGTCTACAGTAAGACCCTTAATGGGCATATCTTGTACAAACTTTAACAAACTTAATTTGTCATTTATTACCATTTTATTTATGTTCATATGCTTGTAGTGGTAATAACATTATGTTTGGTTCACATAAATCATATGATAAAAATGAATTTTCATATTTTCCCTGTTTTTTAATTTTTTTTTAATTAAATATTCTTTTTTTGTCACCAAAAAGTATCATATATTTTGTATAAGCATTATAAGTGATTATCGTCAATATTTTCGATTGTTCTCTTTCGGTAATTCATAATTTAGCAGAAGGATGTAAGCTTGTTTTTAATCGAAGAAAGGTCAAGCTGATGAGATCATTGGGTTGTTTTCTAGCAAATTGTTGAAAGGTGTCATTGACCGAAAGTGCATGCAACAAATAAGTGACTAATTCAGTTGAGGATTGGTATGGTATATAGCACTCCTATTTCAAAATTAAAATGCATTTTAATTTGATTCTTTCAAGCTAGGAAAGAGGTGGTCAGTTTTGCTGAAGCCATCTTGCCTCTATATCCAAAAGATACACAAAAAACGAACACAAACTGACTTTCTAAAAAGATGCATAAAACCCCATTTTAACACAGAAAAAGCTATCACATTTCTAAAGTGCAGAAAACCCACAAACACTTACTTCTGAAAAAGATACATTAAACCGCAGTTAAACCAACTTAATACAAACAGCTCAGAAAAATCCACAAAACTCACTTATGAAAAAGACACATTAAAATTAATTTTCTGTGTTTTTCTATGTTTATTCTGTGTTTATTCTGTGTTAAAAACCGCGTTTAAACCGTGTTTAACAAACTTATTTCGGAAGGTTATGCAGAATGATAACAAGTAAATCAAGTTCGGATGTTGCTAGTTCTTAACATGCAATAAATGAGCTTCGACGAAATGATTAAAAATATTCTAAAACACTAATAACCATTCACCTCCGATTGCGCACTTATATTTAAAATTTAAAAATAAGTTAATGAAGAACACAATGACCGAAAAAAAAAACTGACAGATGAAGTATGAAATCATCTATAAAATGGATTGTTTGTTGAGATTGGAAATTGTCTTTATCATAGATAGACAAATTTCAAATTTATATAGTGCCCTTTTCATACTAACATGCACGTTCAAAGGCGCTCTACATATGTTGCAGCCACGAGGGCGCATGTGCATACTCTACCAATACGTACAGATGAAGCATAATCTGACCAGATGGACAGACTGAGAGAAAGCACCCAGAAGGGAGAGATATATACGTAATACAGATAGAAATCGAGCAGTGAATCGTGACGAAAGGTCGAGGATTGTTCCATTCTTTAAAATAGGGATAAGTAATACATTGACCAAGTAAATTACTAAACATGACCTTAGATTATAATTTTGTAGGCCACTGTTGTGAGTGGCCTACGTAGTCCTGAAATCAGGGCATCACACTTGTAACTGAATTGTGTTGGTTCGTATCCTTAATCTTGCCACAAATCATGCATTGTTCGTGATTTCGGTGCCTTTATGTTAAAAGGGTATATATTTGCATTCAAAATCAATTCTGTTCTCAAAGAATGCAGACGATGTCATTTTATAACGAAGCAATGTATTAGATTCTGACAGTGCATGGCTCCAGAACAGATACTGCTAAATGAAATGAAATTAAAATACATGGGCATAAATCAAAATAATGAAGACAATTTTTCTTTTCAAGATTTAAAGAATACCACACAACACAGGAATGTACTTTAATGTTCTGATGGTATGTCTTGATGTTGTTAAAAATGTTGCAAAATTTCAGCTTGATTGTGTTACTTGTTCAAAAGTTACATTAGAAAAACAGGCAAAAAATGTCCCAAGTGTAACACTTTTAGCGTGACATTTTTTCTTTACACATTTTTCAATCTTTTATATTTTGTTCAGTTTTTGGGTAAGTAATCAATGGCTGTTCTTAATTTCATTGTACATGTGTTATATTTAGAATATAATGCATTTTGTTCAAATATTTCAATAAAAAGTATTATTTAGAAATCACCTTTCATATGCACATGTAAAATATTTTGCTCAAGGAAAAAACGGAAATTCAAATTGATGATATTGCTGTAAGTAAACTAATGCTTGGACAGAAAATGCAGTTTAACATATTGATAGGCATATTTGTCCATGTTGTTTAAAAAAAAGAAATGATCAAAAGAATCATTTGTTTTTTAAGTTATGCCATCTTGAATAAAGCTGATTGGAAATGTCCCGAGTGTAACATTTTGCATTTAGATAATAATTTTTTTATCATTCTTTGAATTTGATATGTTTTTTCTCTATTTCTCAAACAGAAGCGTACCCACAAGCTCACAAAACTAAAACAAATTCATGTAGTGCAATTCATTTTTTGTGTACATGGTTTTAAGTGTTGTCCCGAGTGTAACGCTATGTATTCATCATCTTAATTTTGATATGTAACTATAGAACAGTAGTCCATGTTAATTGTTTTCCACATTTATATCAAATAACTGACGTGAATATATACTTTAAAGTCTGAAGCAGTGAAATGGAGCATGTTTAAAAAGTTTGAAAGTTCTTATAAAAATAGTTATATTCAGATATATATACCAAGTAGATTTGTTCAATATACTGAAGATAAAAAGTAATTTATCTTTTATTTTGATGAAGAAACATTCTCAGATGAAAACAGTACAGAATTTATCGATTTATTTCATGATTTCTTAACATATTTTACATTTTATATTATTTATATATAACAATTGAAAATGTTACACTCGGGACACAAACACATCTTCATGCAATATTATACACAAATTCGGTTTGCTTTTACAGGAACTATACCAGTAACAATATACTAACACTGCAGGGTCATGAAGTTACAAAATGCCTAAATAAGTGGTAAAACTCCCACTTATAGAGGACTGAGAAGAAGCACACTCTGAGTAGAAAGACTTGAAATTGATTTTTTTATTAAACATTTTCTAGGATATACGAGGGTTGTCCTTTAAGTATGTAGACTTTTCTGATATCTGGGTTATTTTTAAAAATTTTGAAATCTAATTTCAGTGACGCATATCTTCCTTGTGTTGAGTTGCAAATACATAGTTCATAATCAAAACATTTCAAAAACTTTTTAGTATTGGTATTGTTGAACTTAAAACAAACAAAGATGAAATTGTGAGTCCTGACTGTTTTACTTAAAATAAACAAAGAAGAAATTGTGAGTCCCGAGTGTATTTTCTATATGTCTGTTTATATGACTTAATTCATGTTTAAAAGATTTGTTCAACATAGTTTGAAATAGTTTGAATGTGTTGAGAAATCATTT
Source organism: Lutraria lutraria (assembly GCA_964023205.1). Taxonomy (NCBI): domain Eukaryota; kingdom Metazoa; phylum Mollusca; class Bivalvia; order Venerida; family Mactridae; genus Lutraria; species Lutraria lutraria. The sequence goes on from OZ026843.1 coordinate 27,253,360, forward strand.
CTTTAATTTGATAAGTGGCAAAATTAGTAAATATATGATAATGCAATATTAATTGTTACAAGTTGACAAATCTACAGTTTTAAATGTTTTCTAATTCCTGCCCTCCCTCCAACAACAATTTCAACCAACAACATATCAAACAGGACAGATGTTTGTGTATCTTTTTATTATCTTAAGAAACATAGAATGAATTGCAACGCAATGATCATAGCACTTTGATATTTGTATGCTAAAAAACTAAACAAATTTGTATGGAGTGTAACCTTTACTTAGTCTGTATATATATAAATTAATAATTCATGTTCAGTAACGCAATTGAATTACCAAATTGGAAATAGTTTTGATTTGTTCAAAAAAAAAAATTCTTATTGAATGAATTGCAAAATACTTTTGACAGATGTTGTTATAAATCCATTTTATGATACACCTTATCATAACAGTTTCGTAGCACATTTTTGTATTTACATTACAGTTTTAGAACGTCCCCTGGTGTTGGTGTTGTCACCATTTAAAACTAAAACATTATCAAATAGATTATCTGTTTGTATTTTATAATAAAATAATTGAACAAATTGTATTACAATGAAACAAATTGTATAACACTAGATTAACAATACTGTCATTATCATAAGACCATACACAAAGAATATCTGTCCCGAGTGTAACGGTAACAGAAGATATATACTAGTTTTGGGGACATTGTTAAGTTACCCAAGAATAGTACCAATTAAGTGAAAATTCACATATATCTTTGAATATACCTGAAAATTGATAAAATTGAATTAGCTAATTTGTATCTGCAGCAGTAAATGTTACATAAAAACTTTTTGAAGCGTATTTAAAAAAAAATGAAGTTCAAAACGCCATAAATATATATTTTTTGGAAAATTATGGTTGTATGTATATATTGTTTGTATTAAAAAGTTGTTTTCATGAAAGTCTGCTAAAAGAATCACAAAAATGTGTTATTATTTCCATAGTTTAATCCATAAGATTGTTTGAATTTTAAGGATTGCTATTGAAAATATAATATTTATTTGATTAAAATGTTGTAAATTTGAAGAAGACTTTAATCCTATACTTTAGCCATTGTCAATTTTTCACAATATAATATATTCCCAACCTACTTCTGGCAATATTATGAACTAAAGTATCATTCTAAATTTGACCCCCCATGTCACGCTTTGTCTTCATTATTTTGATTTATGCCCACATACGAAATTCATTCCAAATGTTGAAGTAAAAATTTGCAATAACAAAATGCAAAAAGGCCAAATAAAGTGGAAAGGAGTAATTGAAATTGAAATTACATGAAATGAAATTAAATGAAATACAAACAAAAGTCATTCCAAATATTGAAGTAAAATTTTGCATAAATAGTGCCAAAAAAGCCAATTGAAAATGGAAAGGAAAAAACGTTCACATGGTGTGCGAACCTGCAACATCTCGACTAACAGACTGCATAAGTAAAGAGATTAACACATTTACCGATTGTGCTGGGGTCTTAATCTCAGCTAGTAACTGATTTTTATATATAATTACGGAAACCACCGAAACGTTCCGAAATGCCACCCACCCTACAAAATGGACTTATCTGACCTTTGATCATTCACAGGTCGTTGTCGGACTATATCATTTTCTTATCGCGCTTTTGTCAATAACACTAATTTTTCATTGAAACGCAATGTTGATATACGCTTGGCTCTGCTTGTTTATAACTTCCATTTTGAAAGTAGTTCCTCCAAATACACAAAATGCCCGGAGCGATAGAACACAGGTCAGTGCGTAGCGCTACCGTAGTGTACAAATTGAAGTTTTGTTGTTAATTTTGTCTTCAACGGAAAGCTTACATGAACTATCCGAATTATGTTCAAACTCCGTCTCTTCGAAGCAATGACGCGCAAGTGCCCGCCCGGCTAGCGCAGTGGTTAGAGCGTTTGTCTGATGATCGAGAGGTTGTGAGTTCGAACACCGGGCGAGGCTCACATTGTCCGTGACAAATTTGACTGAAGATATTACACCCTGTGTTTAATTGTCCCCCACCTCTAAATTATGTGGGATAGCTAGGCAGAAGCTTACGGATAGGATGTGGTTAGTACTGGTTAAGGCCTAAATGAAGTCCAAGAAAGCTGGTTAGGGTAACTGCCCGCCACGATATGACTGAAAAAAAATGTTGAAAATGGCGTAAAACCCGATGAAACAAAACGAAACAAACAATGACGCGCAAAATCTTCTTAAATGTCGGTTTGAGTTATAAAATTCAAAAACACGAATATAAAAACACATAGATACACATTATTAATCGCAGGTAATGTAATACGAGGTAACTGCACTGTATAAACAAAGCACTGAGAGTACTGTCAGGAACGAAGTTTACATGTATTAGATAAAACCAGCCTTAAAAGATTAAATGCCTGTCCTTGTCGACAATTTGATAAACAGTTCACAAAATGCTCATGAGCTTATTTATGAATAGTTCATGAAATTTATTCACGACCTACAAATTGCACCTTTGGTTCATGAACTTTCTCTGATGAAAAAATGTCCATGAACTAATTCAGGAACCTTAGGCAGTTTCTATCTAAAGGTGTTTTCCATAAGGTTCATTAACTATTAATGAATTAGTTTAATGAACCTTTAATGAACAATTCATGCATAAACTCGTGAACACTTCATTTTCTGAATGAAACTATTTCCAGTATGTAGTAAATCTTATTTCCAGGGCAGATTATGAATAAACTTTGATGATGATGAATACTTAATTATCATACTTGTTTGTTTTACTGTTTAAATCGCCAAAGTATTTCACATGCTTTCAAAATAAACAGAATTCTGCAATAATGAGAAAGTGATGAAATTATATACTGAAAACAATTACTGAAAAGGTTGTAAAAACGCAAAATCAGTTTTTACTGCTGCATATATAAATTTTCGTTATCATAATGTTCCAAGTTAGAAGTTCTTTTATTTGTTCCAGTTGTATTGTGTAGTTTTCTTAATGAGTGTATTGATATTAATGTATATTTGAAACAACAGTGACTGTTCATCTTAAAACTATATGTTTACTTTATTTAGGAAGCATAGTTTATACAAGTGCTATTTTTGTTTGAAGTTTGTTTGAAATCTTCGTTATCGTCAGTGTCGCAAATGGAATTTTTTTGTTTCATGTCCTTAGCACTAAGGTTTCATGCATTCATGTGATCAAAGAGATTACTAAAATGCAATAATCGTGTTTCAAATTGATCAAACAGCATGTATTGCATTCCATTAAGCAACAAGCAACAATTGCTTATAATTGCTTTTATGCTGATATTTCCTTGAACATGTTAACATGTGTTTACAGTGGTTAATACATGAACGTAGATTAACGAAAAGTTTGCCGAACTTTTTGGAAGCAATAATAGAATTTATTTAGCGCTCACGTTATATGTTAATTTAATGAAACCTTCGTTGCCATCACTATAATGTTGTTCTTTAGGCAAATAGCTTCCACGAAGGTGGAACACATGCCAAATGTTGTTGTTATCTGTTTTATAACTCGTCATCAAATGTATTTGTATACTTGATAAAGAGGAGACATGCATTACAACCATCAAGATGGAATTGAAAGGTTTCCTTTTTTAAATGTCTAGGTAAATTTTAGTGAACACATTTTCAAAGTCACATTAAAAAGTTGCTGAAATGAATTTTCTGGAAAATATGCATACTTCAACGTGACATAATATTCGTCCAATGATTTGTCGCTTTCAATGATAAAATGTAACCCTCAGATCGTAGGCGACTGTTTCCACGTAACATACCCATAGCAACGAATATTTTTCAAGTGTATTTTTTCTGTTTTAACCAGCCATATTCAAGCATCGTTAACTTAAATATGGTCTACGTGTGGTATTCCAAATTTTGCGATAGCACAGATAAAAGCCATTAGAATGTTATTAACATTTGTTTGGCCCAATTAGGCAAAGTTCATATTTTGCATTTTTTATTAGTCAAATGGGTCGACTTATTGAAAAGTAATGGGTATGTTATGTCTTAAATTAATATATGCATGTATTTTATTTGTACATACTTGTTTTATTACGGTTAGGCGACCTTATCAGTGATCATTCTTACCTATGTTTATAATTTCATTTTTATTTTGTTTAAGGATCCATTCGACAGCTATGGTCATTTCCGAGAGAGCGAGAGAGATGAGGGGGGGGGGGAGAACCGGGTGTTTATAGTTATTTTATGTTCATACTCATACCTACAAAACTTTATTATCTAATAAAGAACAAACTCAATATGCAATTATATATAATTGAGGAACACGAAGTCATACATGTATACAGTGTAATTACAATGTCGAATAATTGAATGAACATATTAATTATGTAAGAAATTATATACACTTCTGTTCTTCTTTGTCTAGTAATGTAATATAATAATAAGACTAGTGTTTGTCTCTGTCTATTAATAATCAGATGTTCAGCAAATGGTGGCCGAATCGCCCAGGTAAAACCAGAGATATCACCCCACTTTTAGATAGGGAACAAAACAACTATGTAACCCTTTGTCATCGCTAACGGCAGTCGAACGTACTGGCCCCATAGTACTACCACCTAGATGTGGGTCCGCATCTTTGCTAAACATTTCGCAAACATTATTTCGAACGTAATGCGCGTCAACATTAATACTGCTCTATAATATATCTTCATTAAAATATTTCGGATAAAACGTGTTGACGCATCTAAAAATCTACTCTTAAGCATCCAATTTGAATTTTGGATGCCCTCTGGAGCGGTCGCTAAAACTGATTTAAAAAATACGGCGTTTTCCTACAACAACTCTCGAATCACTCGAGCATAATAAATCCGGGTCTGTAACCAATTACGATTGGACAATAATACTGGACTATACGATGTAACGTCGAGTATTGATAAATCCCTACTCTTGTTTGGAATAATTTTCCTGGTTCTTTAACATGTCCGGTGTAGAATCACACCATTTTCTAAACTCGGTCACTGAAAAGGCGCCCCAGAAATATAGGAAGCCGGTGCCGAGATTCGAACCAACATCCTTTCAATTGGTTGTCCTGGGGTTACCATTAGATCACCATTATTATAACCTGGTTCCAATTTAAACACATTTGTATATTGGTCAGTTATGGGATTGTATAATGTTATGATATTGCTACGGAACTTTTAAATACGATACGCGGTTTCCGGATAGATTGATAGATGATAATTAATATAATTAAGTCTATCCGCTGAAACAAAAATAAAGCAGACAAATGTTAAATCTTGATTCGACTTTGTGATCGACAGTAGTAGTGTGCTGCAATAATCATAAACTAAACATCTTCTAGTCTGTTCAAAGGCATTATGTGTCTTACTGTTCAAACATAACTTATTTCAGCTATCTTTGCTATTTAATCTAATAGAAATCGACCCGTTAATTTGGCATATTTAACCGTTCAGATTTAAACGCAATTGTTTTATAAATACATGTACTTGTATGAGTATGACGTTCATTTATTTAGGTTTATAAATTAATTTATGTTTACAAGATCATGCATCTATATTTAAACGCAGTCATGAACATCATATATCTTTCAGATGAAATAAATATATAACCATGGATCATGCAGGTCGAACGTATAAGGGTCGTCTATCATAGGCTAATTTTGTTTTGCATTCACAAAATGCACCGCTCATTCTCTTCTCCGACATCTAACTAACGCTTTACGGTCAATAGGCTCCTTTTATATGTATGTATTGGGTTTGAATACCACGACCCTATATATTTAATCGATTTGTTTATTTCTTTTAACGTATTGTTTATAATATTATCACATACGGCATATCAAATATAGAGCTCTCAGCTTTTGGAATCATACTTCATAGTCGAGACGCATTTTGTATTTAAAATTGCATGATTCAATAAGATATCATTATATTCTATTATATGGACATTATAAAATGTATCTATACATATTTAAGACAGAACAATTACTTAATTCCAGTAATGCCCTAATAATGAGAAACCCTTCCTTATTCATTCATAAAGTCGTCATTTTGTAAACATACGTGATAGTTAATCGCCAGCTTAACGCTTTATCAAATACTCAGATTGTACTAACAACAAATCTACTATTCATTTATTGTGTTATTGTATAATTTTCGGCAGTATTAAACTGTAAGAAATACCAATCATTATAGCGGCTTTACCGACAACTTATCAGGTATTTCAGCATAATAATATGTTGTTTGGTATTGAGTGCTGTTGAATGACTTGAATCTGACTTAATGTCCTCTTGAATGACTTTTTAGGCATCATAATGTTCTGTTGCATAGTTTGATACACATTTCAACACATCGCTTGTACAAAAAAATGTTAAAGCATGAAATGCATTTTTTCATTTTTTTCTTGTATGTTCTATTTTGATTGAAGCATACGCATGTATTAACCTAAAGATTTCTACTTTGGTATGAAATTAATGTATCTTTCACAAGAAACAGCGTATTCAGAACACTTTCTGAACGATACATCTTTTATCTTCGTTCACGAACTCATCCGCCCAAATTCTACTAGGATGACTATCATGATAGTGATGCAGTGACCATTTTGCGACTTTTCCTTCCAAAATAGTTTCTAATGCATGTAGAATGTGGTTCTAATACATTTCTAAGCGATTGGGTGTTTAATATTCCAGGCCGCCAGGCCGCTGAAAACGTGAAGTTGGCGGCCTAGCGGCCTGGCGGAGTGACTATGATGAAGTGAAATTTGGGACTTTTTCCTTCCAAAATAGTTTCTAGTGCATGTAAAACATGATTCTGATACATTTCTGAGTGATTGGGTGTTTAATATTCTGGGTCGCTAAAAATGAAGTTTTTGGCGAAATTGCGTACCTACGATGAAATTATTTTTTGCGACTTTTCCTTTCCAAAATAGTTTCTACTGCGTGTAGAACGTGATTCTGATACATTTTTGGGTGATTGGGTGTAAAATATTCCAGGCTGCCAGGCCGCTGAAAACGTGAAGTTGGCAGCCTAGCGGCCTTTAGAACGTGATGTTGCGGTTTCGACAGATCCCGAAAGGGTCGAGTCGTGAAAATGACGAATACTTTCTGAGGCCGAAATCGGCAGGTTTGGTATATCTTGACCTGCGTATTTTGAGTTAACTAGAGATATATTTCACAAGGCTTTCATCAATTGATTTAAGTATTAAAATAATACCAATTTGTCACTGCATTTTTGCAAACAAAGGATAAATGGTTGGACAACTTACAATAATATAAAAGCAAACTAATATTAATAGATTGATGTTGTATAATCAATTTTCAGGCCCAGGCTATTTCTTCTACAATTTCGAAACCCAGAGCACCAACGAAAATGGACGATCTAGTTGAAGGTATACATGAACGTTATTGAGTATCTGAGGGCTGATATCGTTATAAAATATAATAAAGCCTGTGATAATCACATAATAACTAATGTGTTTTGCTACAATTAAGTCCCGATTCCTTAGTCATTTTCTTGCAAATGCCTTTTTAATTAGCGTCACGTACATATCAGGACATATGTCAGTAATGAAATAAAAACATAGTTATCTTGTGATGGTGTATTCGTGTATTGTTCATTCTGTATGCATTAACTTTCTAGTACCTTGTATTTGCAGATAAGCGTTATTCTTCCTTAAAGGTAAGTAAACCAATTACTGTTGCTGTAATTTTGTACAACTTTTTTGTTTTGTTATGTCAGTTACTAGTATGCCTAGACCTTTCAAATTAGTATGTACTATGCTATTCCGAAGGGCCTAAGGGTGTGATAAAGTTTATGCCATTGTTTTTCACTTTTCAATGTCCTGGTTATATCATTCATAATATCTTAGTAGTCAGTAGCACATTTAACTATCGCAAATTTAATCGAATCGAATATCAATACCTTATATATACACGTAAATAAATTAGAACTGATTTTCATAGACGAAAATAATAATTATATTAAGTGCCAAACCATTATCTTGAACATGCTTGAAGGCTTTATTGGTCGAATATTAAAGTCTGTCTCGCCTAGTTACTTCATGAAGTACGAATAAATAACAAAGACCTGACCGTCGTACGGCTGGGTAATACCTACGGTTCAATCCCGTCAGCAAGACGTATACAAATGTATTATTGTCAACACTCTATGTCACAGCAGTACACCGCGTTAGTCACAATTTGGGCTATACGGGAGGTTAGGAAGTCCCATCATGATCATGACCTGTCGTAGATATTATTTTCATTTTCCCCTTTTCAGTCAATAAATGCAAGGTGCATGTATCTCGTCGGACCATCGCAATGTCATTAATTTGTCATTTTGAGTTTTCTTTTTTTTTCAAAATGGGCGAGCTTGCGATGGCTCGTGGACAAATACAGTTTTTTTTGTAATTTCCTTAAATAGTTTAAGCTTTGAAAACATTCTATAGGAATACATTTGTCCAGTCTTTACCCTTTCACTTCGAGTATATCACTAATGTATTCCTGTCATGACCTGTGTCTGCATCCCAGTCACGAATCCTTTTTGAAATTCTGAATGGTGGGTAGTTTCAAAGATACAATTCATCCAACTAATGTGATATCCGACGAAAGTCAACCAGTCTCTCTTTGAACAGAAACAATACCATACAATACCGTGCTCTAAAATTATTTTTAGTTTCGGCAACGAATGCACATACACCCATTTCAAATATTTCTCTTTTTGTAATCGAAAAACAATTTAAATCACCTGTTCTGCGTGGTCCAAAATTTGTAAACACACGAAAAGCAAAAGCTTGTTTGTGGAATGTCAAGGGTTGCACTGTTTGCACATTAAACACCGAACTATGCAAGAGGGTAATCTATTGTAGAGATCTCAAAAACTGTGAATCTCTCGATCTGAAGAATACAAAACTGAAGGCTTAAGATATTTCTTATAAGATGCATCAATATTACCAGAAATGATACCAAGTTTAACACGAATACATACATTCTTACTTTCCCACACAGTCTACCACTCACTAGATTATTAGATTCAGATATTGTTTGGTCGGTGCCCGTTTTCTTATCGGAAAATATGGAATCAAATACTTATAACTTCCTTACAGCATTCACAAAATGCTATGATACATAATAATCAGCTTAATATATAGGTGTTCACTTTTCATAAGCATACATGTAAATGATGTTCCTTTCTCTGACCAGGTCTGAAAGTATACATTCTCAAAATATTTATATTTATGTCCATGTCAGAATCTGCCTTATATATCCTGCAAGTATTCGAATGTTCATAGCGATTCGAAATCAATATTGCCATTTTACTAATCGAAATTGAACGGTGTAAATACTAAGCTTGATATTAAATGTTATATCCTGGATTTAATTTAAATGTTTCTAGTGAAATAATTTATATAAGTATCTGAAATATCAGTGAAATCTGTTGTAAAATTCAGGAAATTCAAATAAATTAATGAAATTAAGTTATGTACTTTTTGTTGTAATCTAAATACTACTGAGTCAATCTTATGAACTGTGAATCTAATTTAATAATCAGTTTTTTTAGAATTATAAGAATTAATGTCCTGGACATAATATCAATGTTTCTCTTCTATGTCGAAAGTCATGTTCTCGTGTCGGTCGTGGAAAGGTAGTTTTCCCATTCCATACAGACTTGTCCATTTTAGCCTTGAATGGCATGTGCTTTTTATTACTGAAATAATTTTCTTTTGTTGACAATGTCCATTAGTTATTGGACTACTAGGAGTAAATAAAACACAAAGTTATTATGAATTACATGTAGCAGTTTATTGTATTACATACCGTCTCTCAGCCGTTCGCAATACACATAGGTGCTATAAAAATGCTTTTTTCAATTTTGTAAACGTTTTTTGTCCTTCATTTTGGCATAACTTTAACAAAATGAAATGGAAATAAAGACTAGAGGCATTGGACTTGTTTTAGAGATAACAGCAGTCTTTGTGTAGATGTGCTGCGACCATTTATTGAAGATTAGGGTTACATATGACATTATACAATTTAGAAAACTGTGGATAAAGATACACTGCAGCATGAAGATGAAAACATTTTGGTTGGTTTGACCGACTGTATTGATCTACATGTCCCCAGGTTTTTAGTCTGAATAAGTCGGTTCTTTTATTCAGCTGTATGATTCAATTAGCATCGGCACCTCAGTAGTAAAGCGCGGGTGCAAAGGTTCAATAATCTAAATGAGTCTGTTTCAAAACCAAAAGGGTGTTTTACTTTTTAGCATGTATTCAGTGGACATTGTAAGAGCTATTATTGTGAAGTTTTCTTGTCGCCAGTTCATAAAAACACAGCTGTTCTATGAATAGTTGTTTGGAAACATTGTTTTTCTTGCTATAAAATATGCACGTGAGGAAAACACACTGGATTCCTCTGTTATAGAACAGACCGAAACTATTGCGACCGATAAGTGTCTATGCTTATGGGACTTTAAATCATCGTAATTGCCTTAATATAGTCACTCGTTGTGATGTATCTGCGCGATACAACTACAAGAATGAATTTTTAATACTAAGTTAATTTCGTGGACACAAATGTCTTTTGAAAAGTGTTTGGTAATATGGTTGAACATAAATGGAGATGACACCAACCTACTTAAGACGTTACATGACAACGAATGGCACTAGCGAACTCTTGTTATATATACAATCGATCTTTGGCAGTCTGTAAATTAAATGCAGTGTCATCCTATTGCAAACACAAAACAAAACGGTCTAAAAAAATGGGCGAATTGATGTTGATAGTTTCTCCTTATCATTATTTTGACAGGAGTGGTTTTCGATGCACGACATGAACATTGCTAGTCCAGGTAAAGGTTTATTTCATGGTAATTGAATGCCTGGTGGCAGAGAACGTTATAGAATGTAAATTAAATGAATTCGTGATAATCTCATAATAACTTACTAGTTTTCGTCCCCATTCGTTGATTTCAAGTCAGTTTTATTAGTCACGACATATATTAAAAAGAAACACAAACACTGCATCAGTGTTCATGTCATTATATGAAATAAAACGAATGCATTAGCTTTCTAGTTATCCTTTTTTCAGAGACCAATCCTCTGGTAAGTAAATCAATTATTTTTCTTTTCAATTGTGTAAGCTTTAAGTTTGTTCCCTTCATGTTGACTATAACTTTAACAAAATATTAACTTCTAAATATGGAAATAAAGACCGGGGTCATTGGACTTATTGTATAGATAACAGCTTTGATTTATGTAGATTTTCTGCGGCTATTTATTGAAGATTTGTGTTACATGTAAACATACAATTTTGAAAACTGTGGACAACGGTATACTACAGCTCATTAAGAAAATATATAAAAATGAAAACACATTGGTTGGTTTATCCGGCATATTGTTGAGAACATTTTGTACATTTAAGATATATAACATTACTAGTGGTACAATCTACATTATATCACAGTACGTATACAGAGCCCGTTTTCTTATCGGAAAATATGGAATCAAATACTTATAACTTCCTTACAGCATTCACAAAATGCTATGATACATAATAATCAGCTTAAATATAGGTGTTCATTTTTCATAAGCACACATGTAAATGATGTTCCTTTCTCTGACCAGGTCTGAAAGTTTACATTCTCACAAAATATTTACTAGTATATGTATGTTAATGTCAGAATCTGCCTTATATATCCTGCAAGTATTTGAATGTTCATAGCGATTCGAAATCAATATTGCCATTTCACTAATCGAAATTGAACGGTGTAAATACTAAACTTGATATTAAATGTTATGTCCCGGATTTAATTTAAATGTTTCTAGTGAAATAATTTATATAAGTATCTGAAATATCAGTGAAATTTACTGTCCAGCATATGTTCAGCTTGTAACCCATTCGATGACATCTAAGTTCGAACTATGAATTACATGAAGCAGTTTATTGTATTACATACCATCTCTCAGCCGTTCGCAATACACATAGGTGCTATAAAACAACGGATAGTTTGGATAGTCGGAAAAACATTTTAAGAACGTCGTGAGCGATTGAGAAAAACAAATCGGCAATCGATATAGACACCTCTGCCTAGCAACACCCCAATTCCTGCTTTTTGTGTCCTCGGTTTACCCTCTTTTGAGTGAGATGGACATCGATTGATGTGTTGACATGAAGAATTGTACATTTTGTCACTCTAAAAAATATACATGTTCCCAGCCAAAATCAGTGGGTTCTTCGATTTTATTCTAAATTACGTGCGATATTACAGTTGAATCTCGTTATGTCAAACTCGCTTATATCAAAATTTCGGTTATGTCAAACTGTTTCTCTATATGAAATTAATCCGCTTACCTCCAATTCATTTATCTCCAAATTTCGTTTATGTCAAACTAAATGCGTGTCCCCCTGACTCTAATTAGCACGTAGTTTGAGTTGTTTATCTCGAAGTTGGAGCCAATCGGCGAACAATGGACGCTTTCACACTTATCATTACATTTTGCTAATTGAGCAATTTAAAGGCTCTATGAGATTTATAATCGTGTGACAAACAGAAAGCCCAAGTAACTCGTTATATTTTAAAAAGGGATTTTATACTCAACTCCCAATTTTACCTCCGGTTTTTGCTACTTTTCAATAGAAAGCCCAAAATAAACGAAATAAAAGACCAATATTGCTAAAGATATTTCATTTACTCTTTATTTTACAATAATTTTACGTACATTTATAGCAAATTTAACACAATAATACAAATGATGCTTTTCAAAACTTTAGAACGTTCTAAACTTTTGTCCCTTCATACTTTAGAACATTCTAAAGTTTTGGATCGAAAATAATAGAATGCTCTAAGAGATTCGGCCCAAAACTTTACAACGTTCTAAACTTTTCTCCCTTCATACTTTAGAACATTCTAAAGTTTCGGATAGAAAATAATAGAAAGCTCTAAAAGATTCTGTTCAAAACTTTAGAACGTTCTAAACTATTCTCCCTTCATACTTTAGAACATTCTAAAGTTTCGGATAGAAAATGATAGATGCTCTAAAAGATTCTGCCCAAACCTTTAGAACGTTCTAAACTTTTCTCCTAAAGTTTCGGAGCGAAAATAATAGTGTAGTCTAAGAGATGCAGTCCAAAACTTTAGAACGTTCTAAACTATTCTCCACATTGAAAAAAATGAAAGTCATATATTTTCAGTTAATTAATGTCCAAACAACAGACTGGCATTATTTTATGTATTCTGAAGTATTTTTCCTAGATTTGTTGTGAAGTTTATCTGTAGAAATATATATTACGCTATTACGCTGCTGGCCTGCCAACTTCACAAAAAGAAACAAAAACTGAAAAAATGTGTAAGTTCTCATCTAATGAACGTTAAAGGTATAACATCGAATTATTTCATCGATTCGTAAGTGTTTATCCGGATTTCTTGTGCATTTTATATGTTTGACTATAATAGTCCGCTATGCGGCCGCTACACTGTCAGATTCACAAAATAGACAAAAATCGTATTTTTTCTTCTAATACACACGACAGCAACATAATGATATTACTTCATGCGTTTTTAAGTTTTTGCATGATTTGTTATGCAGTTTAACTGTAGAAATATATTAGGTTGTTAGGCTGCTGGGCTGCTAACTTCACGCTGCTGGGCTGCTAGGCTGCTGGGCCGCTAACTTCACGCTGCTGGGCTGCTAGGCTGCTGGGCTGCAAACTTCACGCTGCTGGGCTGCCAACTTCACGCTGCTGGGCTGCTAGGCTGCTGGGCTGCCAACTTCACGGACATCATTTTATCCATCTTCACATTCGATTCTAAATAAAAATTTCATTTCACCAGTCGAAATTGAACGACATTGCGACGTCACATAGGCGTGTCGCCGCATAGATGTGACCGGTTTCGTCTATGTGTCGATTTTCAACACATTTACAGGGCCCCGTCTATGCGGAAAAATGGACAGTTGTGCCGCATAAACAGGACGACCTGTTTATGCGTTGCGCGTTCGTCGCCCTATCTATGCGTTGAAAGTTACCGCATAGTCGAAACCGGTCACGTATATGCGGCGACACGCCTATACGGCGTCGCACAGCATCATACTGAACATTAAATGACATGTTATGTCCTGGATTAAGTTAATTTGCTTCAATTGGAATAATAATGCACCATGATGGGTGTTTGAACTGTCAATGGAATATGTTGTAAAGTTCAGAGAAATCGAATTAAAATTTTACTCAACAAAGTGTTTGAAATCATGAAAGTTGATGTGATATTTAAATTGAGTCCTTTCCATTTTTTCACCCATTCTTCGTTTTTGATATATGCCATAAAACTTCGTTTACGATTATTGATCTTTTTTCATTTTCACAGCTACTGATAATTGATTTGACCTTGCTAACGTCATTTGTTGTAAGTTTGTTTATGAAAGAATAAATGCAAATTGTAATTTGCAGCCTAATATTATTTTTCTATAATTATATGAATGTCCTGAAAACGACTGTACCATACTTTCCGCAAATCGTAAGTTAGAATACCTTTTAAACTGTAATAATTTTAATTTGTTCATTAGGTGGAAAGCCATAAAGAGAAAATAAAACGTAAACTTCATGAACTGAAGACATCTGTTAATGAAGGTATGTCATGTATACGATGATTTAACATTGTCTGAAGGACATAATTCTATGAATAAAGTGCTTATAGTAAAACATAATGTTTGACATATATTTGATTAATGCTGTGCGCACCAGTCCAACTCTAACGTATCACTGTGCCTCGGGTTTATGAAAGATCGAACTTCCGGCACGGCACAACTTATGAGTGATACTATGGAAAGTAACGGTTACCAGAGATATACATATATTCATTATCATTATATGGAATTGTGACACACGAGTCACTGTTATACCTTTTTATTTCTATATTTATCAGCAAGATGCGGTATAACTCTTTATAGAATTTGAAGTGTGGACGATGAGATATTTGATACATTTCGTACACGTATTACATTTTGCTATGTTTATTTTTCAGACGTTCTACCTAAGGTAAGAAAGGAAAATACTGTAATAACCATTTATCATATTTCATGTAGTACATATTAAAATTTATGAATTATAACAATTTGACATGTTCACTTTGAAATTGCTAAAATGATAACCATACCTTATGGACCATTTTATCGGAAGATATGCTTTGAAAATCAAGACTACGCGTAGAGAATAATAAGGCTAGGGGTTTTATTGAGAAGATCCATCCGCTAATCATCACTGCGTTCAAAATTTAACGTTGACTTTATTGTCTTATGTCACAGGTACTTGACACAAAAAAATCTTTTTTATCATATTTTGATAAAATAATTTATTATGTGTATTAAGTAGCCTATACGGCCAAAATATGGTAAATGTTTTTGTGTGTGTCAAGTACCTGTGTCTTGTGTAGATCGTTAAGTAACCAGTAATGCAATGCATACATGACCAAACTTGACAAAATAAAAACGTATCCTTTAACAAATCAATATATCTATGTCCATCTCAATTACAAAATACTCCATCGGTAGTAAATTACTGATAAACATAACAAATTATGATGGATTTTTGTCAAAAACGGTTTGAAAAAAGTGGTTGTTAGAATAATTTTCAAATGTTCAGAGTTTGGTCTGGAACCCTTCGTGCTTTGACAAACTGTCATTTGTGATATCATTGCTGTTTCTGAACGGTACATGAATACGATTTTTTGTGCAAATGCGAATTCCGGATGGCATTAATTTGGCATGTCAGATTTATGAGAACGGCCAATCTGTATGTAATACTGATTCAATGATACATTAAAAAAACAAAACTTTGTCAGTTAATGCACCTCGCTGCAATTTGCATATCTCCATTTAAAAGTTGATATTCTGTATCCTACTCAGGTTGATCTTTTTTGTTATTGCCGTTATCTTATATTTCTTTAACTTCAAATATCTATAACTGTTGTTTGCAGGTAAAAGCCATTGAACATAACATAGACAAAATATGTTTACCTACGGCTATAATAGGTAAGCTCTTTATTATGCAGACTAACATTTGAAAGAAAAATGTATAATTTTGTGTAATGAATGAAATTGACTTTTTCTTAATTTTTAATTCGTATCTGATTTTGTCATTATCACTTCATTACAAACGATTACTGTTTACCCAATAGTTATATACAAAACAGGCCCAATATGAAATATATTTAATGCTTTGAAACATAACGAATGTCGTGTATATACAATCTGTCAAGGCCGCTGATTAATCAAGCTATGTTACAACAGATATAATTAGATATGATATAAACAGGATAAAATAAGAAGCAACAAACACAATTATATCAATGCTTGTAAGTAGCCATACATTATGATTAATATCATTGTTATATTCATTAGTTTAAACTATGTCAGTTGCATTGATCATTGACACTGTAATTAAGTAATTTCGATTACGTAAATATTGTACAGACGTATATCTTTATACTTATTAATAGCAGCGTATGTGATACGAGCGTTGGAAACAAACGTAAATGTGCTGTCATTTATTAGAGTTTTATAACAATATATTATGAAAGTGGTTAGACAATTTTGTGTCAGAAATTATCTCAGATTTTTTAAATAAGGGGCATGCATTTAGTATGCACTACCCAGAGAGGATGAATTTCACAATTATTATTTTTCAGACATCGATCACTTCTTCTATGTAAGTATGACACATGACGTCTTTGGCATTTTATGTTAATATGTTTAAATAATTAGACCACAATCGACATTATGTTGATAGAACAATAGAGACGTCATTTAATTCACAGTGTCCTCATTTTTATAGAACGCTGCCCATTTATAATTCTACAGTGATTTCATCATGGAATAGAATTTATCAATAAAATTTACAGACGCAAAATAATTGTATGCTACAAATGCCTTCAGTGCGTAAACGATGGTGCAGTGTACCCCCCCCCCCCCCCCCCCCCGTCTGATGATAGTACAAGTATTCCGTCTCTACTATTAAACCATTACGACTGACGCCTATAAAAGGCTTGTATTCTATACATTTAATACCGTTGACACATTCAGAATCATACCATGCGTATTGTTACATGCTGCTCTAATGATACACAGATATACTGATTGTTTATAACAAAATAAATGAAAAGAATCGTTGTTTGACGTCGCTGATATATTGATTATCAGCGCAATTAATCATGAATAGATAAAGTTAAAGTAAACCCGTCTCATGCCAGTGGGTTGTAAAATATCGAATATAATAAAACTCCTCAGTCTCATCAGCGCTCTCAATTTGACTTGAGTATATACAGAAAGGTTTAGAAATCCGTAAATAGTTCATAAAAGAGATACAGAAATTCATTATCCAACCTTAAAATTGTGATTACGTAATCGACAGCTTCCAAGAGCCAGAATCTGACAAAATGCTGATGATACATTTTTTTATATCTGCATTTGTGAATTATTCATGATTAAACCTTGTACATTTATGTACGAAAGAGTTATTGACAGGTTCCTAAAACCCGCATTATTTATGATTGATTATTATTTTATTTACATCTGACAATGCTATATTGCGCTATATTCTGACAATCAATGATAATACACTTTTTTCTATCTATATTAATTTTTTTTCTAATACAGCAATATATTATCCACTGTATAATATCATTGTGTATCTGGATTCATTTACTATTGACAATAATTTCACTTATACTCACATTCGTAGTTATGTATCATGATCATGGTAATTAGCCGGTTTGATAATAAGTTCATATTGTTTTCTAAATGTAGATGGATAGCAACCTTTGGAAGAAGACAGTAAGTATGCATTAAATTATTATATCATGTGTTGTAAAACACCGAAAATGGTAAGAGGATAGCACATGTTTAGGGCCTATATCTTTCTTAACATTTTTGAAACAATATTTGTAGCGTATTTACCATTATCGTGTCCAAGTTGTGCAATCATGTTGTAGACAAAGAAGGGAAAGCGCCTGTTTGCATAAAATTTATTCAACTTGACATGAATTGATCATCACCAGGGAGGTGTCGATGTTAGTACTTCATGTATACTCGTCAGAATATCTAGTGGTTCCTTTTATTAACATAAACATAATATTCTTATTTATTAGTTTGTCGTTCCTATTCGGGAAGCGGTCCGTGGAGCTCAAAACTTGGAGACTCTAGTAAATGAAGGTCAGTCTTAAATGATAGGTTAAATGTCTGAATGTAAGCTTTTTTCAGTAGTATAATACTAAAAGAAATCTACGACTTTATTACTGTTAATTGTTATGCTCAACTCAATGGTAAGTGATTTGTATAATATTATGAACCTCGTGCTTTTCTCTCTGTGACGATTGGTTGTGGAAATTAAGTCTAAAGCTGTTCAAGATTCGATTTGCTGAATGATAGTTGTCTACTGGTACAGAATTTAGGTAGAGCACTGTTATAAAGAGACGTCCGTAATACTTTTCAAAATGCTTCATAGGCGCTGACTAGGGTCGTCTTGGTAACTCGTAATCAGTGACAACGTGAAAAAGGGACAATTTAGAAATAGAAATTGAGACAATAGATGTCAGTTCTTGCCATGACAAATCTTTTAAACCATAACATCATTACAACCCCAAAAAGTTAGGTTGTCCACGAACTTTACGGATGACCCTCGTATGATACGAAAAGTACATTATCATACGTTTGATCTGAATTCGTAGTTTATTCTAAAATACTGGTCATGGTATACCATTTATATAGCATTTGTAGTGGGACATATATTGTCAATACTATAAATTAATGTAACTGCCTCCAGTACGCTCTATTCTGTATGTTAACATTACTACCCACGTTAATGTTGAACCGTAAATATATATTTTATACATATCGATAATATATTAAATCAAATATAATTAATTCATCCTCATAATAATATACTTTGAAATTGATGTAATGTTAATGTTTATTAATTTTGAGTTTGAAGTTCCCTTGTAAATTGTATACACATGTGTAACTTATAAATGTTGTGGTATTTTATATAATATATAAGGCATTGAATCATTTGACCATAAACATGTATATGTTAAATTTACAAATAAAGAATATTAAATCTTGAATATATCATAAAAATGTTTCACGTTTATCAGGAGAGATAATGATTATCTTAAACGATAATGCATATCTGCATGGTTAAAGTACGCAGTCCTGGCTGTACGATAACTTATCAATAAAAGTTAATAATACAAGTTTATTTTACAGATATCAAATCAAGGGTAAGTATAAGAAAGCACTTTATAACATTTTCAATTATTGTAAAAATCCGAAATAAACGCAATCATGAGTGACTTAAAATTTACATCGCAACATTGTGTTGGTTGAAATGTTTGTATTTCTGACTTTCACGTAGTGATTATTATAGACAAGATTCATCCCTTTATAAAGTAGACATTCACGATCTTATCGTTGTTCATCAGGCGCAAATTATGCAGATCCTGAAAGTAACCAAGTTGATTTTCAGTTATGCATGTCATACGTAGCAATATTCTATATATTCACGGAATTTATAAACAATTCTAACAGTTCGAATGATTTTTTTTGTTCGGTTCAAATGAGATCTTGAAACTGAATCTTGAATTTAGGACATTACAAAATTTTTCTTCAAGAATGAATGGCCTAGTATTATGCTTGTTTAATAGTCACATTAACAGTATTAATGGATCTCGGTTGTAAACAGTCTGAACGAAACCGCTTCCATATACTCATACTCATTAAATCAACAATTAAAAGGCAACATAGAGAAAGCAGAACACAACAAAATTCAAAATAATACATATTAATCCATGGTACCACCATGACATTTGGTACATGAATTAATCAGAGTTGTGTATATTGTTATGTTTAAATGTTCAATCATAAAATATCATCGAAGTTAGAAATCCAGATACAACGTTTCCCTACTAGATCGAAATACTACTTTCATAACTTTGTTGAATAGATGAGATTCAGTGACGTTCTTGGCCCAACGTTTACATGCATGACATTGACGTTATCTGATTTAATGGTTATTGCTATCGAAACAAATATTTGAGCACTACACGGGTCGTGTGTTGTCGCTAATAGTCCCTGGACCGTCAGTCATAGAGGAAATATTCGTTGGCCATTTCATGTACAAAGTTGTCACATTTATTACTTATACATTCGTACTTATAATTATTTATGTATTCGTTCTTTTGCTCTTTTAAAGGTAAAGGATATAGAAAATGACCTATATCAACTTTTTCATTCGTGTATAGGTAAGCTATGAATTGTATTATCTTAAATTGAAAGTAAACCTTAATTATAACGAAACAAAAATGATTTTACAATGCTCTTAGCCAGACTCATTCAATTAATTTAGTTTTATATTCGATTTCTCTTTCTCAATCGAGTAGTACAAATCGAGAAAGAAAAACGCCAAACAATTGAAATGCGTTCAACGCTTTGAAAAACAAGTAAACTACTATTAATAGAGTAAGTCGGGTGCATGGTTGTTTATTAGGCTGTTGTTGCGTTCTTATGTTTAGTTACTTTTGTGCTGGTAGATTCCCCTCAATTGATATGATGGTACATATTCACGAAGTCATTGAAATAAAAAATATAATATCGGACAATAACGCTCGTAACGGTCATAATGTTAGATTCAGTAATTTTACACAAGAATGCCAGTATACAGAGCACTAACTGACATTCAGCAATTACTATATAATAACATTGAGCGTAAATAGTATTCTGGTCAGAGGCTTCAATGGATGTTGATAGCATTCATTACGGATTTTTTAGTGAACAAAATTCCACCCTACGTACTTTATCTAAAGACATTGAACAGCTACAGTAACTATAAAAATGACCCCCAAAAATCCACATGAGGTCTAATTTCTTAATTGCTTTATTGCCCTAATCAGATTAATCCTGTCTAATCTGTGGACTTGACACCTAGTAAAAAGAATGTCATAAGTTTTATTGATTTAGAATAATAACAAATTTTTACTAAATTCCTGTTGTTTTTTATAAGCATAGAGTAACTGATAATGTAAACGGAAGCTATCATTGAGACAATTACCCTCTCTGTTTTATTACCCCCTACGGTGGAACAGGGGCCTTGTTGGTCCATAAGTCACATGCCTTGGCTTCCTGGTTCAATGTCTTTAGGAGTTTCGCAGATATTGCAATAGATGTTTAAATATAGGGATTGCAAGTAACACCAACAATTTATGTAAGGAAACTTCACGACCACATATTGCCAAAAAGCTATTCAAATGTCGATATCTATTTTCATTGAACACACTGTAGAGAATATAACTAAGACGTTACTATTTTACTAATTAGATGAGGGACTATACAAAGCGTCTATAGTTTCGGTTAAGCATGTCGTGAATACTTTTAAATAACTACTGTAACGAAAAATGTGTCTGTTGGCTATGTTAAGTGATAATGCTTTAGTTTGAAGTCTGGTGGAGTTTGTGGGAGGTAATCTGAAGGTGACCTTATATGTGCCATACTTTTATGTTTAGAAGGAGCTACTGTATAAATACTCATTCGTGTGAGAGAGCATGTCAGTCCAGTGTGAGAGATCTGGAGAGATTCTAGTGAAATTCTTGTTGAATAAATTGTTAAAATTTGCTTGTTTCGTTTCACTACTATATTTACATATATATACATATTTGAAATATAGCATCCTAAACATACATAAATAATTTTTCAGCGATCAAGTACGATATGCCTGTAAGTATGACAATTCCTGACGCAGTGTATTTTGTTACTGCTTTTATTTTATATGTATTTAAACCTTAGTGAATATTGTTTCACACACGAAAGCAAAATATAATTTTTTAAGTGACCAGAAAAGCTGATGTTTACTTATTGCGGTACATTGCTTCTATAGAAATGTTTCTGTTTTGTCTTTGGTTGTGGTTGTTTTTGGTTCTCTCATTTGTTTCGACTTAGCTCTAACCACTTGATTACACCATCGAGATCTACATACCCCAGCCATTCACTATGACGGCATATCGACATAACTTGATACATGACGTCTCCTACTTCCCTTTGTTGAAACATAAGATTTTGAGGCCCGAAACATTAAAGTTGCATCATCGCATATTTTAGTTAAAACTATTTCAGTCGTTTGAAGTTTTGCTTAATTCATTTACCGTGTCTGTTGTTGTTTTTTGTGCTGAATTCCGTTTCATGTCTGTATTCGGAACAAAAATACAATTTGTTGAAATTGTCTAGAAAATAAAATCGATTATAATTATCCTAACCCTACTAGCACATATCGCTAGTTTGTCGTTTATACCAATTGTGTCGTACTTGAGGCAAATATACAGAAGACAATGTGGATATCTTTAGTTAATAATTGACCGAATGTATTACACTCTCGATCATTTGTACCATGCATCATGTCTGACTTCAACCTAGGGAAATCCTAAATTCCTCGACGAAATAGAAGGAGTTGTTTTATATATAAGGTCAATTCTAAGCCTGAATATGTCACTTCGTGCATTTTTTCTTTAAAGAAATGATTATAACAGAAAAAAAGATGCGATTGTTGGCTAAATGAAACTCTATAACGGTGCCTAATTCTGTTCAGGAAAGCTGAATATAGTATTGTGTGCATACCTTTTTATGTCTTATTACGCGAATATGTTGAAATTTGTAACATATAAGTCTTATTTAAAAAAAATACAATTCAGATAATTATGTTTTTGAAATTAAAGCCAATAAAAGAATTAACAAATATATATATATTTCGATTCACAAGTTCAAAGGACCTCAATGCCTTCAAGAACAGCCAAACAAAAACGAGGTAAGTGACAAAACATTTGTTATCTGTCTCATTCCTACCCCCGTCACACCGACCTCGCGTCCTTGCTGCGCCCTTAACTGTCATATTGAGGAATATGCTGATGGTAGCATTGATAACACCTATGATTTTTCTTAAATAAATCCAGATTTCGGTTACCCGTCACACTAGGGCCGTGTTCCCTGCGATATGTGCATGTACACTGTGTCCCTGTCGCGATCTTGCCTCGTCCTTTGAGTTTCTGTTGAGTTTGCACTGCCACCGTACGGCGATCATACTGCATTTGTCGCGTTTCTACCAGACGTTTGCATGGCGTCTGTGCGGCGTTCTCGCTGCAATCATAAAGCTGCGCCCCTTTTCATTCTGAATTTCTACACTAGACCGTTGTTGGTTGTTTCTTTTGATTTATTTCGACGTGCCTTCCTTCTTCTCTGTCTTTATGTGGGAAAACAGGCATTTGCTTACGGATGATAGGTGTCTAGTACTGTTTCTTCCCAGGAACGATTTGTTAAATGAACTGTCCGCCTCTTATGACTCTGACTGTTGAAAAGGGACATACAACCCAAATAAGCAAACAAAATCTTCTCTGATATGATCATCTCTACAATAAGCATTTGTTGTAATACGAGGAAGTCATTCATATCGTCTGCCATGGTGATGAATAGTACAACATGCAATCTAGATAACGTCGAGAGGTCCCGATCCATTTCTCCACGTTTCCGCGGCGACACTACTGCATCTGTACTACGTTCCTAGGGAGTCCCACGCGTTCCTGTCGCGTTGTGACGGCGACCATGGTGACCTCAGGGCGAACACACGGCGTTCTGAGCCAGGACGCCGAAGCTAGTCATTTACTTTGAACGCCGTCGTTCTGCGTCCTACTGCGTTCTTGGTGTCCCAGCGGCGTTCTCTTGCGTTCTCACTATGATCCAACTTTAGGCATCCAGGGTCCTGTGTTCCCGTAGGAATGTAGTAAGGGCGCGAGTCCGGTGTGACCGGGGTATTAGACACACCCAGAAACACGTAAAACATTATTTCGTTTGCTTCAAATTCAAGATATGCATTCCATACTTTATATGTTCAAGTATATGATAATAATTATAGTATTTTTCATTACATTCTTTAACCGTCCAATATGTCGTCTGAACTTAATACATACTTCGCCTCGTTTTAATAGTGTTGGATTTAGTAACATGTTTAGAACTAGAAGTTGCTATTGATAGACGCAGATACGGTTCGTCTGTGTACGCGTTTTCTTGTTTTCGGGTAAATGTAAGGTTTGACCCTTTAAACAAGACATTTCTGCATATTAATCCTAAGCGGTACCCCTTCTTGAGACTATTTTTGCATCCCAAATATCAGATCTACGAGTATATAATTTGAACAATGTTTTTGAGGTTTTTGGTAGATGGAATAAATGACTAATTAATTCAGACGGTATGTGCATGAAGGTGTGATTGTACGGCAATCTGTTTCAAAACTATTTTTTAAGTAAGAACATATTGCTAAAATATGCATGGAAAATAATAACCCTAGTTTGTTTTTTATACAAATCGTGTTAGACTTGATGAAAATTTACAGTAAAACCTTAGACAGTTATATAGGAGACAATGTGAATAACTTTATCTAATAAATGACCGACTGAATGTATCACAATCTCGGTCATTTGTCTCATACATCATGTCTGAATTCAACATCGAGAAATCCTTAATTCCCTGACAAAATAGACGGAGTCGTTTATATGTAAGTAAATTCAAAGTAAGTCTGGATATGTCACTGTACTCCGTGCATTCATTTAATGAAAGTATTATGACAGATAATAAACAAAATAAAAATAGGATCAAATCTTTGGCTTAATGAAACTGTATAACAGTGCATAATTCTATTTAATTAGCTCATTTTGAATTGTATGTATACTATTCTCTCACAAATTACGCGAATATATATTGAAATTGTAAATCTATGAGACACTATTTAGCCTTAAAACCTTGATTAGAATTCAATGAATTATACTTACAACAAATTTAGAAAATAATATGTTAATTTACAAAATTATGTATTTACTTCTATTCACAAGTTCGAAAGACATATGGCTAGACTGGAAGAAAAACTCGATAAAGTGTTGAATCGTACGAGTTCGTTTACCGATGAACTGCAAGCCAAACGTGAGGTAAATGACAAAATACTTCGTATGAAAAAATAAATCATGTGTGTAATATTGTTCGTACAAGCGCCTTCTCTAGAAAGAGACCAACCGGGAGGTGCTTTTGAAATATAGATAAAAAATAGTTGCTGTTTGGTTAAAATGCAAGATGCGCAAATAAAATATCTGGAAACCGTTAAACTGCCTTGTAGGTGACATCAGTCAATTCGTTTAATGTCTTCCAATGTGTGCATGCGATATGAAGTTCCGTTCAATTTCTAATATGTTTTAACATTTGGTCTCGTTCAACATATAATTATTACATATATCACATCTGCTTAAATGCATGAATATTTGTTTATGATTTGCTTGATACGCAAATCGTATTATTATCAAGTAATACCATCAGATGATGTCTGATTACAACTAAAGTTGAAACATAATAGAATATAGATAAAGTTATTATAAAATTCATAAAGTTATACTGTGAACAAATGTGAAGGAAATGTGTAAGTTCCTATCATGTAGATTACCTTCTAAAACATTAACACAGTCAAACCATAAAGAAAACTTTGTGATATCATTCTAAAGAAAACATCCATCAATGTTACTGATGACACATGTGTTGCTTATAATGATCTCAAACTAGTTCTGATAAACGAGCTCAGTTTGTACTTATTAATAACTTTAATTATTCCTTGCAGGTGGAAGGTGCAGAAGGTTAGACGTGTTATTTATATCTAAATATTGATATAAAATTGTTAGAATTAATTCTAAATGACATAATAGTCCATCTAGTATATATCTTTGTCGGAAAACAACTGATTGAAGTAAAACAAGTTTTTTCATTTAATTGTTCATGAATTATGAAGATCTTATCGGTCTATCCGGTTCCCGATGTTTAAAATGTGTGTTCGTTTGTGGTACTGCTCATGTCATATTACATGCTCTATATCAGTCTATATCCAGAGTTTTCGTTGGTAATCTCTCACATACTAGTATATCTCTGCTAAGCCACAAATGGAACAAGCTTCACAGCTAGGTGAAAAGTTTGTTTCGTACTATACCTTGGACACAAACGATACCAGAAAGTTACAGAAAATATTTTGTTTATCAGTAGTATAACATTTCCTAATGAGAAAGAAAATCTGTTTAATTTCTTTAATTGGGTTATACAGTATATAGCTAAAATGGATTCTAAACGCAGTGGTTAAACGTAATCGAGACAATTTTTGACGCGAATTCTCAATTTGACAAATGTATTGAGTATCAGTGACTCGGTAACATGCTTTTAGTCCAACATTTATGACGTTGACAGAAATGAATGTGGATGATAAGTAACGAAAATTTAGAATAATCAATGGTCTGTTTGAGATTTTGATTCTGAGCAATTTGTCCTCTTGGTAGAGATTGGCGTTGTTCGTCATGACTTTGTTAATATTTTATTAAGCTGATACTTTAGTATACTGATACTCTGATACCTTTAAGATGAACAATTTATTATACAACTATGGACTGTCGTTTCTTTTTCATATACGACGATCTTGCATTGTTCATATCGTGTAACCAGTGAAAGTCATGGACATATAGTTGCGTTTCCTAGTAATGTTTAACAAGATATAAACACGGATTATGTAGTTGGAATATCTAGCGTTGTGTTCATTTGTTCTTGAACCTGTTCAGCTGAACCTCTTTCCCGCCTGAAACGTTACTCAGTAGCCAGATATTCCTATTGTAACCAGTGCTCAGTACAACTTTAATCTATTCCATTCATCTGCACTCTATCTCGTTCCTCATGTGTAATTATTTGTAGGACAGACACCTGACCCTAGTCCGGCAAAAGGCGATGCCGCGGGGGGAAATGCCATTGATAAAAAGGCAACAGTTGGGAGAAAAGGTTATCCTGGACTCGAAGGCGAAAATGTACAAAGTATTGATGCATGTGATGGTAATACAGATTACCCCTCTGGTGATTCGTCAGACGATAGTTATGATAGAATGAAAGCAACGCTGAAATATGCTTTATGTAAAAGAAACATGTGGAAAGCTCAGTGGATGATAGGTTGTACACATTTAGTTGGACAATATTATTATCATATATTTTGCTTAAAAGAAAGAATCTAGCAACACATACTTGGATTTTACTATTTACGAATACATGACAAGGGGATCTTGCCTTGTATGTCATGTCAGGTCATTCTGTTTTGCACATAAATGTTTTGTTATAAGAATGATGTATTACGCACGAATAATGAGTTGAATTAAAAATGGATATTGGATTTCTATTAGCATACAGCCTGGGTCTGAATTTCTTCCTTACTTTTATCTACGTAGATACAAATTAATGTTAATTGAAACTTCCCTTGTAGATTCATCAGCTTGGAATGACTGCATCAAAAGTAAGGATACTGATCAGATTGGTGACTTATTGCGAAGGAAGAAAATACCAAACAACAATTTATTGAATGAGGCAAACACTATATTTGACATGATATATGTACGAAACATATGTGATGCAGTATGTCAATATATTGTACAAAAGTCAAATGACGTCCTTTATGTCTATCCAACAATCATAATTGCTGAGGCCCAAGACGGAAGAGAAGAACTAATAGCTTTTGTTGTTATCCTCGGAAAACATACCGATATAGGCAATGAATTCAAACTCCACATTAGGCATACTAATGATCTTGCATATCAAGAAAACAGTAGGATAAAACAACGCGAAAAAGAAAGTGGGTTATTCGATGAGCAAAGCAATATAGAATTAGTCAAGCTGACGACTTGTTTGCGAGAACACTCACAAAAGCTCATGACAAGACATACAAATGTTTGTCGAATTTCGTGCAGCGGATTCAAATCTGTTCGATTCGGAAAAGAAGACGAATCATTGATGCGAGCGTATTGCATTACAATTTATGTATATGCTAAAGGTTTAATTCCTCTTGGCGAGGATATGTTGCCTTCAAAATTACTTGCTGATGGTTATGAAGCACTGGTTGATGTGAGGGAAGGCTTCGTCGAGTTATACACCGGCAATGAAGGTCCTTTTGACAACCTGAACCATCTAAGGATTGGGTGTTCAATTGGAGGAGACCAACATGTGAATAAACAAAATCTACATGGTACTTTAGGTGGATTTTTCGATTATGCCGGGGAGGAATTCTGTTTTTCATCTGCCCATGTTTTCCTTACAGCAAGCGAAATGATACGACTAAGAACCCTAGAAAGACAGCTTATTCAAAGAAGCGATTCTACAAAACATGTTTATCAACCACATAATGTATATCATAAGCCCTTTGGGAAAGGTCGCATGGCTGTCTACACCGAGGGTGGAAATGGAAAATCTGGCGTTGATGTGTTATCAATACTAATAGAAAATAGAAACCCGAAATCCGGAGAATTTCCTAAGTTCGAGCGAGGTATGCTACTTTTTTATATCTTACTCATAGTAGTGTCAATATTTAATGTTTTATAAACCAGTGGTTATAATATATCTTCTTTATGTACAACGACTCATACCAGTTACCTTTATTGCGTACATAAAACATGTATAGCGCCAAGAAGTTGTCTTTGCTTTAGATGTTCTGGGCCCCGTTCAATAAACAATGCGTAACTTACGAAAAATCGAACCCGTAACTTTGTATCTACGTCAATATCAACGATTTGCTTTTTTTATATCTACCGCTCTATGAACGAAGCTCGGATTATGTTTGTTTTTGGGTACCTATTTGTGTTATATGGATATAATTTCATGGTCCTGTGTCTAAATGGTGTAAAGTTACGCCCTACTTTACGCCAAAAATATTTACGTCAATATTGATAAAACGCCACTTAGGTGTAATTTCCGACTTACGCCAAAGTTACGGCTTAATTAATGCGTAAGTACGTTGACAGAACGGGGTCCTGTTTTATTAGTAGTTAAAATTACATTTTGGAATGTTTTTTGTTTTTGTTGTTTTTGTTATTGATTATCTAATTATTTACACTATTGATTATTTCAGCACTAAAATATTTACATTTAAAACATTAATTTTAGACCCAGCTTCTGACAAAACCTATTCAACTGGAAAGGTTTATAGTCGTGATGACATACGTAGTTTGTTAAAGAAGAACAATCGTCGTGTCATGAAATACGGATGTAGTACTGGATGGACAACAGGCACGTTTCGGTTGGGTGGTGCAGCATTTCGAGCGCCACATCCTGTGCAAGATGGGAACACACAGTTTAGCATATGTTTACATAATCAGTTTGAAATACAAAGCGATACTGAGAATGATTTTGCATCAAACTCGGATTCAGGTGCTCTTGTGTTTATGGAAGACAATGATGAGCTCGTTGCCATTGGAATGGTTGAATGTGGTATGGTAAACGAGGTTTGTTGTGTTACTCCACTCGATGAAGTTCTTGACGCCTTAGGACTGAACTCAATATCTGGTTTAAAGCAATTTATTGTAGGAGGAAATACGAGCGATGTTGATGAGGCAAACAATGAGCCGGTAATCGAGGAAGTGGCAACACCTCGTTCTGGTCTAAGTCGTGTCACATCTGATGTTGAAAGCATAAAAGATGAAATGGTTGTCGTAAAAGGAGACATAAATGACATTAAGGGAGGTATTCGTACAATCCTGGAAAGACTTAGTAATACATGAAAGCAGAATACCAAACCATTCAGAAAAACGTAGCAACTTATGAGAAACATTTTCTCGTTAAAGTACTTTATCGACTGCACTTATTGAATATATAACTGATTGTGTAAACCAAAAATTGTAAAGTTGTTCTACGTTTTTGCTTGATGGTTTTCATTGAAAATGGTATAGAATCAATTGAATACAGAACACTTTAATTATTCGTGTGTAGTATTCGTCAATGGGTTTTCTAAATCATCCACGGTTAATGAAGATTTGTTATTTGTAGAATATAGTTTAGCATAATCTAGCCAAGTATTTGGACAAATACTAGGTAATACGAATGATCATTTTAAAGTACAATGACTGCTAACTGCAAAAGGGATGATGTGAATTGAACGATCAAGTATTATCAATTAGTACGAAAGACGGGGAATTTATTTGCTAGTGTAAGAATTCGTTATGTTTGTATGATGTAGGATACAAACCTATTTATTGGTAATATCATATCTTTCAGTCATCAAGTTACACGTTAGTCGTGGAACTTTTACTACTAAGTAAGTTTGCAGATAATTTCTGTTGTTGATATTTTATTACGTCAATTTGTTTTGATGAGGTGCCCGACAAAACGCGGGTTATTTTGTCGTTCGATATGAAAATAATTGTTTTTGCCTTAAGTTGTACTTCTTTCTTGTTTTCCTCGAAAAGTACTGACTGTTTTGAAGTTGATCTTGTTGTATAATTTTCACATTTGTTTTGTATTGTACACACTTGATTTCGGTATAACATTATTGGATAGTATGATCAAACTTGGTGCATGTAAAAGATGTGTGAGCGGTTTTGTTTGGTAGTTGATAGTCCCTTTTAATAACAAAAGTCTACCCCTTATATATGATATGTTAATAGTTTAGCAATGTGAACCACATTTTTCCATATTAGCTTTTTTAGGATAACGGACCCTTACACAAACATTTAATTAATATGCACAACAATTAGAGATACTTGAATAAATGTTAATTAGCTTTGAACCGTACATTATTTTGAAATGTTGGACTCGGGTCAGATATATTTGACTTTATATCATAAAGGGAGGTAATATTACTAACTGAAACTATCCCTGTTTATTCCATTGATTGCATTTTTATGTTCATGTTTACAAATTCTAAAAGTAACCATTTCAGAAAAAGCCCATGGTAAATGATTTATAGATGATTCATTTTACATATTCAATGAAAATAAAAAAGAGATAAATGGTTAGAAATGAATGTTTGTATTAAAGTGTCTGTAATAATTAATTGTCCAAAATAACAGATGATACAAAACAAACAGCGTGTTTTTGTTCTGAACTGTGTGACTCTTGTGATAGCTTTTAGTTGTTATATAGTAGTCGATTTCGAACTATGATAACCAATCTGTAATGCTGAGGCTGATCAAAATTGTACATTTGTTTCCGATTAAAGCTGGAATATAAATGAAACAAAACTTAGACTAACAAACATGCATTAATTAGACAATTTACAAATAGCATTAGTAATTTGCAATATATGAGTACTATGTTTATGTTATGTCTATCAATGATATGGCAGTAAATGGATTAGGTTCTCTACAATGGGACATCATAACTGATACTTCGTGATAATTAATATATAAACGCTTGTCATGTGTACGAAATATATATATGCAGGGAATCAAAAATAAACTATACAATTTATTAACAAATGTTGGCTTGTGAAAATATCGTTTTCTTAATTTTTGCTGTCACATTATCTGTATCAAAATTTAATCTGACTTTCCTTATATAATGTAGAACTGACATTTTAAAAGTTCTAATAATAAGCATATATAACTCAGTGTATACGTTATCGATTTAAATAAAGTATACATACCTGGAAAGCGTAGAAAAAATGGTGCGACATTCTACGTCCGTATTTCCCGTGCCAGGCGTGCTGTTTAATTTCCGCGAAGCTTTAAATCGGGCACGGTATAATAGCGTTTAAATCACAAACATGGCCAATGATGAGCAGAAATCTATATCAAAATCAGATCATTACTAAACTGTTACGCATAACAAATAAATGCAGATTTGGATGAAGTATATGGAAATGATGTTCTGTCATATCCTATCGTTGCTAAATGGTCAGCTCGATTTAAAGATGGCAGTCAAACAGTTTAAGATGACCCACGTTCAGGACGTCCGTTAATCGTAATTCAGGAAAGTAACGCCATTTATGTTATGAAGGTACTGGATGAAGATGCGCGTTACACTGTTGATGAGATAGCTGACATATGTGGTATCAGCTCGGGGACAGTTTTCACCATTTTGAAGGTGAAATTAAAACTCAGAAAGATCTGTGCACGCTGGATCCCCCATTTGCTGACTGATCATCAAAATCAGGGATTCGTCAGAAGTGCGACTGGATTATTGACAGTTTATGAGGATTGTGATGAAAGACGCTTTTTGATATTGTGACGGGCGATGAAGCGTGGGTATCGTTCTTCGATCCGGAAGGATAGGAAAATAACAAAGTTTGGGTAGGACAAAGTGGAGATCGGCCTGAGATTGCCAGGCGTTCTAGAAGTGTCCAGCGGGTTTTTAATGCTCTAGTTCCTTGCTCGTGGAATGGTACACCACTATCACATGACAGATTTACGCGGGAAAAATCTTACCTGCTGTAGTAAACCATTACAATAAGGCCCGCCGTAGAACCGGGGTGTGAGGACTTCTCAACGACAACGCCCCTGTACACAAGTCAGCCGTCGTACGAAATTATTTGGAAGCCAATATATTTCATACTTTACAATATCCATCATACAGTCCAGGTCTCGTACATTGTGATTTCTGGCTGAACCCGTACATTAAACGTTGCCTTAATGGGCAGAGGTTCCAGACCCGCACAGCTGTATGAAGTGCCTTATTTCAGTGCACCTGCACTAAACATAGAACGGACTATAAAAATACATTTTCTGGATTAAACGTTTGAAAAAGTGTATACAGGTCAAGGGAGAGTCTTGAAGGACTGAAATAGACCATTATGAGTAGGTAAGCCCCGTTTTACTAGCCCACGCCCATTATCAGAACTTTCAGACTGTCCCTCGTACATATGTGTGTATGTTTATATCGATGCTTTAATATAATATTACGACATAAATACATTCAAATTGCAAGAAAATGATAACGCTATGCGATGCAGATATGCATTAAAACATAACTTCTTATATCAGCAATGAAAAAAAATAAAGATAAAAATAAAACAAATAATAAACGTTAAGTGTCTTCGACTGTATCCGATTATTGGGTGAGAATTGCATTGTTTGGAGGGTAGTCCATACAGTTTAATAGATCAAGTGAATATTGTAAACGTCACATTTTACCAAAAGTTATCAAACAACAACATGGTCATCTCTGAATACACAATACTGACATTTTGACACGAACAGAAATCAAGTGGTTGGATTTATTAAATTATAAAAGAAGAAAGTAAAATTTGAACAATATGAATATATTTGTTCTTTTTAAAAAAACGATAGTTATAGAGAACCAGCCGTATTATCGGACTGGTCGTTAAAGCGGAATTTCACTGTTTTTTATTTTATTCAAAACGAACCGAAAATAAGAATTCACAAGAACATAAAAATGATTCTATCAAACTTATACTAGCACTTAAAATAATATCTATATTTTGACTCGATTTGATTTTAACAAATTGTTTTGTTCTTAGTCTAGTTATTATATAAGAATATGTCTTTAGGCGGGCTGACCGATGGCGTTGTTGCTTTTTAATGACATTTTCTATTTCACTTGCAGCATGAATTTAAAATAAAAAGTTTTTAATTGTTCACATTCTGAATGAATTGGTTCGCTGCAGATATATATTAGTCTATGCGTAAGGGTATAAGTATATGGTATTAATAATTTGAATCGTAACTGGCGTTTGCCATTTGCTTCGACTTTATAAATCATCTTGTTCCATAGCACTTAGGTCAACGATAAGTATTGAAAAGAAGTCTGATGTTAAAATAGTTTCCATCATGTATTTATACTGGAGTCAGACCAAAACTTTCAATGTCTTGATTATGGAAACTGTAGCACCGTCAAGGATTATTGTGGTGTAATTTTTCAAATGTATTGTTGTAATTTGCTGATACGAATTAGACATAATTGCAAATATTTTGCTTTTACTGGCACATTGCTGTGCTTATTGATACATTTTCATTTTATATATCTTGTGCATATACTTATTAAAAACTAATATATTGTTCGTTATTTTAGTTTATTTAATTCAAACATGTATACATAACATTAATGTGATCAAAATACAAATGCATTAGTTAAGGTTTCGATAATAACAATTTCATTTTGAACGAAACTCTACAGTAAAACATGTTTGTTTTTAAAATAGTAGCTACCTATTTCATACGTTTTACTCTTGCTCTATGACTATGCTCACAACACAACACATTCATATTTATCAGTAACATCTACACCAAATCCTTGTAGCAATATTACAATATCTACTGAACGTGCTCTTTAACACACACTCAGACATAATAAAGGGAAGTCCTAAAGTGTAATTTTTTATGACACAATAATTTGCCTTCATGTCTATGCTACTAAATCTCGACAATGGCTTTAAGAAATCATATATTACATATTTATTATGAAGTAAATACACGAACGTGGGCAAAAAGCTTATTCTGCTATTGTGTCCTGTAAATGTAAACAACCATTTGAATAGGTCAGTGCAATTACTTACTAAAATGACTAGTTAAAGCCTCATAAGCGTTTTGCTATAGAACAATATATGCAAAAAACAAACAAATTGCTGATATTATCCCAAGATAATTATTACCGACGAAACGAGCCGTATTTCTTCCTAAAACACTAATTTCACTATGAGTTTTGCTTTTGTAAACTTGAAATATGTAGAGCGCGTGACATTACTAGATACGACTATTCCTTGATTATTCATAAGTATTAACAAAGTGACCTCTGAATAATGGCTACCTGTCAATAAAGGCCACATTTGATATTTTCCATCTGTGTTTACTCGTTTGACTGTATTTGTTTTTCTGATGAGGTGCTAACTTCGATTGTTTCTGCTCAGTTAAGCCATCATCATATTTGTTCTGTTTGTTAGTTTTGGCGTTACGTCCCTTGTCCTTGGAAGAATTAGTACTCCGTCAGCAAGCAAGTAAAGCAACTGCCAAACTTCCTCACATAAAGAAACATGGTTGGTAGCTTACCTCGAACCTTAGACCCTGTATAAGTGAGGGGTTACAGTGATTTGAAGTCAGCGAACTTAACCTCTCGACCACAGAGGCGGGTAATTAATATTTAATTTGTACATAATAATGCATTTGCAAATATTTATTTCCATCGCAGACTATGTTTGCATTTACAAGTCATATATCGCTATAGAAATGGCTTATTAAACAATACAACCAATTGTTGCTATTATTACGGCGATTTTCATCCGTTTTTACGGAAGTAAAACAGTGGTAAAAAAGATTATCAGTGCGAACAATTGTGAATGATTTAATGTGCGATGCGTACCAAAATCGATAAGAATGTAAAGTAAGCGACAAAACAAAATGTATGATTTTATTATAGTTTATGATTTCATACACTATAATATTGTTTCGTATATCTCATCTCAATTACCATATGAATATTAAGATATTGTTGTAACATGTGTTCGCACATGAATATGATGTACATAAAATGTATTTTGTATGATTGTATCGGGGCACTACTAAGTATAATTGAAATATAGAGTCCCTGAATATATCGACATAAACATTGTTATTGTGATGAAATATAAATCATCGCCTTTGAAACAGTCGTATAACAACAACAGATGTGTGTTTTACATACTGATTTTTTTTAAATCTAATTGCGTTGCCCCTCTGCGTAACGCATGTTTGGGGTCATGTAATTGAAAGTCACTGGTGAGGTAATAGTGAACAGTGTTGGTGGTAGTGAATAGATTTGTGTAACAAAGTGATACAATGTAGACCTGAAATTACTGAATTATAGACACGTAATGTCATCTCGTGTTATGAATTTAAATGATATTGTTAAACTTTATATGTTCTGTTTTAACATTTAACGATTTCAAATTCTAATGGAAATTCTAAATTTGGAATCATTTAGTAAAATGTTGCCTTTTTCCCTGTGACGTCACTGATTGTCAATAGAGCAGTGTTAATTTGCTAGCTTATGAATTAAGAGGTCCTGGGTTCAAATCCCGTTCGGAGCCTATTATTATTTTAGTATTTTTATCTTGATAGAATATTTTTCTCAATTAATTAGCTAAGATATCAAAGGGAAAGTACGCCTGTGTTAAAAAAAGAGAATATATAAACATACAAGATTAAGTTTAAAGCAATTTAAAAACCCTGACCATGTATCAAATTCAAACTGTTATAGCCGAAAATCTATACGGTGAACGTATTTTATATTTATACATCTTGTTTATATATCTTTGAAGATGAATTTGATTTAAGTCTTATAGAATGCCCCCACAAAGGGGCACTGGTTATAGTTGTTTGGATGAATGTGCAGTTCAGTTTGTTTCTTTAAAAACAGGAGTCTGTTTTATGCACATGCGTTTATTTTATGTGAAAACAATGTTGAAAGCAATATTCATTTGTTGCTAAAGGTCATTTTGTTAAATGAATGGGTCAAAAAGGTTAAGTCCAATAAGCTTATAAATGTATTGGTCCTAATAGTTTCTGTTTGTTCTATAACAGAGGAATCCGGTGTGTTTTCCTCCCGTGCATACTTTATAACAAGAAAAGATGTTTCCGAAACCACTATCGTATTTTTTTCAATATCATTGAAATAAATACTATTTATAGAACACCTGTGTTTTCCCGCAGTCATGCTATGCACACGTAGTAAAGTGTTTCGTCGGTAATAATTATCTTGGGATGATATCAGCAATTAAATGTTTTTGCATATATTTTTCTACAGCAAAAAAGCTAATGAGACTTTAACAAAAACTAAAAATCAATTCTACAAAAACTTATTTCATGTGCATTTTTTTTTCTTCAAAATATGCCTTGTTTTTTTAATTTGGGCACAAATGATTAGAGGGGGTGTGGCACTTAAAATAAAAAAAATCTAAATAATTGGACGGTAAAATTTGCTAAAATTAAAAAAAAATGTCTTACTGTTTCTAAATACTGTTTCCGGGAGGTGCCCATTACAGACCGAAATCCTTGAGCTGCACTTCTTAATTTCGTTAAAAAAACATTTCTTTGTTCGCTCTGTTATATCATCGACCAAATTAGTCAGCTTATCTACGCGTTATGAAGTAAAATTGATTTTTTTCGAGGTATATGTCTTCATCAATGTTATTTAAACTTTCCAAAACCCTTAAAAAATATTGATATGTTACGATGATATAATATGCAGGCCTATTAAAATCTCTGATGTGTACACTTTTTTCGATGAAAACAAAGGGAGCGATAAATATATAGCACGTACAGGGGACAATTTTATTTTCAGTAAAGTTCTGCTATACTACTGATGGGATTCGTATGAAAATTTATAGGACTGATCTTTACCATGGGGAGTTGCACATATATCACATATTGTTGAATGGTTTTTAAAGAAGTTGTGGCCCATTATTTTTTATACATAAAATCAACTAACAGTCTTCATAGTTAAAACTGCTTGGGAAATTTCAGTGAAAATTCACAGGAATGTTTGTCAATTACATATGTATGCCAATTTGATTTCAAAGCTACATTTCGGAGACATACACTAGTGTCAATTTACAATGAAAAAAAAAACACCCAACTAGTGTGCGAATTATGACCCAACTTCACAAGTATATTAATAGCTACAGGGATAGTAACTGACCCGATACGGGATATACGGGTCTGTGGAAAACCATATGGGGCGAGACCGAAGGTCGAGTCCCGATATGGTTTTCCTCAGACCCGTATATCCCGTATCGGGTCAGTTACTATCCCTGTAACGATTATATCACGCAGACTACCTTCCTCCTCATCATTTACAATAAAAGTCTCCATTACAGACCCAATATTTAAATATAAATGACTCCATTACAGACCTAATATATTCTGTTAACCTAATATAGGATATATTAGGTCACCACGTGACGTCAAAACATCCAATGACTGGAGAGTATTTTGTAGTAGGCGTGATATATATATATATTGTTCCTTGTGTGGACCTCAACAAATGTTATATAATTCCACATAACTGGTTCAAGTGTGATGCATAAACAAGTCGCAGGATTTAAAAATGGCATCTTCAAAAATCTTCTCGTCCGAAACAGCAAGACCAGCTTGCATATTTAATACATAGCATCGCATAACGGTCCTTTACAAATAATATATAATATGAATCATGTCCTTGCAATTAAAATTGTCCTCGCTCATCAGATACATATTTCTTCTCGTCCGACACAGCAAGACCAGCTTGCATATTTAATACATAGCATCGCATAACGGTCCTTTACAAATAATATATAATATGAATCATGTCCTTGCAATTAAAATTGTCCTCGCTCATAAGATACATATTTCTTTTGCAAAGACTTACATAACAAATCACATCCTAATCTATTTCGGAACTTTACTACTTCCGTTCGGCTTCGATTTCCTTTTTGGGCAACGCTATATTTTGCTGCGAACAGCAACATAAGTAAAGTCAGTTACTTCACATGTTGTAATATCTTCATTCTTATGTTGCGATACGTTTTAGTTTCTCATTAATATTTAGACTCGATTGGGAGTCCAAATATTTTATTATCCTGTTTAATGCACTATGCTGTGATAGTACACATGGGTGGGTACCTTGTCTGCAGACATGACCTTCGCTAAATGACTGTTATATCCGTAAACGGACGTAAATATCCGTAATTTGCCGAAAGATTGTTGAATTGAAAACAACATTTAAGAATATCTTTAGAACCCACCAAAAGGATAGATGAAGGTGTTATTTGACTGTTTTCATATTTTACATGGTGAATGAAAATAAATTTTCAAAACAAATGCAATGAATTCAGATTTGAGGCCATTTTCCAACAAAAAAGTATAAATATACCCCCAAAAAATATAACATTTTTACATGGTACATTGATTGCAGAAGGAATCGATAAGCATCTTTACTTAAAAGGGTCGGAGAAATCATTAATTTTAATTGGAAAGATTAATCTAACTTTTTGTGATGAGTACTAATCTTTGATAGAATAAAAGATACGACGATTATAATGAAAACCATTGTCTTTGTTTAATGTAAAAATTTAACGATTTTCCTAATCAACATGTCCGCCAGCTGGTTATGATTTGTATTTGTTTCAAGTTCAAAATGTTTAATGGTATAAACATGAATACAACATGTTCATCGCCATTTACAGTAACAGATGGCGATACATAAACTTTAAGTAAATGTAAATACAGAAAAGTATGAATAGATGTAATATTAATTATCAGAGGAAATTATACATCAATAAACAAAAAATATGATATTATGCACATTTACAAAAAGTACATATAACAATTCAATAAATAAAGTAATGATTAATGATTAATTATTATTCTAGATAGAGACTGTGCTCTTAATGCATCTGCATGATGCAAATAGACAGCACAATGTACTGCAGTGCAATTATGATTTTCCATTTGTCATTATGTAAGCTGTATGATTTTTATAATATATTACAATGGTATCGAGGAACGGAAAAACGAATGTTTAAACCAAGAATGTCGATTGGTTAGTTGAAGGTTCCTCGTGTTTTATGTACTGCAATAAGACCAGACAGAGTTTTATTTAAATGTTCTCAATTACCTACACACGAAAGAGAAACGATGTATCATACTTCACAAAATTAGGAAACTATGTCATTCAGGGCTTGTCCAGGCCGCAATTCTATTTTGAAATCTTTGGTAACGGGGACTCTGATTGGCTGTTTAAAATGTCAATCAAACAAGCCATTTAACGAGTGGTTCCCAGTCGGTTTTTCATAAGCAGTAACATTTAACGTTTGTACACGGAATGCGTTGTTGCCTAAATGGACGTTCATACATTCAGAGCTTGATCTCGGGCTCGCCGAATTCCAGAGCAGCCTTTAAATGTGATTTTTATCTTTCATTTTATTTCAATACAGTGGAACAAATGAAATGCTATCAGACAGAGAACGATGGGCACTTTTGTGCCTCTGTGTAATAATTGGAGTAACACAAGCTCGGGGAATAGGTACGTACAACAGGATTTATGTATTCGTTATGTACTGTCATATGTGAACTTTTAGTTGGTTGATTTTTCAGCTTGTGTTTTTCTACTTGTATAAGGTTGACAAATCATTGAAGAAATGAAGAACCATGGACTTTGACATTAAATAAATAGAATTTTACCACATATTCCGTGTGCTATTGGTCAAATCTACAGTGCAAATATAATTAGATAAATGGTGCAATAAAATTGTCAAAGAGTGATTCTTTCTGTCAGAGGCCACCAAACCCTGTGTTAAATGTTGTTTTTTACACAGAAAGGCGGACTGTATAGATGTCAGACAAGAAATAACAGAATTGCCAAACCATTGTAAAAGGAATGTGGTTTAGTCTGCTCACGAACACATAGGCAAACGTATAAACGGATTATGTCAAACAAATTCCAAGTACAATGAAAACATGAACGATTAATGTTCGATTTCTTTAAATAGTTTCTTGTGTTTTTTCGTGCCCATCTGCACGTATGTTTTGCGTTTCTTTGAAAATACCTGAAAACAATACAATCGAAATGAAGGAAAATTTGAATTTTATTCATTTGGATCAAAACAATTGCCCCCATTGTAACGATTCAAGATATTGGCTAACCCTGTACATCACCATGAATTGGTATATTAACATAAATAAAATAAAACTAACACCTTACCATGCCATTCTTATATCACTTTGAGTTTTGTTTTACATTTTGCTTCAGTTTTTAAATGTATGCAATTAGATATGACAGAGACAATCTTTAGTGTGATGTAATCACAGAGGCTATCAAAAATTTTCTTTGACGCCTTTTGTTCATTATTACACAATATAAAAACAGTTGATGGCAACAAATATAATTCATTGCTGTGTAGAGTTTCCCCCAAATGAAAACCAACCAAATGTAGCACTTTACCCTGGCAACAAAGGGCTTAGAAGTTTGCGACGTTTTCCGCCAATATCCTAAGTCTCTCTGTCGTATTTTATTCCAGAAAGAAGAGTGAATGCATCTGAAAATTTGGACTGGGTAAGAGACAAGAGACATTTTCAAGTTGCACATATACGAGCATTTTAATTTTATTTAATTCTCATACAAGTATAGTCTAGTGTCACTAATGTGTTAATTCGTTATGTAGTAATGTCTCTATCGCCTTTAATCAAGCACGATATTGTCGCAGTAATGTGACGTTAATTTGTTCAAAATCAAGATATCAGTTTGTATAAAATTGCAACATACTAAGTCTGTAACAGAATTGAACAGATCAATTAACATGATTTTCGTATCGTTTGTGTAACATAATCTATATAAAGTTTCCACACCTTTTTACACTAAGTCTTGAGATAATTATAAAATGTATATTAACTGGT
Source organism: Lutraria lutraria (assembly GCA_964023205.1). Classification (NCBI taxonomy): domain Eukaryota; kingdom Metazoa; phylum Mollusca; class Bivalvia; order Venerida; family Mactridae; genus Lutraria; species Lutraria lutraria. Next base: position 27,294,573 of record OZ026843.1, read on the forward strand.
TGAATTGCATTTTTTTGTGCTTTGCAGGATACAAATGGTCGTCCTGCGAATCGAGGTGAACGGGCAACGGCTGGTCAAAGGGTAGGTCATACTTAGACGTGGTCTAATTTCATTATTTGTTTAGTATTCATCGCGATATTTTGTATTTTTACCGCGTGATTTTTCGGCATATGTTTTATGCAGTAAACACTTAAACTATTCAGAGACTTCTTTGACATCAATAGCATACAATAGTATGCCGGTTTCATTCTTTTTCAATGAATAATAGCAATTCTCAAGAAGCAATGTGATGCAGATGTACATGTATATTGTTCAAACATAAATAATGTTCACTCGCTATTTATATATTTTCTTTCTTTTGTTGAGACGACATTAGTGATGAAGTAGAACACATATTAATATATTGGATTTATTGTCAGGGAGAGACCAGGTCGGTTGGAGCACCAAGCAACATCGAACCTCTTGGTGAACATGGAATAGATTGCGCATCCGGTGTTCTTTTAAGTTCGCATTGTCCAAATGGTTTATACATTAAAGCTATGTTTTTCCTGCTTATTTAGTAAATATTATGTAGAAGTGTTGGCTTCAGACTTGGTGAGCTGTATGAATGGTTGTATTTACGGGAAGGTCTTTTGCATGACTGTGTGTTTTCTCTAGAAATCCACTCTTCTCACCTATATTATTTAAAATTCATGTTGTTCATCTTAACCTTACGAGTTGAATGTAATGTAGGTGCACATTTGTCTCGGAACACATTTGTCTTACCTAAGATCGATGCGATCGCATTGTCTCACATGGAACAAATGCGACCTCTAATATCTATCAAAAACTAATTGGTGTGACAAATGTGCTTCGATCAGGTTTTTTAAGGGTCGAGAAAGTATATTTGTCTCATGTTATTTTCGATGAAAAACTAACACTTTTGTCACATATTTTTCGACGGCAGAAAAAATCTTAGAATCGAGGTTCGCCGTTTTAAGTCATGTCAAGTATAATCATTAATATAATTATTAGCTTAATTAAATGCTCTTTCGATAAAATCTCAATATCTCAAATGCAAGAAATGTAATTGGCTGTGCCTTTAGGTGTACACTGAAACATACGGAATCCCGTTTGCTGTCGGGCATACTTCCTGTTCGGGAAGCAAGTGGGTTTCCCTTCAGTGTTTCTTAGTCAGGAAGGAAACGTCAAAATCCTTCATGATCGGGAAGTTTGTTGGTCTCTTTTGACGTACTCCCGGAGAAGTAGCCTATGCATGAATGTTATTAACCAACACAAATTTGAAAGTCACAATATGATGCTGAAAGGATACATTTAAAATCCTACCGAGTCATTTTCTGTTAATATGCATACAATCAAAATAATTTGAAATTTAAACTATTACATAATTATAAGTAATATTTTTAGATATTCTAAAGAATAGTCAATTCCCGTTTAGGGTACCATGCTTCCTGATCTGGACATTATTTTGTAATAGTTTGTTTGCAAAACACAAAGTCAGCTATGACCAACTCAGTCAATTTTTAAATATGTGGCACAAAATTCAAACATGAAGAAAGGAATATTATATATCTGGTGGTGCTGGTATTCAAGTAAGGCGAATTTCATGTGTCAGATCTTTGAACATACTTGATATTAACAAACATTCTATAGTGTGATATCGTGCCTCGCGTCCCTAAGGCGAGACACTAGAATCGGGTAAGACCAAAGATTCCAACGAGACGCGACGCGATACATGATACCGTAACAACAGACCTCGCACTGTCGCAATAACCCGTGCCATGGGAGGTCCTGACGCGCAATTATTGTTTCTGTATTTGGATATAATGATAATTATCTAAGCTTCAGAAATATGGATATGGGCATAAATCAAAATAATGAAGACAATTTTTCTTTTTAAGATTTAAAGAATACCAAACAACACAGGAATGTACTTTAATGTTCTGATGGTGTGTCTTGATGTTGTTAAAAATGTTGCAAAATTTCAGCTTGATTGTGTTACTCCTTCAAAAGTTACATTAGAAAAACAGGCAAAAAATGTCCCGAGTGTAACACTTTTAGCGTGACATTTTTTCTTTACACATTTTTCAATCTTTAATATTTTGTTCAATTTTTGGGTAAGTAATCAATGGTTGTTTTTAATTTCATTGTACAAGTGTTATATTTAAAATTTAATGCATTTTGTTAAAATATTTCAATAATAAGTATTATTTAGAAATCACCTTTCAAGTGCACATGTAAAATATTTTGCTCCAGGAAAAAATGGAAATTCAAATTGATGATATTGCTGTAAGTAAACTAATGCTTGGACAGAAAATGCAGTTTAACATATTGATAGGCATATTTGTCCATGTTGTTTAAAAAAAAGAAATGATCAAAAGAATCATTTGTTTTTTAAGTTATACCATCTTGAATAAAGCTGATTGGAAATGTCCCGAGTGTAACATTTTGCATTTAGATAAGAATTTTTTTATCATTCTTTGAATTTGATATGTTTTTTCTCTATTTCTCAAACACAAGCGTACCCACAAGCTCACAAAACTAAAACAAATTCATGTAGTGCAATTCATTTTTTGTCTACATGGTTTTAAGTGTTGTCCCGAGTGTAACGCTATATATTCATCATCTTAATTTTGATATGTAACTATAGAACAGTAGTCCATGTTAATTGTTTTCCACATTTATATCAAATAACTGCCGTGAATAAATACTTTAAAGTCTGAAGCAGTGAAATGGAGCATGTTTAAAAAGTTTGAAAGTTCTTATAAAAATAGTTATATTCAGATAATATACCAAGTAGATTTGTTCAATATACTGAAGATAAAAAGTAATTTATCTTTTATTTTGATGAAGAAACATTCTCAGATGAAAACAGAACAGAATTTATTGATTTCTTTTATGATTTCATAACATATTTTACGTGTTATATTATTTATATATAACAATTGAAAATGTTACACTCGGGACACAAACACATCTTCATGCAATATTACACACAAATTCGGTTTGCTTTTACATGAACTATACCAGTAACAATATACTAACACTGCAGGGTCATGAAGTTACAAAATGCCTAAATAAGTGGTAAAACTCCCATTTATAGAGGACTGAGAAGAAGTACACTCTGAGTAGAAAGACTTGAAATTGATATTTTTTTATTAAACATTTTCTAGGATATACGAGGGTTGTCCTTTAAGTATGTAGACTTTTCTCATATGTGGGTTATTTTTCAAAATTTTGAAATCTAATTTCAGTGACACATATCTTCCTTGAGTTGTGTTGCAAATACATAGTTCATAATCAAAACATTTCAAAAACTTTTTAGTATTGTTTTACTTAAAACAAACAAAGAAGAAATTGTGAATCCTGACTTTTTTACTTAAAATAAACAAAGAAGAAATTGTGAGTCCCGAGTGTATTTTCTATATGTCTGTTTATATGACTTAATTCATGTTTAAAAGATTTGTTCAACATAGTTTGAAATAGTTTGAATGTGTTGAGAAATCATTTCTTTAAATTGATAAGTGGCAAAATTAGTACATATATGATAATGCAATATTAATTGTTACAAGTTGACAAATCTACAGTTTTTAATGTTTTCTAATTCCTCCCCTCCCTCCAACAACATTTTCAGCCAACAACATATTAAACAGTACAGATGTTTGTGTATCTTTTTATTATCTTAAACAACATAGAATAAATTGCAACGCAATGATCATAGCACTTTCATATGTGTATGCTAAAAGACTAAACAAATTTGTACAGAGTGTAACCTTTACTTAGTCTGTATATATATAAATTAATAATTCATGTTCAGTAACGCAATTGACTTACCAAATTGGAAATAGTTTTGATTTGTTAAAAAGAACTCTTATTTAATGAATTGCAAAATACATTTGACAGATGTTGTTATAAATTCATTTTATGATACTCCTTATCATAACAGTTTCGTATATTTACATTACAGTTTTAGAACATCCCCTGGTGTTGGTGTTTTCACCATTTAAAATTTAACTAAAACATTATCAAATAGATTATCTGTTTGTATTTTATAATAAAATAATTGAACAAATTGTATTACAATGAAACAAATTGTATAACAATAGATTAACAATACTGTCATTATCATAAGTCCATACACAAAGAATATCTGTCCCGAGTGTAACGGTAACAGAAGATATATACTAGTTTTGGGGACATTGTTAAGTTACCCAAGAATAGTACCAATTAAGTGAAAATTCACATATATCTTTGAATATACCTGAAAATTGATAAAATTGAATTAGCTAATTTGTATCTGAAGCAGTAAATATAACACAAAAACTTTTTGAAGCATATTTGAAAGAAAATGAAGTTCAAAACGCCATAAATATATATTTTTTGGAAAATTGTGGTTGTATGTATATTTTTTTTGTATTAAAAAGTTGTTTTCATGAAAGTCTGCTAAAAAATCACAAAAATGTGTTATTATTTCCATAGTTTAATCCATAAGATTGTTTGAATTTTAAGGATTGCTATTGAAAATATAATATTTATTTGATTAAAATGTTGCAAATTTGAAGAAGACTTTAATCCTATACTTTAGCCATTGTCAATTTTTCACAATATAATATATTCCCAAGCTACTTTTGGCAATATTATGAACAAAAGTATCATTCTAAATTTGACCCCCCATGTCACGCTTTGTCTTCATTATTTTGATTTATGCCCATATAACTTGTTATGTGGAGTAACTGAACAGATTATTATTATTCATTAAGCCTACACATGTAAAAATATAGTGTTTCCCTCTGAAGGAATGAAAGAGCAAGAATGTTCGAGTACTCATTAATTATGGCGAGTATAAATTGATTACTAAAATAAAGGAATAAATAAATGAAAAATTTGCTAAATCATGATAAAAAATCGAATATGATGGATAGGTAGCGACTGAGAGCGGTTTTTTAATCGTGTGGACTTCAAGTGAAGAATCTATTCGATTAAGTGATTTATGATACATCTCTAAGTAGGTATGTTATCGCAGATAATTTTCAGGTTGTAAATGTGCACAGACAGACAGACGGACGGACAGAGAAATAGACATGCAGCTCATTTCTATACCCACATTTCGGACAATTACAATGTACCAAGCAGACAAATTTGATTTTAGTAGAATTTTAGTATGATAGATTGATAGAATGTAAGACAAAATTTGACGTGCATCGAGTGTTCATTCTATTGTGTGTCGAACACATCTGTCAAATATGAATGTTTTCGAGCACATCGGTTGATTTACTTTTCCTAGCTGTTTGAGATTTTGAAAATCATCATTAATGAGCTGTTAACATTTATCCTCCTTTGTATCAGGTTTACACTGCTTTGACGATAATAATCATTCGTGTCATATTTAACGTTAGCTCTTTGCACTCTTTTAATTCCATGAATGAAACTTTTGTTGCCAAGGATGCCAAAATGAAACTACAATATTCCAGTTGTGGACGGACATTCATTTTATAAAAAAAGTTTACTTCATTATTTATTCTCATGGTTCTTAGAGGGTTACTAGCGTTTAATGAGACATTTGTAATATGTTTTTCAAAACTGAAATCATCACTTATGTTACACCAAGGTATTTAGCATTTTAGATTGTTTAAATTCAGTATCACGCAGTTTTTAAGTATACTTGATTATTTTCTTCTTTTTTATAGCCTTTCACGTAGTTTCAAGTTGTTAAATACACATTGGGGTCATCTGCAAAATTTCGATTCCAACTTTTAACAGAGTCTGGTATGCCATTTACATAGCGGAGGAAAAGACAAGGACCCAGCACCGAACCCTGGGGGACCTCAGACAGTACTTCTTTAAGGCTTATTAGTTTGGGTTTTGTGAACGCTGATATGAATTGTCACATTCCTAATGATTAACACAGCACTTTTATAAAACCCACTCATATGAATTATATAATTATATAAATAAGAATAAAATCATGTTAACATTAAATTCAAATAGTTGAGATTTTCTCAGGGTTTGAGATGGTTTATGCGAGTCAGGCTTACATGTATACAAATCTTGATTTCTTTTTTTTCATTCGCGCGAAATATGAACGAAACTAGGTAAGACAAAGCATATATTCGACTTGAAATGTGAACATGAAATGTGTGTTGGAATATGTCAACATATTATACAGAATTCAAATGGTATACGTCATGTTTATACGGCACTCGAAATGGATGAATCCTATGACGGAAGTGAAAGCTCATTAATCGTATGACTGTGGAAATGGTGAAACTCTTGTTGATGTGTTATCAATACTGATAGAAAATAGGAACTCTAAATCTGGTGTATGTCCAAGAACAAATGGAAGTATGATCAATTGGGTTTCTTGTTTAAAGTAGTGTTTATAAGTTATGTCGTATAAACATGTCATTCTAATATAGATATCATGTATTTCCACAGCCATGAATACGCACCAAAGTACTACGTTTTTTTTCATCCGCCATGCAATAGTTAAACTGGTTTCCGATTCATGTTGCAGTTCATGTTTATGTATGTTCAGTTTCCATGAGTATGTTCAATACTTTAAATGTATTGTTGATATGACTCATACATCAATGCAAAATTTGTTTACCATAACATCAGTTCATATTTTACTTTTATGTCTGGTAAACTTCTCTGCTTATTGAAAATTGATACAAATTTAGACATGTATCGTGTGCAGCTACTCATTAAAAACTAATAGATAATCCGTTATTTTAATTTATTCAAACCCAAACATGTATACATAACAATAATGTAATTAAAATACAAATGCATTAATAAAGGTTTCAATAACAACAATTTCATTATGATTTTGAGCAAAACTCTACGGTAAAACATGCTTGTTTGTAAAAATAGTAGCTACCTATCTCATACGTTTTACTACTGTTCTGACGTTATGTTCACACCACAACACATTCGTCAGTTTCATCTTTACCTAGTCCTTGTAGCAATATTAGACTATCTACTGACAGACATATACCATACTTACTCTTTAACACACTCATACATGATACAGATACATACTTAAAACATTAAAGTGTATATTTTTATCAAATAATTTTATTTACCCTTAATGTCCATAATAATACTAAATCTCAACAATTTATATACTTTATATACTTATTATTAAATAAACTTCAGAGAGACGGCGTTAGTGATGGTGATGTTTACAATAGGCAGCTCAATCCTAACTATTTGTTCTGAGGTCGAGTTAACACACCTTGACATAAACAACACTTTTCCAACCAACAGCGGGGACGGATATAAAATGTACAGTCCATAGCTGTTTTCGTCTCAATCGATTTAAAAAAAGTTAAAGAAATATAAGAACAAACTGCACAGACAATTGTCGAACTATTGTCATACATACATGTATCACAATATTTGGGATATATTGAAGTCCTAATCACAGTCACTTATCACAGAAATAAGTCAACGTTTTATACAATTCTATTGGAGGACTTCCAATAACACCTATAATTTGTTTATAAAACCGACATTAAGTCCAGCAAAGGAATTGTTGGCATTTGCACTACTTAGCAGATATGGTTAGTCCTGTAGGTGCACCATTGGCTTTAGAGTCGGTTGCGCGCTGACGTTTCAACTCCTGTTGCATTAGGTACACTGCTGCACGGCATGGCTTCACTTCCGGTTTCTGATACGTCATGTGTGATACTGTGTTAAAGTCAAAGTCTCCCTCACTTCTGACTGGCTTATCGTCTGGCCTGTAATCCGCGGTCGGTGAATATTTCTTAGGTGTGTACGAAGCCATCTGTACGCTCTCACCTTCGAATTTCTGTTGAGGTGGCAGGTACGGTCTATTCTCGTGGAAATCACCGTATCGTACTCGCGAAGATGGTCCCCAGTTTCTAAAGAATTCCTTTGAACTTGTCATGTCTTCAAACTTGGCATCAGACTTTTGGACTTTCTGCACCGGAACAACAGCGCGAGCAATATAAGCTCGGGATAAATCGATTGGTCGATAATCTCTCTGAAGCAAATAAACATAATCAGTTACAAGTGTATTAGGTTAAATGTCAATTTAATAGGTGGACAATTAACAGTTGCATGTATAAATCAGTCATTTCATTGTTTTAGGTTAGCCACACAATACGCTTCAAAGTCCACACAATCATTATCGAAGCTATAAAACACTTAGCACACTTCATTAATCTTCATTATCGAAGATGTTGTATGAAATTCAATACAGAATAAAATAAACTCTTGGGACCAAAAGAAATGGTTTTCATTTTTAAGTGATTTCATGACCAAATTGATCCGAAATGAATGGTTGGATTCTAACGAGGTCATCGTAGTATGAAACTGATGATTAAACGTAAAAGAGTTTTGAAGAATTCTTCTTAGATTATACAATGTATGCCTATACATAAACAACAAGTACCTTGTTGCTAGTTTCAACATCAATGTTGACATTTGGTGGTACATATTCGTCTTCCAGTTTGCACGATTTAGGAACGGGATTCTTCAGTACATCATGGCCCCGGTAGATTTTTCTTTGTTCCGTGTCAAAGCAGCGACTGAAGATAAATGCATGATAGTTCGGATAATTAAATTGAATAACTTTGTAAGAACTAATATTGTTTATTCGGAACTGACTTATAAATATTTCAGAATATAAATATTGAACAAAAACTATTTTCCAAAGTTTCAAAAATGCTTCGAATTCATTTATTGTTGTTGTAATTGCTTCTTTATTTTTCATTTGAATAACAAACACTGTTAAGTCTGTTTGTAATTTCATCATAATCTGTTTTGTATTATTAAAGTAATACAGATGGTAGTTTCAGTTTTTATTTCTGGACATAACATAAATGATTGAATAAAACATACTTGTTGTCAAACTTAAGATCTAGCGTGTCTGGTGCGGGACGGGCTGGAGCCGGTGGTTTAGGCTGACCACCAACATATCCTGGGAAGTCGTGTTTCGCTTGAGTGTCACCAGAGAACTTTCCACGTGGCTTATGCTTCGCGAGGTCTGACTGGCGAATAATTGGAGAAGGTCGATGGTCTCCCTGGACATTTTTATACGTATCCATATGTGTTGTAAGCATGTTATGGTCACCTGAAACATCATATTTAAAATGAATAATATAAACTAAAAGCAAATGCCTAAATCTTAAATAAAATATTAGCTACTTGTCTGTATATGTTTGTCCCATTATGTTCGTTTCTGTATTCCAAAAATTATTAATTGGAAGGAACACCATTCAATTTACTATCTGCAGTAGCATATTTCTGTTTGTGTATATAAACAACACTATGCAAATTCAATGTACATGTATTTATATTGATATTCATTTCAGCATAAACTGGTTTGTCATGAGTCTTGCTCAATGAAACTTGGAAATGTTAAAAAAGAAAACACTATGATTGACGTGCAGAAAAAGTATCATTAAAATTGTGTTTTACGATCACACCAATTGCTCCTTATTTGTATCAACCTAATTATTACCTTCCATTTTTATATGTGACTCTGCTAGACGTATAGCATCTGGACGTTTGGCAAACTCTCCTTGGAAAGACTGCTTTGTTACACTGTCATGCATATGATCCTTCGTGGGGAAGAGTATAGAACCTGTGAACAAAAGATGCATTATTTAATCAGTTTTATAGATAATAAAGTTTTTGTGGTGCACACGCTTTCGGCTGTGTCTCAATTTAGTACTGACGGACAGCTTACCTGGTCAATTTTCCAGGATTTTGTCCTCGGGTTCCAGGGCCGTAAAAGTCGGACGTGTGGCTGTAATGGTACTTAAAAGGGGTTTGTCTCCCCGGTTTCAAACAAATAATAGAATTAGTCCCCTGTATCTGAAATTGCGTCCCATGGGCCTGTGATTTTGAATGGTCTAACCGCATGTACACAAATAATAGCAAACATCTCTATATGGATGATCAGCGATGGAGGATGAATGGACAAACAAGACATTTGTCAAAGCAGCTTCAAAAACGTACTTAGTTGATCTAATGCTGTGCATATTGAATTCCTTTTACATTTCGAAAAAAAAGCATTTGAAATTATATTGATTGGGAAACATGAATTTCAGTAATAATCTTATCAATAATGTAAAATACCAAGGTCTACTGGTTATTGGCCACCAGTGGGTTAAGCCTTAACACACCGACCTCGTTGTCTGTGCGCCTTACAATGTTCCAAAGAAATCGATATTCTGTGCAGAAGCATAAACATAATACAAACATACAATGAAAAGTAAACTCCTATTTATATATAAACCATTCACTAACTTACAGGTACTTTTGTTTTCCATGGTGTAAGGTTTTAGTTCAACAAGAAAATTAACACTTGCCTACAAAGCTTGGTAGTTCGCCGAAAGGGACTTGTTTCTGACCAACCCAGTGTTTGTGGTGATCTTTGTACGTTGTGCGACCATCAAACCTGGCGCTAGTACGGCGGAAATTTTCGCGTGGTTCGAACTTTCTGATTTCTGGTAACGTTTTCTTCTGAGTAAACTCCTGTGTGTAAAACGTGTTCTTCTCTATCGGCACGCTTGGTGGCTCATATGAATCCCTCTAGAAAAGGAAATGAAAGAACCAATAAGACATTGTGCTCATGGAAGTCGTAATAACCTTGTCAGATTATGCCATTAAGCTTTGTATGGTGAGGTTACACGGTAGAATTAATGTATGCGAATAAAGACTTTCAGTTTATGTGTTCAATATTTTTAGCTATCACACTGGTTCGTATGTTAAAAATGGTTAATCTCTCTTGGACCGCTTTTATTGATTCATTTTGCACAAATAAAACAGAAGTCTATACTTAGCAATTCTTTCAGTCGACATCAAAAGTAAAATACTTTGAAGTAAATTCTTGGAGAAAGGTGTGGCTATCAGGAACCAAAATACGCAAGTACTATTTTCATAAACTTGACTGCATCAGCAATGCTCTTTGAAATGTAAATGCATTATTATATTAACTCCTAACATTCTTACTGATGTTATTATATTTCACAAATATTTTATGCAGTAAATAACTCACGGGGGCGAAATCTGGTGGTCTGCCTGTCTCTTTTGGAGTTTTGAATTCTTCTCGCTGATTGGTTGAAAATGTCATCGCTGGGGGATGAAGGTCCCTCGGGGATGGAGGAGGTCGTTTACTCGACCTGGGTCGAATATTATGCTGCTTGAAAGTGTCCCTATAATCGGAAACATCTGGATATGATCTCAAACGCCGTTGTTTAGGAATTGCATCTTTCCTTCTCTTGTGACGTCTGAAATAGAAACAAATTATTTTTGAAATTGAACAATTCACTGCATGCACCATCTATGCTTGGCTGAATTAAGATTGGATAATATTTTACATGTATTTAAATTATGTTCCATCACCACAATACATTTAATTGTATCTTCTAACAGTGTTGCTGGCAGACATGGTGTTATTATATAGGAAAAAAGAAAAATATAGGAAAAATCTATATCCAGAGTTATATCTTATCCCTTGCTTACATCCTTTCCAGCGACACTTTTTTTGCAAGATTCTTGCAAAACGAAAATTGAAGTCAAAAATGGTAAAATGTTTACTAAAAATGAATTTGTTTCTTCCCAACAATACGTTGGAGACAAAAGATATCATACTTAACAAGTTAATAATAAAAAATAATTCATGTATCAAGTGCACCATTTTATAAAGGGCTTGTATTGTCTGTTTGGGGTAATAAGGTTTCAAAATCCAATGGCTTAAAGAGGGAAAAAGTCGAACGTAACCGTGTAAAAGAAAAAGAATTGTACATTAAGAGGAAAACAAAATCATGCATTTGAGTATCAGATGGAAACTAAAGAATTGGGCGTTGAATGAGATGTACGTGTGTACAATGACAATTCTTTTATTTGATATTGGCCACCAACCCATAACAATAATATTATAAACATTTTTACAGAATATACATGTACATAAATGTGTAAATGATGAGTAACGACAGCTCTGGATAGTGATAGATATAATAGGTTCCCGTTCCACGTTGCAGTGTACCAAAGGCAAAGGGAACCTGTTTTACCGTAATAATAATTTGCGATAGCTTTAAAAGTACACAAAATGATATTTAGACACATGGATAATTTCCTTATGAGTGAAAAATGAAAGTAAAATATTGTTACGCGAATTAAATCTATAAACTATATTGTCATGATTTGAAAAGAACGGATTGTTCCACGACTTATATTATTAAATACATGCAATCATTCAGTCCATGGTACTTTATTACTGTAATACAATTTCCTATGTTTGACATACTCGTACGATATCATGATAGTACGGTAAGAGGTCATGGGAGACATAAAATTATGAGCTTATTGGAGCAACGTTTCTATAACAATTTGCTGAGTACACGTACTCTAATTAAAAAAATAAACCGATTCGTTTTATATTTACACCCTTTCAGTTCTACTTTATATAATAGTTTATAATGTACATTAAAATCGATAGTTGTCCGGTGTATAATCGCCGGCAGAAATAACAGACCAAATGCTAACAAAATTTTGATCAGATCACGTGTGTTTATGACAAAAACGCTTTTCTACCGTGTATATTAATTAGACACTGTCGTATTTTGACATTTGTTCATCAGGTAATAAGTGGGTCGTATTGGTTCCAGCGGTTGAATAAAAATGTTCAAAAAATATTTTGATCATATGAACAACGGACCTCTTACAGTTTTATGGGTGTAAAATATGGTATAGACACACAGATAAATATCCTTTGATCAACATTTTAAAGCTGAATAAGTATCGATTTCATATTAAAATCTAGGAGACTTTAATTTTAAATAGTTCGGGTCATCCGGATATACGGACGGGTAATACCGGATTATATACATACCTTGTTACGATAAAGTACTTTCTTTCCGACCTTTGATCCGCTATTGTACTGATATCGACAATACATATCAGTCAAGCGTTTATTGACAATATAGTCAGTGGGTAAATACGTAAACAAACACAATGTTTGTATATTCTTAATCCTTATTATTTAATAACATAATAACATTCACTTTAGCGCAAAAGCAAGCACTACCGTATGGAAAATTGTATTTAGAGTCATACACCACTCTGCTTTTATTCAAAATAGTAGCAAAGACTAATTTAAACATACATAATTATTATGATCACGATCTAAATGCATATTGATGATTTAACCGAGGTGTATCTATTGTATACAACTCAATTAAAGCACATCTTGGGTGTCACATAGATTTGTGGACTTCCATAGCCATACAATCGATTGATGATTTACGATTTACTGGACGACATTGTTATTACGTTGCTTTGATATCCTCAATAGCTTGATTTCTTTCAATTTACGATGAAATCATTACATTACAATTGAATGGAATTTATTGTACCTCCCGTTCGATTGGAAAGAACGTGTTGCTTTTAGCAGAGTGATAATAGTATGGAAGACTAAATTGGACATCTTAAATAATTGTGAGATATTATCGATTCGATTACATCACAAATTTCAGCGAAATTCATTTTATAGTATAGCTAATCTTGATAACAATTGGTAAGTAAGGTTTTCTCACAGTAGTATCAATAAATAGTGAATATTTAAATAAAAGATATGACAGTGCTTTGGTGATGTGGGGTCACGGCCGTGGTCCAGTGGTTAGTGCGCTGGACTTGTATAGTAACCTGGCGATCCGGGTTCAACACCTGGTCACAACAGGTCCGATACCCTTATATGAAAATTTGACAAAAATGTCGATTTCCTTCCATATGCATTGAAGTTGTCGGCTCCATGTTAAAAGGTAAGATTGTATTGTTTAGAATACAGTCCAGGAAACTGTTTAGGTGAACCGTCAGTCGTATATGAAAAATGGCGTTAAAACACTGAAACAAAAACGTGAGTGAGGTGGGTGGAGGGTTCACATCAGAAGTGTACTGGATGGTTTAATAATTGGTGAGTTAGTTTCGAAATTGTAAGTAAAGTCATAAATGGTGGAATATTAACTGATGTCGATCAAGTTATGTTGTCCATTTAATGGGTTTACAAATGAAGAACTGAATTCCATGACGGACTAAACACAAATTATTATCCTTAACGAAATTACGCCACAATTAGCAGGTTATATTAACTAATATCTCGCAGAAATGACAGGTTATATGTTATCTTGAAAGGAATGTCGTTTTCAGCTTCCATAGAATTGATTAAAACCAAATCGATATCACTGTTGACATAAACCAATGATTTTCATTAAGTTTAATCGGCATCACGGTGTGATATTTATATAGGTTACCAAAACAATGATTCATTACGACTGTTCAATTAAAATTCATTAATTTATTTATGAATATGATTATACAAAAGTGAGTATTTGTTGACAATTGTCATAAGGAATTAGTAACTATGGCATTTATGAAAAGTATAATAAACGACTGAACAGTAGACATTCATTTAAAAATCAACATATTATTTATCACAACTATCATATACTATGCGAATTTGTATACACAATTATCGGAAATATTTTCCGGGCAAGGAACTTGTCTACTCAGTTGGTCCGGGTTTCGTTTTCCGATATTTTGAATTTTATGAGCACATCATTAACGAAATCGTACTGTACAATCGCATATAAATGTTTATGTTATAAGTCGTAAAATTGGTTAACAATGCAGGTTTATAGTAACTAATTGAATAGTTATTTTGACTGGTCATTAAACGTAGCAAAAACCGCGTAAAATATCACTGTTCAAACATTGTTGAAATAAATTGATCTTCACACAAAAATTGTTCGATATCACGAAAATTTAAGAGCACATATAGAAGTATGTTATCTCTCGTTTGCTTTTGAAAGCAGGGATATAATACACAGGTTAAGGGCTAAATGTACGATTTCAATACACACTTAATCATAAATGTGCAGGTGTTTTTTGTAGAAGTATTTGACAGGACACACGATACTTTTAAACATTATTTGAAGATATTTAAATTCCGGATTAATACAAAAAAACTGCATGTTAATAATCTTCCTGTCCCTCGTCATAGTGATACAGCATCCGTGCCCTCGTTTGTAAATTAAAAGGGGTTTATTCTATTGAGTGTTATATATATCTTTATTCCGTCGTTAAATACATATTAGCTTATAGCATACATTCATTAACAATATATTCAAGTTTAAAACTACTAAATTAAATGTCCATGAAAAATATTTGCTGATTTAAATGGAATACAAACTACTGTGATCAAATGCGTCTGTGATCAAATGTGTGGCGCAAGTCTGAGACACCATTACCAATTAAGGTTTCGATTGATCGAAAAACTATATTTAAAAAATTCTAATACATTTTTTCATTAATATTCAGTCTCTGCGTGAAGCCAATAAAGTCGCGTTTATATCATTAAGTATTGATCGAAAGGCCTTTCATGTAATTCGTTCTATTAATACGTACAGGTACTGAAAGGACATGATCTTTGTTCGAGACAAAATTCATAAATATCTCAATTGATTTTGAATATAAATATTGGATTTTTTAAAACCCGTATTAACCCTATTGTAAAACATAATCAGCTTTTTGTAAATACACACACGCGATTAATGAATGCTTATAACACGGCGCACATTTTATATATACCTTTGACAGTATTATATAGGTTCCCTGTGGTGTACTTGTGACTCAGTATACTTAAGGACAAGACTTTTGTTCGGGTGGGGTTTCTGTAAGAATTTTAAAACCAGAAAAGTTACCTATCTGTAATTTAGCTAAATTTATATCGTTTCATTGAAACCGGTTTAGCAGATTGTACAAATGAATGACTCGTAGCGTCTTCTTTCCACTGGTGCCATATTCATAAGTGCACGTTTATAAACTAAAATATTTTGATTTTTTATAGACCGGACAAGTCCATAAGTGTATATTTCACAGACGTGATAAAAATATCAAGCTAAACATTTACATGGTGATAATGGGAACATCGTATCTAGCCTTAAAAAGGACATAATGATGTTTATACTCATGTACATGAATGATGTCTACAGTCAGACACATTTCTATGTTATATAATTTTACTTAGGTAGAAGCGAAGTATATACAATGTTTTCGGTGGACATTCTTTTCGTAATTGCATATTCTTTTAGTCGCCGAAATAGTTAAGTTCATGAATAAGTAATTGTAGGTTTCAGTGTCTTGTAAAAATTGGTGGCAAGATTTTTACACCTGGTCAGCTAGGCTTTATTAGTCAACCATCAATTGAACTTGAATATAATATCAACAGAGAAAATATTGATATTGTAAGTGATAGAGTATATATTAAAAATCTTTGTTTTTGTAGTTGCATTGTCTATTATGTATAAGATAATTATGAACACAGTTTTACGATGTTAGATTTTCAGGTCATCTTATCAGTTATCCTTGACTGTAATTCTAACTTTTACATACTTACCCTTCCACAAGAGGCCGACAGCCTCTGCACAGTTGAAGAAAATAGTACTTATTTAGAAAATATAATTTATTTTATCAATATTTCATGATAGTATGACATTCCTCGACCGGGATCGCCGTATAAAAAGTAACAACTGGACCACAACCGCGGCCTTTCACTATTACAAGAGTGAGCAGATTTTATGTATGAAAATTCAGAAGTCGGTATTTTATTCGTGATATTTTTCAGACTGATAATCACACTGGCTTCAAGTTTTAAACACCTCAGTGTTTAATAAATTTTGCCTAAGATATTGATTGTATTGAATTCAGCGCAAGAAAAAACTTAATATAATTATCATTCGGTTTTGTGTGCAATATCGTATGCAAAAAAGAATAACAACGGCTTGATATAAAACTTCAAACGATATACAAAAAGCTAATGTTTAAACTTGGCAATAAAATATTTCAATTCTATACATAATATTAGATAAAAAAAATCTGAAAACGATACAGGTTAAAATAGATTGTTTAAGTCAAGCGGTTGAAACATTTGAAATGAGTAAGTTTATGTTTTCAAACGAAAAAGGGGATAATTAATTTCCAATGATTTGGTATGGTAGGTTTTAAAACAGTTGTGACATAAACTAAACTTATATACAGAAGTTATTGTTTGTATATTTTTTTCATGATAATCAATTGATATAAATTATCTATCTTCTTACATTATCTTAATGGTTGCGTGTTTAATGTTTGAGAAGTTTGTGTAAACGTGTCGAGTACCACTTTAAAGCTTTAAATGTCGATAGATAATCTTAAATCTTATAGCGCAACTCGTGAACCGGCAAACATAAGATTTTAGAATGAATATAATAGGCCATCTATATAAAAATCTACCCGGTCTGTGAGTTCTGATATATTGGTAGCTTGTACGCCATTTTTAAAAAAGAAATATGTTAACGTTTAAGAATACACGATGTATTATACGTACATCACAGGTAACTGTATCATGAATTGATTATAAATGAATGAATAAAAAATAAATACTGATTTAAAAAAATCACTATTTATTAATATGTTACGTATTATATATTTTTTTTTATAATTTTGTTTCCATATTTTTATAATCTATTTATGATACAGTTACCTATGACGTACATTGGATTTCTTATCAAACATTTTGTAAATGAAAATGCGAATGAATGGTCATTGGTATTAGAAAAACAAACATTATTTTACGTGTGACCTCAATAATATACGCTCATGTATATATTAGAAAAAAGTAACTCCAACCTGGTTGAAACTGAATTGGTAGTAATGGAATCAGTCCTTTGTTTTTTTTTATTTCATGCCATGATTTCAATAGAAAAAAAACAGAAAGTTGAACAATTATTACATAGATCAATCACTGTGCTCATTGTATAGACGGACGATGCGAAAAATAGGCATGTTTGCGGTTCTTACAAAGTCAGAACTGGGTGTTTTATTACTGCCGCAGCTTGTGGTCATGTGAGGATACGCCTTATTTTTGACCGGCCTTAATTAATTTATTTGGTATTTGATTGAGGTATTGGAATGATTAATATTGAACTGATATCATACATCTTCCCAGAAACCTACAAAGTTTATATTTTTTATTACTTACATTATGTAGACACCTGATATATCTGTGCTCGTACATGACATAAATCATTTAGATCTTGTATTTCGGATTTTGGGTATGTTTTCAACATTGTTTCACTCATATCGTGACAAACGGACAGTCAGTTTTCTCGGATCCTGTACCACCTTGAAGCGTGCAACTTATTGCCTACATCTCCGCGTGATCATATACACAATTGTTACAGAAAGCATGCGCCATTATAAGGGTTCGTCTTAATCACGAGGTCCGTAAACCCAACATTCTACTGGCGTTTCGAATTCTGTATCTGATCGAAACAATCGATCCGGGGGTTTTTTTCAAATAGAGCACTTGAAAGTGAAAATATTAGTTTTCATAATGGAAAACATATTTGCTTTTTAATGGTAGCGCCTTTAAACCGGAATCTGTGAATGGTGACATGCGCTCGTCGCCACTTAATGATATTTGTCGTTTCAATTTTTGCCTACATAATTTATTGACACAGTCTAATGCATTCGACTAGAGCTCCATTCACAGGCATCGATCAACTCTGAATGACCAGTGTCTGGGGATTTGAATAACTTTGATATGTATGCGTAAGTGATTGAATAGGTTCAAAACGTTTAGGTTACAAATAATCGAAACTGCTTCAGTCAAAAAGGTAAGGAAAGATATTCAACTGAATAAAACGCCCTTTAGAAAGGACAACTTAATGTTCATCGTTTTTAAAGCAGACATCAAACCTAAGAACAAGTATATCGTTATCACTTGGAAGCATGAAACTGCTTTAATATAGCATGTATCAAAATGCTATACTAAGTACGGTATATTTCTAGAATAACTTGACTATTATGACTAGTAAAGGCTTGGCAAAGGATTCTTTTTCACGTGTCCACACATGCAATATTGTCACGTGACTAAACATTTTGTTTTTCACACTAAATTCACACGTTTGATCTACACTAGTGATTTTGTGCGTTATAATAGAACTTAAGTCAGCACGGTAGCGCCGTTGTACTGCGTATCTAAACAAAGTTTTATTGAAACAAACAATGTATGCTTAGTCTATAAAGATTTAACAAACGATTAACAGAACAGACCATACAATGCAACATCGACCAGGCGATGAATACGTGGGTATGTGTATTGTTTCATTGTGTCTATAACCTAACAGAATGTGTGATAAACTAACAAAGTATTCTATAATATTAAAGTTATGAATATTTACTGAATGTTAGGTCGATATCGATAAGCGGTAATTTAATTTAAATGTCTATTGTGATGTATTTGAATTGACAATGCTAGATCTACTACGAGCGATATATGATATTTTATTGTAGAAATACATATATTTATATAATAAACCGCTGTAAGATGTAAACATATGTCATGCACACGTATATGAAATAGCTTGTAAAATGAAGTACTTATAAAACTAACTTACGAAATACGTGAATAAAATGCATGCATAACAAGGTAATAAAGTGTGTCAGATTATGAAAGAAAATATGATAAACAATTATTTATAAAAGGTAGAAAATAGACATAGTGCATGCATACCAACGAAGATTGATTAATGAGAGAGTTTTCATACATACAATAATATTTATGTTTTGAAAAATGCAGCTTGTCCGCGGGGCTGCTGCATGCATATATATAGTCATTGGCGATGCTTGCGAAATGACCACTTCCACATTTAAATTTATTCGCGAGGGTCGGGCAAGTTATGAAACCAAATACAAATGTTCACACTGATAGCCGATTCATAATTTAAAGCCATCAGTAAATGTTGATGCTTTTAAAAAGATGGGGTCAAATGACCTTCAGTTTGACCACTGGCTGGACAAGAACTAACAAAAACTTAAACTAGACATAATAACTAATATTACTTCACTATTAAAGTAAAAGTACTAATGAAAACACTATCTATGAATTGCTACATCCGTATTAAAAACATGGTATTTTATTTTTACTAATCATGCAGTTCATTATTTAGCTGTGTATAGCATGCTACCCTGAAAACGGTAACTACGATACTTTATACCATGTGTCCATAATTATGTTGAATCTGGTCAACACGCAAGCGTACAAACATTTAAACCTAATGAACCGAACGGAGCCATATTTCAGACTTGAACTAAATTCGTTTTGGACAACATGCGTACAATGTTGCTGTATGGAAAGAAGAGAACAAAGCAGAGTTCCTGTATGCATTCTGACAAAATAGGAAACTGACAACATATGCCTTCGAAAGAATGCCTTCCAAAGTGGCTGTGAACAAGCTTATGCATATTGAAAGACCAAACTTTATTCAACTATATCACTGGACTGGGACACTTGTTTACTTCCCATCGTATAACTGTTACACAACATACATGGAATTCTGGTTGAAATTAATGTTAATTTATTAGTTAACTTGTTAGGTAATGTTAGCAGTTGACGAGGGACATTGAACTGTGTTAACTGGACATATAATAAACACGGAGTATGATACAATCAGAGAACATATTTATTATCTAAATCGCATATTTGTTTCATTATATATAACTCACTATCAAACTCAAGGTAACGAATTGATAAAAAGACTGCCGACGAACATGTCATGCCAATGATGAAAAGTGCAGTGAAATACAATGTTTTTGGCCGAATTGGTTATTTTTCGAATACCGTTTAGGGTGCTCTAAGGCTGGGGATCAAAATTGGCTCTTAGTTGATAATAATTCGAAAAGTCCACAAAACATCCTACTAATTCAATAGTAAATTTGACTATTTGGATACAAATTCTCACTGAGAGTCAGAAGCTATACATGTATTTTGCTTATGTCAAGAGTCAAGGGTCAAATGATCGAAAGCCCTGTCATTGCTGAAACAGACTTTGCTAAGTGCCATGTTACCTTGCTGTCCAAATCATAGGGGAGTTATGAGTGTTATAATCAAACAAACATGCGATTTAAGTACTTTGATCAACTGATCACCGTATCTAGAACACAATAGGTACGTAAATATATGTACAGTTTAGAACATGCATCTCACCTTCCTTGCTGAGCAAAGCATCGTGGATTTCTGAAGTTAATTATCACATACATGCATTAAAACATCATTCGAGACACAATATATTAAATGCACACACTCATGCGCAACAAAACTTCATTTTTACGACTAACTCAGTTTGAACCGATGCTATTCCATAGTTTTCTGCGAGCTTTGATAAATGTCAATGGTATTAAAGGAGCATTATATCTAATCTGGTTCTTACGAGTAGTTTGATTGAACTATTGAATAAAAAGAGAAACCTATTCAGGCAAGTCCGTTTGTTTCAAAATAATACACGTATGAAGTATGATACACTGTTATTTCTAACGATCTAAAGCATCTTTGATGATTCAAAGATTTCAGTGATCCATTGAATAGTCTATTGAATGTGTGTACATGTATAATGTTGATTTGGGTAATAACAATAAAGTAGCGATAATGTATAAATGAAGCTAAATCCGATTTGTTTTGCCAGAGATGATATCGGTCACCCGTGCTAGTTATATCATACATTGTCCATACTGAGTCATATAAAAAGAGTGCAGTATAAGTCAATGAATGCTGATGAATATTACACATAATAACTGATTCTTACCTGACAAAGTACAGTAAAACCTCAGATAGTGACTATCCCAATATTAGGACTATCTCTACATAAAGACTACAAGTTGTATATACTTAAAGTTGAATGATAAAGAGTTCGCTATAAAGTTAAGATCGTTCGATTTAGTCACGTAGACAGTCTTGATATAGTCAAATCTGTTAACAAAGACCACCCTTGGAAAGATATATTGTGTTGACAATATCTGGAGGTCATATTGTTAAAAATAGCTCATTATGTTTCTTCAAAGAATGGCATTTATTCAAAGTGTGGCTTTAATTAAAAAGTACAACTGTATTTATCGTACATTGCAAATACATGTATATGCGTCAATACACTAACTTGTCGGTGCATAGCGACTTATCATGATATTGTTTTGCTACAAAGAACCTGTGTATAAAACATTAGACTTTACCATTCAAAAGTTTGATAAATATTTTGAAACTCTGATTACCTATGTGTAATCTTTATTCTATTATGTTTCTAACTTAAGTTAAGCGTAGATAAGTGGGGCTATTTAAAGCGACTATGAAATGTGTATAACTAAGCTATAGCTAGATCGCTATAAATGTTTTAAACTTTTCAATGTTTCATGAAATAATTATAGAAACTTACCCGCAGTCACACAAATCACTTATAGAGATGTTATCCGGGAACCTTTCCGAGAGGATTGCAGCTTCTCTGCTGGGGGATGCCATATTCGATAATATTCCGCTGACTTCTAATATTTAACCTTATTAAATACCTTGTTTTAACTCGCCAGAGACTGACTTTGGAATAATATAAATTTGTTTAAATCACAACATATTCCATAAATTTAACACAAAACAAGATATTTTAAGTCAAAAACCCTAAATGGGTATCGACCTGGCTCGCGAACAAAAGTATCTTCGATAATAGTCTATCATGTAACGGAACAAACAAACAGCGCGTGTGCGAAAGTTTGCACCGGGTGTAGTAACCAAGGCTCAGCCAGTCGTTAAAGCGTGGTCATAAATGATAGCAACGGGCTGTTCTGTTATACTCCCGTGTGTCTAAATATAGACAATTATTGATTTGAAGATTTTTTGTATTACTTTTTTACCATAGTTGTCCGTGTTTGCTTTAAACATGCGATTGGACGCGTATCATTAAATAACTTAATCGTATTTATTTAATTTATAAAAAGTCATTGAGCTAAAGCCATAGACTTATAATACAATTGTTTATATAAATCTCTGATAATTAAAGCGGACCAGAAAAAATGATAATTTATACATACAACTTCTTTAGATGGTCTTATTTCTGAAAATAGTGAACTGCATCAGGGACACAGAAATATACTGAAATTCAAATATCCGATATACAATAACACATCGCTAAAGTTTTATGTTTTAAATGAACATATTCGTTTAATTCACGATTTCTAACAACGTAAAATATGTGTTTCTATTCATTGAAATTGAAGAATAGGTTAAACTACTTAGATAAGTGATCATGTATACATTATGGTCACAGGAATATAGATAGATCTTTATTTTCCTCCATCCAAATGATGAAGATAACTAAATATTTATACATACGATACGTGATACTAGCAATAACTCAGCAATATACACAATCATAATCTAGAATTATTAAGAACAATATTAGATACATTTGTAATTTTGTACAACAAGTTGCACCGTAACTCAGTACATTTGTACAAAAGCATGGGAATATTTACTAAAAAGTCCACACTAATATCTATTACGCCGTAAGAATAATATCGCAAGAAGTTTGTTCACCCTAGTTTAATTGAAGACTATCTAGGACCGTTATGATGGTGCAAGGTTTTTTTACCGACTAGTACGCAACTGCCTTTCCGGTCTCGGAATGATACGGACTGAATCAGACTTTATACACGACGTCGATCACATGATCGTACAAAATGGCGAGTCTCGATATCAGATTGAAGAAAGTCAACAAAATTTATAAAGATGGGGTAACTGTTTCTCTTGGTTGTTATTAACTTTTTTGAATAGCGTGATAGTAAGGTTTATATCATCCCTTATGACATACTTTATCAGATATAGTATGTCGTTTGAATTACAAAGTTTGATGAAAGTTTATCATGATCGTGCCTGACAGCACCTCCCACTTTCTTCACGGTGCTAGCGAAACATATCGATTTTGCAATGCACGAAAGACGTACCCATGTATTTTCTTGGGAATTATTTATTCTTGCATGTCTTATATGATATACTATCAGTACAGATAACGAAAAGTGGTCAATACTTGACATTGCTTTAAGCCTTTATGCATTCGTAATAGGAAAAGGAAAATAATGTACCCGATGATGGGCTCAATCCGCAATCTCCTGCTTGCAAGTCAGATGCTTTACCAACTGGGTTAATCAGGCTGCTGTATACCCTGGGGAATTTATAAGTACCATACACTGCAATGCTACATTCCTCCTTTCTTTTTATTCAAAATAATTTATTGTGACAACCAACTGTACGTCTGTAGGCTTTTAGACTAACCCAGCCTTTGCTTCACACAAGCTCTAGGATTCCTAGGCTATAGTCAACACCAACCCTAGGCATGAATTCAATTGAACCTTACTAAAGTTCCCATATACGGTATAAAATATCCAGATGACAAGTATTTTGTTTTTATTTAGGACATTGTTGCTGGAGTGGTTGTGGTACAGAGCAAAGGAGAGTTACAACATCAAGGTGTCACTCTTACAATGGAAGGAGCTGTTAACTTACAGTTGAGTGCCAAAAGTGTTGGAGTGTTTGAAGCCTTTTACAATTCACTGAAGGTAGATTTACTCATTTGATTACATGAACTCATCTCCAAATCCTGGTCTATAAATCAAAATGAAAGGATGATTGCTAGAAAGTTTTCATAATTTGCTATATATTTTACAGCTTCTTGTTTTGTTTCCATGTTTATTTCAAATTGATTCATTTTACTTTTGAAGAGATCAATTACGTATGTTTTATTAGCTCATCTCACCACTCTGTTTTTGAAGAAAAGGTCACACTGTTATTACTATTATGATCACAGCAGTATCAGCGTATGCGTCATGCAAAATCTGTAATGTAGCTCATAACTCAGTTTGTAACTATATGAGGTAGCGACATGTAACTTCATAGACGGATAGACCTCACTGAGCCAGTGAAGTGACCAGTGTTGGCACAGCTCTCAGCACGCTTGTTTAACTTTAATATCAGCTGAAGTCTTATCTAAAGTAAATAATAGTACTGACCAGTGTTAACAGCTCTCACTGTTACTTAAATGTTAAGTTTGATCTATGTTTTCTTTTGTATTATTTGTGATTTGTGATTTTCAACTTTGAAGATAAATCATATCCAAATGTATGCAATGAATCACATTGGAATACCATGTAAGTAATTTACATATTTATCATATTTTCAGCCTATACAGTTGCTATATTACCCTTTGGAAGTAGCAAAACCTGGTAAATTTCCTAATGGCAAAACTGAGATTCCATTTGAAGTGCCACTGAAACCAAAACCAAATAAAACATTATATGAAACATACCATGGTGTATTTGTGAATATACAGGTAAGGGCTGTGTCCCATTGAACCTTAATGAACCCCCTTATTAACCAAAATTATTAGATCTTGTTGGTTAAGTAAAGTATTACCGGGTACTTTTAATCATTTGTAATTGAAAACAGTTGGTGGTTCATTACTGCTTGTGGTTCATTACTGCTCATTGTATATGTATTAACCAGTGTTGGTTCAATATTGTTCACTATGGGTTCATTTGTCAATCTATGGTCAATTGATGAATAAGAAATCTTTTTCCCTCTTAATTCTGATCAAAGTTTTAATTTGTGGTTTGTAAATGAATACCATATTGGTACTCTCCATTAATTCTATCAACATATTATTTAACTATTATTTAACTCGCACAGGGTTAATCATTCATCTTCTGATATTATAGATTATGTAAAAAAAATGTTACAGCAAGAACATCTTGATAGAATAAGAACAATTACATTACAAATTGGTTCTTGGTTCATGTGTAATATGAAATAAATGCTATTAAAAAGTTAAATTTTGGTCATTAGGTTTCAACTTGTTCTCAATTATTCTTCCCAATTGATTATATCCTAATTTGCTGCATGGCCATGGAACACATGTTTGTATCATTCTAGGAAAACCACTTTGTTATAATTATAAGTAAACTGTTAATCCTATTCTCCACATTGTTCACTAAATTTCAGTATCAGATAAAAGTTGATATGAAGAGGTCTCTGCTGAACAAAGATTTAAATAAGCAGTGTGAATTCATTGTTGAATACAAGGTAACTGACTTGTTTATTTATTAAAACTTTTGATTTAAAATTGAATGTATTCATTTTGCTGAAATGTCTGATCATTGCGAACAGTCAGCTATGATACCTTATACAGTCAATCAATCCTGTGATAGCGGCCACCTCCAAGTAAAGACCACCTTGCTGATAAAGGCCATTCTTTTAAAACCTGTCATTGTTTATTTAGAAATAAGAACACAATGTCCTCCTAATAAAGGTCACTAAAAGTCAATATCATGTCTTTCCCAAGGATGACCTATGTCCACAGGTTTAACTGTATCTACAGATTGACATCAGGACCTCTGAGCAGTTTTACTGAATTTGAATACAGTCAGTACTGAGATTTTTTAGATGTCCTTTGTCTCTGAATATAGTTTGAGATTTGGCTGGTAACCAAGGAAAAATTATGTTTATAGCTACTGATTTTGTTTTTGTTTTATTTCTTCACAAATGAATGACTCAGTCTTCACGAAAGATTTTTAGCATTTGACAATAGGTCCAGTAAAAATGAAAACTTTTCTGGAAGGAAGAACTTTTAGTGGACCAAAAAAAGTACAAGCTTTCGTGTAATTTGGTTAAAAAAAGCTTGTCAAGTGTGATCAAAATATTTCATTTTTTTGTTCTGAAATACGATAAAATTATCTCTGAAAAAATCAGTGGACTGTCAGACCACTGACATCAAATTTATCGGACCGACAGCCATTTTAGTGGACTCGATCCTCAGTCTGGGGCTAAATTCAAAGACTAATGAATTATTCATATTATTTAAGTAATATTAGTTTCTTGTAATTTTTAATTAAATATTGTAGGAACCAGACCAAAAGGATAAGATGAAACAAAAACCTATCAATTTCACAATAACTCCAGAGACGCTAACCAATTTGAAAGAGGTAAGTTACAAGAATGGCAGATAGCTTTAAACTCTGGCACATGTGTTTGTTTGTTTAACAGTCAGAGTCATACAAGGCGGGCACCTAACCATTGTTTCTGGGAAGAACCAGTACTAGATTCCCATTCTCATTAAGCAACTGCCTACTTTCTCATATAAAGAGACATGGTCGGTAGCTGGGCTCGAACCATTGGCCCTCTATCAGTGAGAGGTTATTGAAGTCAGCGGCCTTAACCACTGGACCACAGAGACAGGTTAAAAACATTGTGAGTGGTGTTATTCACCCTTCAAAGCTGATCATTTATGTGGAGAAATTGACAGTAACATGCAGAGAGCAATGTTAGTGCTGTAACATAATCTGGGAACACTGGTTAGATCAACTGCTTGATGGAATTTAAGATAAAATAAAATTGTTTAAAAACAGGTGTTACACAGAAAATCACAGATGAATGTAGTTAATTTTTGTAAAGGGAGACAATTATGAAATTTAATTAGTATACTGAAAAAGATATGACTTGTCTCCCTTAAACTAAGTCAGCATTGTTACAACAGATCTAAGCACAACAGGACATAAAAACATAGTTTAGTATAAAGAAACATACAAAGTGTCATCCTACTTAAACCTTTAATTGTCTTCGTTTTATTGTGTAATTTCTGCAAACTGGTACATAAAGGAAGTGTACATGAATGACAATGAATTATTGCAAAATTAGAGGAATGACAAACTGAAAAAAATTACTGGACTGAACTAAATATTGCTGACTCACTATATTCTTTACCAAAAATCAAAGTCACACTTCTGGACACGAGGCCCAGTTATTCACTCAATCGTACCGGACCTCATCAAGTATTTGCCTGACTGTATATTTTATCATCTGCATGATCATAGTAATAAGGAAGTCTAACATTTTCTTAGTTAAGAAATGGTCACGTATGTCATATTCATACCTGTGTTAGTGACCACCTCTGAATAAAGGCAACCCTTTTTTCAAAAACTGTCATAGATCATTCAGAACAAAAGCACCTCTGAATAAAGGCCACCTGTCAATAAAGCAAGTATTACACCTTTTCCAAAGATGGCCTTTGTTTTGAGGTTTGATTTGTATATCATAGTTCTGGTTTATTTGGAATTTGTTCTACAAGTTGTATCTTTTCATCTATTGTGTGGAATTACTAAGAGCCTTGTTGTTGGATATGGACACTTCTTTAAACATTAAATTGTTGTTTTTATTTTTGAAGCACTCTGTCAGGTACATGTACAACCATAAACATTTACAGTACAGTGCAACCTCTCCAGAGCGGCCCTCTCTTGAGCAACAACCTCCTTCATCAGCAGCATGTTTTTTCCCACTACACAATATAAATTAACTGAATTAAATCTCTCTAGAGCAATGATCTCTCAACAAC